>OY992877.1:65477906-65812906 GCA_963921405.1 Cepaea hortensis | reverse complement strand
GACAACCTTAGGTAAATTAGTTGCATATTCTTTACAGGATGTCGCATTCAACCCCAGCATTATTTAGCTGTTTGTGATTTATTGGCAAGTTTACGTTCAGTAGTTTGCCATTGCTTTTTGAACGACCGGTACTCATACCATTGTATGGAAACCAACACTAAGCTGTCTGCTACCAAATCGCCTGCAGCTGTGTTTTGAACGCGATATGCGGGATAACAAACGACAACCTAGAGCTCAAATAATGTTACTTGTCAAGGGAGTTGCAGGACAGATACTGCCTTTTGAATGTGATGTCTTTACGTATTCTAGATTGTTGCTGTTATGTATTCACCTATTCTAATTCGCTCCTGTGTGAAGTTTTGGATATTTACATATTCTAGATTGTTGTAGTGTGCCGTATTAAATCTTTACATATTCTAGATTGTTGGAGTGTGAAATGTTACATCTTTACACTATCTAGATTGTTGGAGTGTGAAATGTTACATCTTAAAATATTCTAGATTGTTGTAGTCTGAAGTATTAGATTTTTACATAATCTAGATTGGTGGAATGTGGAGTGCTAGATCTTTCCACATTCTAGATTGTTATAGTGTGAAGTATTAGATCTTTACATATTCAGATTTATGGAGTGTGGAGTGCTAGATCTTTACAAATTCTAGTTGTTGGAGTGTAAAGTGTTAGGGTTTCACGTTTTCTAGAACAATTCCATATGAGATGATTTGACATTCTTAAATTTATCTGATGCCAATTTTATTAGACAGGATCAATACCACTGTCGTGGTGGTTAGTGAAGACATGATGGTGTCATTTCTGAAGTTTAAACCTGGTCCACTGATCTAAGCAAGTACAGTAATCTCTATGGCACTACGGATCCGAACTGTAATGTTCGACAATAAAAACAATGCTGCCACTACTCAGAATTGAACCCCAGTTCAATGTGATCGTTGTCTAGCGGACTAGTTAGCATATACAACACTACGATCTCTGCATAATTATTATGCACAAGAATTCAACCGACATCAGCTTGACTTGCCTTGAATACCAAAGTCATTAGTTACCGTTGAATTAATGCAGTGTTAGTACAGTTGCTAGTACTGTTTTGACCTTTAGTCAAGTAACAATTTCAAGCGTTTCATTTACATTGTTTCAACAAAGTATGTTGATTGTCACTGTATGATGACATTGCGAAATACAGCGACTAAAACTTCTATAAATAGCAACAGATGAGTGGCTTCTTTACCACCATTTCCTAGTGCCGTACAGGGACCTATGGCTGGCTCTTAAGTTCTCAGGAAAACCTATACACGAATCACGATGAGCGCTGCCTGCCTTGTTGCCGTCTGCCTATGTGAGTATCACATTATTTATTTATTTTCTTTGTTTCACTCGTTCGTTCTGTCTTCCTTTTATTTATCTTTCCTCTTCATGCTAACTGATTATAGTAAAATTAGACCGTGCATTCTTGGATAAAGTAAAGCAAAGACAGATGTTGCCATAGTGATATGAACCCTCTTCCGTTTTTTTTTCTGTTTTCTTGTACTTGTTTATTGAGAATAATAATTAAAACAAATTTTAAAAAAAAGCTTATCTCCACCTATGATCTAACTGAAAAAACGTCCGATGTTTCAAGTTTACTTTTACTAGGTCACTTAATTATGTAGGTGAATGACTAGACTTCTTTTCTTGCTCTCTCAGTTTACCGTGTTTCTCACGGAAGTAAGCACGTTTTAATTGGCATTTAAACTATACCTGAGATGTGCTTCTTTCTTTGGAACCCATCTTTAATAGTGATTAATCATTCTGATGAAGAGATCATGTTTGTGGCATTCTATCAATAGGTCTAATAATTAGCATGCTGTTATTCTTCAACTGTGCTCGTTTTTAAGGAAAGCCAAACAGCTATTCTCGTCTTATTGCATTATCTTCTTAGTTATCACCCTACCTATCTACCTACATATAACCAACACGTCCGCCCGCCTGCTTACCCGCTTACCTACCTATTTTCCTGCCTTCCTGCTTTTATACCCGCAAGTCTGCCTGATTGTCTATTTATTAATCTAGCTAACTATCTAAACATGTATGCTTGCTTGCCAGCCTGTCTGCATGTACGCCTGTCCACCTTGCTTATTTTAACAAAACAGTTCTCCATCTGTTAAACAATGTAATCATCTATATGTTCTTGAGTCCTATAGTCAGCGATACAATCTGTCTGCCGTTTAGTTATTATTTACTTACCATTCTCAATGCCTTTCACGTGTTTTATTTGGTATAATATTTCAACACGTGTTATGAGTTTGAACTTCCGCAAACAGTCACGTATCTGACGTTTCAGTATCATTTTCTTTGTTTTAACCGATTCCATTATTCCTGTCTTTTTTCGTTTATTTGTTTTGCTTTTTTCAATAACCTAATCTATCATCATATACAATATACATTGTCATGCAAGTAAAATTCTACTAAAAATCATAATGGGAACACTCCGTAAGAAAATGGTAGAAGAAATTAACATGGTTCAATCTGGATTTAGACAAGAGAGACGAACAAGAGATCACATACTCAACATGCGTGTAATAATAGAGACGTGCAGAGAATTTAATGTACACATATTCTCCTGTGTTGTGGATTATTCAAAGGAATTTAACTGTGTACAACAACAGAAACTTTGGGAAATCATGAGGAATATGGGCTTTTCATCACATGTAGTACAACACATAAAAATGCTCTATCTAGACCAACAAGCAGCGATTATAATACATGGCAAGACATCAGATTGGTTTGACATCAAGCAAGGAGTCCGTCAGGGCTGTGTGCTGTCACCCTATTTGTTTAACGTGTACGCTGAAAATATAATGAGAAATGTCAGAGGTGATATAACCAGGGAGCAATATGATGCCCTAAATATCGGTGGTCATTAAATACCAGAGATTCGATATGCTGATGATACAGTATTACTATCCACATCACAGAATGGTATAGACAACTGAATAATCTCAACCCAAAGGAATAGTGAAAATCACAACTTATATCTTAACATAGCAAAAACAAAGATAATGCATACAGATAAAACTAGTATGGAGAAAGAATGTGTCACCTGATATGAAGAATGTTAATGAGGAAAGATTGGAGGTGGTGGAAAATTTTGAATATCTTGGGTCATTGATTACAAACAACGGTGACACAATGATAGAAATTAAACGATGACTATCAATTGTTCTTCAAAGACTAAAACAACTGAATAAATTATGGAGTGGGACAGATAGAACTACAAAAATTAGATTTTTAAGGGCATGCATTTTTCCCATTGCAACATACGCCTGTGAGACATGGACACTTACTAAACAAGCTGAACAGCGCATAAACGCCTTTGAATATAAATGTTATAGATGAGTTCTAAGAATATCTTGGGTAAAGAAAAGAACAAATGCATAGATACTTCAAGAGCTGAATATTGAAAAGAGTTGGCTATTAAAGACGATAAAACAAAGAAAATTGATATATTTTGGTCACTTGAAACGTCATGAAAGTTTGGAGAGAACAATAAGGAAGAAGGAAGAGGAAGGCCAAAGAGAAGATGGGTGCAGGATGTGGCGAATGATCTCCAGATGGGTGTATCGGACGCGGGACATCTTGCTTGTGATAGAGAAGTTTTCAGGAAGGATTTTATGGGAGCGAGGTTCTGCAAAGGACAGGCTACTGAATGAATGAATGAATGAATGAATGAATATATATATACTTGATGGTTCCGTCGCCCTGCTACTGAGTGAGTGCGTGGCGCGACACTGTGAGCTGTGAGTTTCATGTGAAGTGCTTTTGAATCTGCCCAAGTTTTTATTTTTGGAACGTGACTGCATGTTCGGAGCGATGGCAGGTGGCTATGTCCTAGAGTTGACCAGTTTTTGCCTTATGCAGAAATGCGTGGCTGCTGGGCTCCTGATTGACTGCCACTACCGTCGGTGATGAACTGTATGTTCATGGACTGTGTAGGTGAACATCTAGGAAACATTCAGATAGGAAAATGACTGCCGATTCCATCAGAGATGAATTGGGCGTTTCGTGGGGGACTGGTGTGTTGACATTCTGGCGGCGGCATTATGCACAGTGTATCTGTGCGGGCTGTTGTTTGTCTACTTTTCACATTGGGCAGTGGGGAGCGTTTTGTGTGATATTCACTGGCACAGGAACGGAGCATAATGGGGACGACCCGTTGCTGTGAAGTTGGAACTGCGACTAACTAACTAACTAACTAATATATATATATATATATATATATATATATATATATATATATATATATATATATATATATATGTGTGTGTGTGTGTGTGTGTGTGTGTGTGTGTGTGTGTGTGGTGTGTGTGTGTGTGAATTGCTACTCTCACATAGGTGCCGAAGAACAGATAATCGGTAGAGACATATTTCAGTTGGTACACTAGATAGCGTCCGTAGAGACCAATAAATACCTATATTGGTATTGACATTAAAATGTAAAACAAAATAAGGGATCGCTATTCACACCTTTAATCGTATTTGACATATGGTGCTCTAGTCCCATACGTTTAATATTCCAGTCTGCGCATGTAACTGATAATTTGGTCAGTATCACGCTGTCCGTCTTTACTTCCCACTACATTTCCTGGTACCCGTTTTAGTGTGGGTCGACCTTTCAGCCCAGCTAATTTTTTTTTTTCAATAGTTCATTTGCAATTAAAATTTAACAGACGACCACCTAGGTGGCAGGCAAGTATGCTGCTAGAAGGGCTATTGCTGTTGTCCCTCTTCTCCTCACTTCCACCTCTCCCACATTATAATGTGTAATGCAGGGATATTTTGGTGACTGTTATTACTGATGACGCCAGTACATTGCCGAAATTTATTTGGGTGTCTTTTTTTCTGTCTTATTCACTTACCCCATGTCCTGTTGTGTATTTCACCATGTTTCCATTAGTTTACCATTACTATAAATAATCACAATGTATGTTAGACATAAATCTTATGGGGATGGCATGGCGTTATTAGCCATGTGGTTTTACTGGAGTGCAATGTACTTGCTCACGTTATGAGAAGAAATAAATTGGAGAACTTGGTGACAACTGGCAAGATCGAGGGGAAGAGATCAAGGGGAAGGCAGAGAAGTAAATATCTGGATGGCTTGGCCACGATTCTGGTGCTCGAGTGAGATGGCGAGACATGGCCGGCCACGCTTATCGGCAAGGCACATGATGATGATGATATTGATGATGATGATGATGATGATGATGATGATGATGATGATGATGATGATGATGATGACGATGATGATGATGATGATGATGATGATGATGATGATGATGATGATGATGATGATGATGATGATGATGATGATGATGATGATGATGGTGATGATGAATGTAGGTGTATCTGTCATATTCGCAAGCTACTATATTTGTTACTCATTGTATATAAATATATTCTTTTGTTAATTTAAAAATGTCGCTTAAAAGTCGACAGGGTAGACTTCATTGCACCGGTCTCTTTCCGCAGCACGGAAAGCGTCGCACAAAGCGCGAACTCCGTAACTCTAGCGACGACCCATAGGAGTCTCCGAAAAATTTCACTCGCGAATCGAAAGACGTGGCCCGGAATCGAACCCACATTTTGCAGACATTTTGGCAGACACTTTTATTAATCTGTCGTTAATAAACGCAATCATTACAGAAGAAGAAGATCGGGAATTGGAAAGAAAATGCTATAGAACCTTCTTAGAATATTGTGTATAAAGAATAAGAAAATACTGACATTTCTACAAGATCTGACCGGAGAAGAAAACAGGCATACAAATAGCATCATATCTCGGAAGTTATGGCGATTTTAAACGTCACAGTGCCTTGGGAAGAGAAGTGATGGAAGGGATGATTCTTGGAAGAAGAGAAAGGGATCGACCTGCACGAAGATGGACTCAGGACATTGCAGACATGTTGGGCGTGAGCGTGTATGAGGCAGGAGAGCTGACAAGGTATCGAGGTTCTTTGCGAAAGGTTTTCATGAGAGCGACGTTCTGCAAACGACGTGCTGCATGATGGTAATGATGATGATGATGATGATGATGATGATGATGATGATGATGATGGGCAGACTTTCAATTTAATTGTTGTAAAATTGATGTGATCTGGAAACATTCATTATTTACTGTGTGGTTTGTTACAAATGAATTCCTCTTTTTGTGTGTCCAGGTCTGCTGGTTGTTAGTGTCATGAGCCATGGGCATGGCGGTCATGGCGGAGGACATGGCGGTCACGCCGGAGGACATGGCGGTCACGGTGGAGGACATGGCGGTCATGGTGGAGGACATGGCGGTCACGCCGGAGGACATGGTCACGGTGGAGGACATGGTGGTCACGGCGGAGGTCATGGTCACGGTGGCGGACACGGTCACGGTGGCGGACATGGCGGTCACGGTGGCGGACATGGCGGTCACGGTGGAGGACATAGCGGTCACGGTGGAGGACATGGCGGCCACGGTGGAGGACATGGCGGTCACGGTGGCGGACATGGTGGTCACGGTGGAGGACATGGCGGTCATGGCGGTGGTCATGGACATCATGGTTAGGTCACACAAATACAGGATATTATGACGTCCTGTCCTGTATCACGTGATGATTTCGTGAATGTCTTAAGTGGTTCTGGGTTAACCATAATTTCACCATGGCAAATGGAAATTCAAATAAATATGATATTAACATAAAATAAATTTTGCCTCGTTTGAGTTGTTGCTGTATTATTTGAGTCTGTCCATCTATTATTTTGTCTATTAAACGTTCGACATCATGCAGTAAATCGTGCTGCAATTGTTTCATCAAGCCCGTGACTTAGTACATCCCATTTCGACATGAATTTTTCGGGTTTGCTTTCCCTAGTCTTTGACTGACCTCAGTCTACATACAAGGCAGCAGTATGTTTGTGTTTCTCTTCGTCTGGTTCCTATTCCTGGATCTTTCCAACAAGGGGGGGGGGGGGGGGAATTACCAGTAGTTTCTCTATGTGTGTATGGCAGGTCTTAGTCAGATATGACTGAGCTACCGTATAACAGTAGACGGTACTACCTGTTTCTGTTAGCGCCGAACGTTGGGCGGCGCTTACCAAACCCGACACCCCACATTGTGCCAACGGCTTCGGGCGGAAGAGCGCAATTGGGAGGGTACAAGCCTTACCCTGGTGCGAGGAAATGCAAGCTAAAGACAAAATTGTCATGGCAGGGCAGACCAGGCCCTAAGCCTTGGTTGGCGACTGGTCTAGAATCGAAGCTCCGACAGGCGGACAGTTAGAGCATTGCTTTGCTGATCCGGCAGCTTCTGCAGCTTGTCTTGTTCCAGATGTAGGGGTGTTACCTTTCCTCTGGAGTGAACTAGGCAGGCCGAGAGAGGGATCATGCTGCATGGGCAACACATGATCTCTATATTTTAGCCCAGGCTTTGTGCTATGAAGAGGCAATAACTCCATCCCTGGTCTTAACTGGTCTCGGAATCAAAGCGAGAGGCAACTGTTACGGGTTATAAGTCCTTGTCAGTTGGCGTAGACATGGGGCGCCACGCGTTGCCTCTGACGGTGGGAGACACCTATAGGTGTCACTGATCAGCTACCGCCCGCCTCAAGCTGGACAGCCCCCAGCCAATTGGGTGCTGATCCGCCACAGCCTGCCTGCTTCAATGGGTGCTTGGGGCTAGGACAAAATCTGAATCGCAGGCTGTAAAACCAATGCACCAGGTACAAACAAAAATAAAAATAGAAACCTCAAGCTACGGCTTGCAACCTGGAACGTGAGAACCATGTGTCCAGGATTTTCCACTGACTTGACCAATATTGACGATGTGAGAAAAACGGCTGTGATTGATGCCGAACTCAATCGTCTTAACATTGATATTGCTGGCCTGCAGGAGACTCGCCTCGCTGAGGAAGGGTCACTCAGAGAAAACAACTACACCTTTTTCTGGAAGGGTAGAGGGCAGGCAGTAAAAAGGCAACACGGTGTGGGCTTTGCAGTGAAGAATTCGTTACTGGGAATGATTGAAATTCCAGCAGGAGGAAATGAAAGACTATTATCCCTGCGCTTGGCAACCTCTTGTGGGTTTGCCACCATTATTACTGCATATGCACCGACACTCGATTCCTCTGATGATGTGAAGGATTTGTTCTATGAGGAGTTAGACTCCGTGATCAAGGCAGTTCCAAAATCTGACTACATTTATATGCTCGGTGATTTCAATGCTCGTGTGGGCAAGGACTCGAGTTCATGGCCAGTGTGCCTTGGAAAATACAACATCGGTCGCATGAATGAAAATGGGCAAAGGCTGCTGGAGCATTGCACCAGTAATGACCTATGTATTACAAACTCTTTTTTAAAACAAAAGAGATGCATAAGGTCACATGGAAACATCCAAGATCCGGCCATTGGCACCAGCTGGACTTCATCATCACACGGAGACAACATCTGAACCATATATCATTGACTCGTAGTTACCACAGTGCTGACTGTGATACGGATCATTCTTTGGTTGTTGCAAGGGTTAGACTGAGACCAAAGAGAATCTACACAGGTAAACACAAATCTAGCCCCAGGATTAATATTATTAACACTCATGATCCTGAAAAGAGCTTTCAGTTTCAACAGCAACTTGAAGACGCTTTCACTGATACACCAGAAAATTGTACAGTAAATGAAAAGTGGGGTCAAATTAAGGAAACTCTTTATAAAACTGCCGTAAGGGTTTACGGCACTGTGGATCATAAGAGGCAGAACTGGTTTGCGGCCAACAGCGAGACTCTGCAGCCCTTGATTGATAAGAAGAAGAAAGCTCTCTTAAGAAACAAGGAAAGACCAACGCGTAACACTCTGAGTGAGCTAAGGCAAGCTAGGAAGGATGTGCAAAAGGCTGCCAGGCAGTGTGCAAATGATTATTGGATCAAGTTATGTGAGTCCATTCAAATCGCAAGTGATAAGGGAGACATAAGAAGCATGTATGAAGGAATAAAGAAAGCCTGTGGTCCAGTGATCAAAAGAAGTGCACCATTGAAAACCTTGACTGGAGAAGTCATCACTGATAAGAAACAGCAGATGGACAGATGGGTAGAGCACTATTTGGAGCTTTACTCAAGTGAGACCAAACTAGCGGATGATGCCCTCAACGCCATAGAGGCTCTACCAACTCTTGACCACCTGGACACACTTCCCACCATAACAGAAGTTAAGTGTGCTATAAATGAACTTGCATCTGGCAAGGCTCCAGGTAAGGATGGGATTCCAATAGAGGTTATCAGGAGTGGGCAAGACACACTCACTATACAGATCCACCAGCTAATAGAGCTATGCTGGCGTGAAGGACAAGTCCCACAGGATTTCAAAGATTCAAGCATCATAACACTGTACAAGAACAAGGGCGATCGGAGCGACTGCAACAACTATAGGGGTATCTCACTTCTGTGTATTGTTGGAAAAGTATTTGCCAGAATTGTTCTGCGCAGACTTCAAGTCCTAGGAGATCAAGTCTACCCCGAATCACAGTGTGGCTTTCGACAGAACCGGTCTACCACTGATATGATATTCTCATTGCGACAAATGCAAGAAAAATGCCGTGAACAGAATCAACCACTGTTTATTGCCTTCATCGACCTCACAAAGGCATTTGATTTGGTCAGTCGTGAGGGTCTGTTCAAGGCACTAAAGAAGATTGGCTGCCCACCAACTCTTCTGTCCATTGTGGAATTGTTCCACACAGGCATGAAGGGTATAATCAAGTTTGATGGTGCAACTTCTGAAGAATTTGAAATCAAGAGTGGAGTTAAGCAAGGTTGTGTACTAGCTCCCACCCTCTTTGGAATATACTTTTCACTTCTACTGAAATATGCATTTCGTGATCAGAATGGTGGTATATACATTCACTCACGCTCAGATGGCGGTCTCTATAATGCTCAGAGATTGAAGGCTAAGACCAAAATTAGGAGGGTACTGATCAGAGAGTTCCTTTTTGCAGATGATGCTGCAGTTACGACCCACTCTGAGGAAGAATTACAATGTCTACTATCTGCATTCTCCAATGCTTGTTCTGAATTTGGTTTAACAATTAGCAAAAAGAAGACACAGATTATGTCACAAGGTGCACATGGGGTACCATCAATCTTTATTGACGACGCCGAACTAGAGATAGTAGACCATTTTACATATCTAGGATCAGTGGTAAATAGCAAATTATCCCTAGATCAGGAAATCAACATCCGGATTGGTAAGGCAGCAACAACAATGAACAGGTTAAGAAAAAGAGTCAAATCAAATCAAATCAAATCAAATCAACTTTATTAGGGTCACAAATTGGGCGCGCAGGCCCGTCTTACATTCGGCCCTTCCAATCACTCGTCTTTCGTTCATCAAGAGCATTATACATTTACATAGGAAGATAAAATAAACATTGTGAAATGAATGTTGTAAACATAAACAAGGCTAATTACCATGTTATGAAGCCCATCTCCCACCTATCCATACATCACCCCACCCACACAACACCCCCACCTACCCACACACACGCGCACCAAGGGACACATACACACCCCCACCTACCGACACACACGCACACCAAGGGACACATACATACCCCACCAACCGATCCATCCCCCTCCCGCACATCCCCCACCCACACACACTGCCCTCGCCTGATCCCCCAACCAAAACACACTCGCCACCCACAAACATTCCCCCACCAACCCACACATCTTACGCCCATCCACATACACATACTACCCCACACATCCTCTCCCCACCCACACCTCAAACCACCCATCCCCCAGCCACATCTCCATCGACAACATATTCCCCACCCATGCACACAATCCCCCACCAACCCACACATCGCACACCCACTCACACATTCCCAAACCATACACACACATCCCCACCAACTGACATGTCCCTACCCCCACCCCACACACACACATCTCTCTAACCACCCATACATCCCCAATCCACTAACACACACCCCACCACCCACACATACAACTTCCACCCACCCACACATGCCTTAACCTAATCCCCCACCCGCATATCACATACACCTCCTATCATGCACTATTCCCAACCCACGCACCACACACACACATATCCCTCACCAACACATCCCCACTTACACACCACACACATATCCCCCACCCAGATACCACACAATATTCCCACCCACACCCACACAGATACCCTTACCCATCCACCCCACATACCCCCACTCACACAACACAAAAACAAAACAAAACACAAAAATCCCCCACCCACACACACATACCTCACCCACACAATATCCCCAACCAACACACCACACACCTCTCCCCACCCACACACGCATTCCCTACCCGTCCACCAACACACACTCACTCACGCATACATTCTCCACTACGCACCCACACACCCCCCCCCCAACCAAACATCTCTCGATCACAATACCCCTACCCCACACACATCCTCCACCCACTCACACATCCCACCCCGACACATACAACTCCCTCACCCACTTACACATCCCTAAGCCACTCACTCACACACCCCCACCCACACATTCCCCATCCAAACACACACATCTCCCACCAACACTCCCCCACATACTTCCCCCAACCACCACAATCCCCTACTCACCCATACATATACCCCATTCATACGCACATTCCCCGCACCCATCACACACATCCCCCACACCACACACTATCCTCCACCCATACCTCCACAAACATACCCTCCACCCACACATCATTCACACATCCCCCACCAACACACCGCACAAATATCTCAAACCCACACACCATACACTTCTCCCCACCCACCCTTGCATCCCCAATCCACCCAACACAATCCCCTACCCACACAACCCCGCCTCCTACACATACTTCCTCAAACCGTCCACACATCTCCACCCACATAAACACACATCCTCCGCACCCGTCCCATACACATATCCTCCACCCATACACACATCCCCCACACCCATTCCAACACCCTACTTTCACCCCCACACATCCATCCACACATCCCACCAACACCCACAAATACCACTACCCACCAAAACCAACACACCCCAACCCACCCAAACGCATACCCCCACCCACACACCCCCACCCACACACCCACTACCCACACATATCCGCACACTCACACATATCCTCCACATACACTCACACTTCCTCACATCTAGACACATACAAAATGTCTCACGTTAGTATTGAAACTAGTATGAAGAAACTCTCACACTTTACTCACACATATACACTGACACTTGTCATGAGCAGTCTCATAAAAATGTTAAACATGGAGAAAAATGTGTACATAAAATGTATGTGACGTAAAAATAGTGATGCTCTCTCTCTCTCTCTCTTTCTCTCTCTCTCTCTCTCTCTCTCTCTCTCTCTCACACACACACACACACACACACACACACACACACTCACTCACTCTCACGCTCACACATTCACTCTTCCGCTCATTCATTCACTCTCCCGCTCATTCACTCTCCCGCTCACTCATTCACTTTCCCGCTCACTCATTCACTTTCCCGTTCACTCATTCACTCTCCCGCTCACTCATTCACTCTCCCGCTCACTCATTCACTCTCACGCTCACTCGTTCTGTCTCTCATTCACACTCACTGACTCTCCCACTCAAACTACAGTAATGAACATTAGTTTATATTATGCATGATAAAATCAAATGGTATTTAACTGATAATATGACAGATGAGAATACACAAACATATGGATTCGCGTGTTACATAACATGCGTGTTACATGACATGCATCTGCTCAGCTCTCTCTCTCTCTCTCTCTCTCTCTCTCTCTCTCTCTCTCTCTCTCTCTGTATTCTTTCATATACACACACTCACACGCATGCACGCGCTCACACACATACACTAACACATCAACTCTCCCACTGTCTAACTCTCTAACACACAATCCTTCACACACACACACACACACACACACACACACACACACACACACACACACACACACACTCACTCTCTCAATCACACTCTCTCACACATACACATACACATGAACGCATGCACATGAACGCACGCACGCCTACATTCCCTCACTCACTCTCACACATACACGTACGAATGCATGCATTGACACATTCCCCCACCATTTCTCGCTCAATCACTCTCTCCGCACACACGCATGCACGTGCGCACACACGCATCCACTCTCTCCCTCTCTCTAACACCCACTTTCTCTCTCTCTCTCTCTCTCTCTCTCTCTCTCTCTCTCTCTCTCGCTCCCACACTCACACACATATATAGTGAACAATTATAGTTAAACAATTATAATGAACAATTATACTGAACAATTATACCAGTAAATGAATTATGGTGGCATATAGTCGGTATGGATTAAGTATTGAAAGAGTTTTCGGTTAAATGTGGAGGGACTCATTGGAGTTTTCAGATCTGGAGGCAGATCATTCCATAAGTGAGCACCAGAATAGGCGAAACATGTTTTGTATAGGTTCAATCTAGGCTTTGAGACATGTAACAAATTTAGGCGCTTGCTGTTCATTGCATTAGATTGAATCAGCGGCAGAAGATACTCTGGGGTATTTTGAGATATAATTTTATTCACTAATTTGGCTTTGTTGAAAAGGAAGCGCTTTTGTAGTGGTAGAAGTCTTAGATGACTGTACAAATTATTACTTTCAACGTGCTTTATGCCAGAAACCAGACGAATAGCTCGGTTTTGTAGAGAACATAGTCATTTTAAATTAGATTTAGGGCAACCATCCCAAACTGTGGAACAGTAATCGAGATGTGATTGGAT
The DNA here is from genome assembly GCA_963921405.1 of Cepaea hortensis. NCBI lineage: Eukaryota > Metazoa > Mollusca > Gastropoda > Stylommatophora > Helicidae > Cepaea > Cepaea hortensis. The sequence continues at coordinate 65,799,088 of OY992877.1, read as the reverse complement.
ATAGCATGTATAGAATATTTTTCGTGTGCTTTCGTCCAGGAAGTGCTGAATTTTAGCAAGTTGGTAAACTTTTTGTGCTATTTTCTTGGTAAGAGCGTGAACATGAGAGCTCCAGTTCAAATGGCTGTCTATTAAAAGCCCTAGTGTTTTATGTTCAGTCACATTAACTATAGGTAACGTGCCCATGCGGAGTTCGAGCGGTGATCCAGTTATGGCTAGTGTCTGTAGTTTTTGTCTGGTCGTTATTAGCATGGATTTGGTTTTGTCGATGTTAATTTGCATGCGGTTTTCATTGCTCCATCTAGTAAGATTATTAAGTTCCTTTTGTAAAGAATTCTCTAATTCACTACGGTTTTCTTGACTAGTATATATAGTACAGTCGTCTGCAAATAGATCACAAGTTGTATTGATATATAAAGGAAGATCATTAATATAAACTGCAAAAAGCAGCGGACCTAGTATTGAGCCCTGAGGCACACCAATATTAAGCTGTGTGGGTCTTGATAGACAGTTGTTGAAGGACACGACTTGTTGCCTGTCGGATAGAAATGACGTAATTATGTTCACCATGTTGGTGCTTGTCTTCATTTGCTTTAGTTTTCTAATTAAAATATCGTGATCTACCATATCAAAAGCTTTTTTAAAGTCTACAAACACCGCTCCACAAATTCTACCGTTGTTGATGTTTAAGTGCCAGTTATCGGTCATTTTTGTTAGAGCACTATGGCAAGAATATTTAGGTCGAAACCCAGATTGACTGTTAATTATTAGATCATTGTTAATTAAATGGTGTAACGTTATTTTATGAATGTGTTTTTCTAGTGGTTTTGATAGCGACGATAGTAAGGAAATAGGTCTATAATTACCCAAAACACTATTATCGATTGAGCCATTTTTAATTAGCGGAAACACTTTAGCAATTTTAAATGCAGATGGAAAGTAGTTTTTGGCCAGGCACTGGTTATATATGAACGTTAAGGACTCGCTAATGACTGGTGCAGCACAGCGAAGAATTCTATTACTGATACCATCTAGGCCGTGTGAGTTTGTTGATTTGAGGTTCAAGAGATATTTATAAACGTCTGCAACAGACATTAAAGGAATCTCAGCGGGAATATTTCTGGTGCACTTCTCCTCACAGAATGATGTCAGTGAACTTAAATTACACGATGAGTCTGGTATTGAAGACTTTAGATTCTCTATTTCCGATTGAAAGAAACAACTGAATTCATCGCATGTTATAGAATTTGCTATTGCTGATTCTGTAGGACGTTTCTTATTGGTTAGCAAGTTAATAGCCTTCCATATATTTGTACTGTTTGAATTATCTACAATCAAATTTTTAAAATGATCTTTTTTAATCCTACGAATGTCATATTTAACTTTATTCCTTAGTCTGCGGTAATTGATGAAGTCTTTATTTTTGTGTGCTGTATCTCGCTCTCTCATGATTTGCAGCACTTCTCTAGTGATCCATGGGGATTTATGTTGATTTTTGACTCGAACTTCTTTGATTGGCACGTGTTTATCGAACACATTGTACACTGTCTTCGTCCAGAAAGCTAATGCATCGTCCGGGTCAGGAAGTTGGTAAACGTGATCAAGGGCTGCTTTTCTTAAGTCTTGCAAAAATAAATCTTTGTTGAATGCTTTATAATTCCTAAATTTGATACTTACATGTTTATGTTTAAGAGGTTTGAACCCAATTCTTGACCATGTACAACATACCGGGTAGTGGTCACTAACTGTACAAACAGGAACAGAACATTCAATAATATTATCTGGACAAGTAACATATATATGATCAATTGTAGTTGAGGATGTGTCAGTAACCCTTGTGGGACGGTTTATTAGTTGTTTGAAATTGTAAGAAAGAATGATATCGTCCCATGTCTGGTTGGATTTACTAATATCTATGTTGAAGTCACCTAGTATCATAACTTCTCTACCTGCTGTAAACACTCTATCCATCATTGTAGTGAAGCAGTCATACCAACTGTACCCGGCACAAGGATTCCTATATAGGTATCCAATGAGAAACGGTTGTTGGCTGGCTGGCTTCACCTCTAACCAAACACATTCTATCTCTACTGTCTCGAGATCACTTCTACGGGACCAGTTGAGAGAATTGGAAATGTATACAGCAATACCTGTCTCTAATTTTTGATTTGCATCTTTCCGAATTACTTTAAACCCCTTAAGTGAGATTTCGGAGTCGGTTATTTTGTCGTTAAGACGACTTTCTGTGATTCCAAACACATGGAACTGTTTGGACAGTATTACCGAGAGCTCAGGTAATTTGTTGAGCAGATGAAAGATGTTGAGATGGCCTATATATAGACCATGTTTGTTGAGCCACTGATCGTGATTAGCGAACATTACAAACTAAAAGGAAGATGTCGCTTGTGGTATACAAATTGCAGGGATTTCGAAACTTTATTTAGAAATAGTTAAGGCTGTTAGAGGGGGCAGGAAAATGTCTTTGCTGGAGTGATATCATGAATGCTTGGTGCAGGGCTGCAGGATTGTATCGCATTAGCTGCTGAAGTTGACGGTTCCACTCATAGGGTTGTAGATTACCGTCCAGCGAGGGATTGCTATGAGTGTCACTGGAAGTGCCTACATTGGAAGCAGGCATCGACGGTACAGCACCATTGTTTAACGGTGTCTCCTTTGACATCATAGAGGGAGACTGTTTTACGGGCAAGGTAGGAAACAAAGTTTCATATTTAGCAACATTTGGATTGGAGCTTGGGTTGCTATTCACAACATTGTGTTCCTGGGGTACAGGCAAGGGTGGTGTGGGAAGAGAAGGAGTGTTTTCTGAACACTGAGAGATGGCTACAGCCGGAGGTGAAGATCGGTTTACTCCTGTAACTGAAACTGGTTCTAATTGTTGTGTACGTTCAGGATATTTTATGTTCTTCGCTAGTATGCTAGTTCCTAGTTTTGAACAATGTAATTGATCCTTATATAGTTTTTTCTTGGGAGCCCCGGACGGCGATGTGAAATACGGGGTATTATTAATGAAAGCATTGTTAGTTTCTTGACAAAATTTATGTAGAGTCAGATTGCCAGCATCGGCAGTGCGGCGCTGGAATCCATAACATGGCAGTATGATTGATGAAAAGAAAATAGATGCTTTAGGAAATTTCTTGCGCAACAACACCTCCAATGTAGCGAGTTGTGAGGTGCTTATGGTGTGATTGTTCATAATATTGTTGACACCGATATGGACTGTTGTTCTTCTAATTCTATCATTCACCTTGAATTTCCGCAGTGTAGAGGTCAGTCTGTCAATGTCAGCTCCTGGTAGCGGGTAGATCGAGGTAGTTTCGCTGTCAGAAGATGACATGCGGTCACTATAGATTCCCTTGAGCAGAGAGTCTCCAATGACGACATGAGTTGCACTGTCATCCATTGTTATTTCACGCCGTTGACGCGCCCGTTTGATTTCTTGCCACTGATCGCTGTCATCTTTCATGCGTTCTTGTTTATTATAGTCGTTGCTTGTTTGGGCTGGTTGTTGATGCTCAGTAGTGGTAGTGGCTGAGCTCTTTAACTTCTCGTCTGCTGCTGGAGAGTCTACACTTGAGGCCTGGGACCTATTGCTGACACGCACATCAATGGGGTAGATGGATGGTGCACGTTCTACAAGTTTAGTAGTGTTGCAGCCTGTGGAAACTAACTGCATGTCATTTTGCGACGAACATCCACTGGTCATACACACCTCTGCAGCACTATGAATACTCCCTGTTTGTGCACTTTTGTCAAATGACTGTGCACTCTTTAGTTTTAAGGCATGGATTGTTGTTTTAAAGGTGTCCTTCTCTTCTTTAAGGAGGTGGATTTCTTTTTGAAGGCGAGCGTTTTCTTCTTTAAACACGGAAATGATATTAGTTGTGTTGTTGGAAATAAAGTCTTTTAGCCTGTCCTCCAAAGCCTGGATGAGTTCACGGCAGGCGTTGTGGTTGTGTGGTTCGGCTGAGGAAAGAGTGACTAAAGATGATGTGTTAGTCTCATCAGATTGGGCTACTGAACTGTGATGTTCGACCAGCTTGAGCTTGGGATCAGTGTCTGCAGATTCACTAGACCACACGTGTGAAGTTGGCGTTGAAGAAATCCGACGTTTGGGTGGCGTGCTCGTCAAACTTTTCCCCGTCTTGTCTTTAATTGTATTTTCATGGCGCTTGGATAAAGTAGAGTTCCGTAAGTTGGACGCCATATTAGTAATGTATGAGGCTGCAACAGGCCGGGAGTACACACAAGTTCGCCGCCTTTCGGTAACGCGTGCTTGGCGACTAACCACGCGCTAGTCCCACATGGTTAAATCACACGTTGACGTTAATCGATAATTGGTAGTTTTCAAAACTGAACGTTCTTACCTTACATTTCACAAAGAAATCAGCATTTCACTAACTAATAGTCACATAAACTTAATATATTAATTAGTATTAGATCCAGTTTTTAGAAAAACACAATGAAATACACAGCATCTCGATTGAAATAGGCACAACTTTGTTAAATTATATAAACATTGGGAGAGCTTGTGAAATCACGTCCGCTGGTAGCCGGAAGGGATCATCCAGATGAGAACATGTCTGGGAGAACAGGAAGCTTACTGCCAAAACAAAAGTCCTTGTCTATCAAGCCTGTGTCCTTAGTACTCTTCTCTATGGCAGTGAAACCTGGACAACTTACTCACACCAAGAGAACAATTTAAACAGCTTTCATATGCGGTGTCTGCGAAGAATTCTTGGTATTAAGTGGCAAGACAAAATCACAAATACTGAAGTATTGGAAAGATCAGGTTGTGTGACAGTTTATTCCATGCTCAGTCTTCGTAGACTTAGATGGATAGGACATCTTAGGAGGATGGATGATGGTAGAATACCAAAGGATATCTTTTTTGGTGAATTACAGATGGGTAAGAGATCTCAGGGTCGGCCTCTACTACGATACAAAGATGTGTGTAAGCGGGACATGATTGATACAGGCATTGATAATGCACATTGGGAGCAAGTCGCCGCTGAACGTGTTGCATGGAGGGCAAATATCAGAAATGGAATAAAGTCAAAGGAGAAAATTATTGCAGAATAGTCACACACCAAGCGTTTGAGACGTAAGATGGTGCATGCTGGTGGAAATGACCACGTGTTCACATGCACCCACTGTGAACGGACATTTACAGCGCAAATTGGCCTTATCAGTCACACTCGCTACCGCCATAGTTAAAAGTTATTATGCCTTTTTAAAGCACAAACTATCGTCTGTCAAGACGGCAAGGTGCCAATGATGATGATGATGTATGGCAAAAATATAATGCGATATAAAGTAACGCCAGGTGTTACATAAATAACCGAGTATTGATAGTTGAAACTGCAAAAGATCTACAACATTTGTTGGACAGTGAAGTAGTAAAGCCCAAAAAGTATCCTCCTTTGGTATCAAGAAAACTAAATGAATAGTTATATCAAAGGGGGAAAAAATAACACAAAATATGTGATATTGCAAAAGAATGCAAACATGCTTAGCCATGTCAACAGATTTAGATATTTGGGGAAATCATAACTACTCCTGGAAGAAGCGTGGCAGAGATTAAGAGAGGTATAAACCAAGTAAAAGTTGCATTTCAGAAGATAAAAAGTATCTTACACAATAATGAACTTTCATTAAATGTCAGAAATAGAGACCTGAAATGTTATATCGCAACAGTTTTGCTCTTTGGCAATGCATCTTAGGATGCGAACGAACAAACTGGAAATATCTTGGAAGCAATGGGGATGTTGTTTCTGAAATTTTCACCATCCATCCATCCATCATGTGCCATGCCGGTAAGCGTGGGCGGTCAGGTTTCGCCATCTCACTCGATCACCAGAGACGTGGATCAGCTCTGTGTTTCTGTCTCGACTATGCCACGAGGCCAAGCCATCCAGGTATTTGCTTCTAGGTCTTCCTCTTGGTCTGTTCCCTTCGATCTTACCAGTTGTCACCAAGTTCTCCAATTCATTTCTTCTCATAATACGCCCAAATAATTTGACTGTCTGCGACTAATATCTGTAATCAGTTTACGATCTTCATTTGTCTCTCGAAGGACCTGTTCATTGATCTTTCTGGCTGTCCATGGTATTCTTTGCATTTTCCTCAGAAACCACATCTCTACAGCCATCAGATGTGTTTCAGCTTGACTGCTCATTGTCCAAGCTTCACATCCATATAAAAGTACAGGTTCTATGTAGCACCTCAACACTCTCTTTCTCGTTTCAATTGACATCTTTTTATTGGTCAGTATGTTTTTCATCTTGCTAAAGGCTACCTTAGACATGGCGATTCTTGTTCTAATCTCTTCAAGACATCTCCCATCAGATGTTATTACTGTTCCGAGATAATTGTACCTATTCACTTGTTGAAGAATATTCCCATTTACTTGTATATTACATTGTGGTATTTCGTTCTTCGTAGTGACGACTATAATCTGTGTCTTTTTACAATTTAATTCTAACCCTCGTTGTTCACTGTGTGTAACAACTGCATCTATTAAATGTTGCAGGTCCTGTTCATTGTCTGCAATCAAGACTGTATCGTCTGCATATCTAATGTTATTGATGCATCGTCCCCCAATGTTGATTCCTTCCATATCTTCAATATTTCTGAAAATATTTTCACTGTACAGGGAAAACAGATCTGGAGACATTACACATCCCTGTCTCACACCTCTCTTGATAGGCTGATATTGGCTTACTTCATTATCAACACGTATGGCAGCTTGTTGTTTTTTACAAGTCTAAGGTCTTTTCCATAAATTTGTAGATCTTCAAGCATCCTTATCATGTCGACATGTCTCACTTTATCGAAAGCCTATGTGTAGTCAATAAAGCAAAAATATAGATCTTTGTTTACATCTATAGAACGTTCAATTACTGTTATCGGTATATACACATCATTTACTGTACCCTTTCCTTTTACAAACCCACATTGTTCTTCTCCTATTTCAGGTTGTATTTTCCTCCTAATTCTTTGCATGATAATTCTTAGCAAAATCTTCGTGATGTGACTCATTATACTAATCGTTCGATGTTGATCACATTCCAAGGCTCCTGATTTCTTTGGGATTGCAATAAATACAGAATTACATAATTCATGAGGTATATTTCCAGTATCATATATTGTATTAAGCAGACTGGTAACTTTATCTATTCCATATTCTTCTAAAGCATTAATCATTTCTGTTGTGACACTGTCTGAACAAGGGGTCTTGCCAGATTTCATATGGTTAAGAGCATTCTGAATCTCCATCTTCAAAATTGCTGGTCCTTCATTATTATTTTGAACATCGTAGTGTTCGTCTCTGTTGTCGTCATAAAGGTTTTTCACGTAATCTGACCATACATGTAAGATCTGATCTTTTTCTATTATGACTCTTCCATCTTTTGTCTTTAGGCAGCCTGCTGATGTACGTGTTCTTTGATTAGTAAGCTCCTGGATTCTTTTGTGCATTAATTTTGCATTTTTACTGTTGTGTTGTTTTTCAATTTCTTCGCAGTTTTTCTCAAGCCATGTTTCTTTTGCCTCCTTACATAAGATTCTGACTTTTCTGTGAATTTCTTCATATTTAGCAGGATTATTTTTGTTCTGTCTTCTTGTTTCCATTAGTTGTAACATTTCTTCAGTCATCCATGTCTTACGGCCCACTTTCTTTAATGTTGGAATAGTTTTTTCTGCTGCACAACTGATTGAATTCTTCAGTATTTCCCATTGATCATCTACATCTTGAAATAGGATCTCTAGATCAGACAATAAATAAAATTTGTTCTTTATGTCTATGTTAAAATTATCTTGTATTTCTTCGTCAGTTTTCAATTTGCACAAGTCATATTTAGGGTTTCCTGCTATATACTTGACTTTCTTTAACTTTACCCTCAATGTGCCTGTAATTAATCTGTGATCACTGTAACAGTCTGCATTTGGAACTGTTTTTACGACTGTTAACGCATTTCGAAACCTTCTGTCAATCAGGATGTAATCTATCTGGTTTTTAATCCTGCTGTCTGGACTCCTCCATGTCCATAATCTTCTAGGATGCTGTTTAAACCAGGTGTTTCGTACAACCATTTCTTGTTCTTTAGCCCATTCTACAAGTCTGTATCCTCTTTCATTTCTTTCTCCCAAACCATGGTTACCTACACTGCATCCATCGCCTTGCTTTCCTATTTTTGCGTTGAAATCACCCATTTTGATATTTATTTCTGATTTTTTTGCAGTTCTTCAAAGCAGACTCCAAGTCGTTATAAAATTCCTCTATACTTTCTTCACTGCATTCACTTGTTGGGGTATATACTTGAATGATATTTATTTTAAAAGGTCTTCCGTTTAATTTTACTAATAGAACTCTGTCTGAAACAGCTCGATATCCTTTGACAGAATTTAATGTTTGTTTATCTAATATAATGGCTACACCTCTTTGGTGTTCTTCTCCCCCAGAGTAAATAATCTTATAATCATCTCCTGTCCTTATCCCTGCCCCTTTCCATCTCGTTTCCGATATTCCTAATATGTTAATCTTCTCTCTCTCCATTTCTTGTTTGATGTTTTCTAATTTTCCATCTGCATTCATTGTTCTAACATTCCAAGTTCCTTCTTTCAATGATATTAATCTTTTGCACCTAGTAGCCTGTTGACGGTCTAGACTCACCTGGTGCGCATGACTATCCTTACCGGGCGAGGCTGCTCCTATGGAGCACCCATTTACGCCGTTTCTCTGATTATCGATGAGTCCACACAACATGATTTTCTTGGCATTTATAAAGAAGGTAGTTTGCCATTGCTTTCCTTCCTAGCAGTGACTATACTGGTCAGTGACCGTAGCCATTGTCTCCTTAAAAAAGAGATCCTCTGCCTACCGTCGTGAAGGTGAAGACCATAACCTACAACTATCTGTCGGCTGCTCTGCATCTTCATCCACCACCTGCACCCATGGCTTCACGTAACCCTGATCGGGGGGCTAAACGGGTACTCCACCTTGCCCAAGGGTGTCCCGTAGGCTAGCGGATTTTCACCAGGGACTGCTATAATAGCTGTCAACAATTGGAAGAGGCTGATTAACATAAAACGTAATACGCCGCACTAACAAAGTGCAAACAGGGTTGTTTCGTCAAATAATGAGAAAAGAGGTACTGACGATGTTAGCCCATATATCAGATGTCCATCTGACAATCAATCTGATGGCTACAAAGATGAGCGGTAGAAGACGCAGAGACAGACCTCCAGAAATGATCATAGACTAGAAAGACGGCGGCATATGGATGTAGCACCATATAACTAACCCCGAACACAAAGGACAGAGACATGTGGGGAGACACAAATGGCTACGCCATGTGGCTAGGCACATGCTGATTATGATGATTGTATTAATCATGTATTCTACCCCTTCTTCTGTTGCCCCATCTTAATGCTGATTATTTTGGGAACCCAACATCTTCAATTTAACTGATGACTGAATTCGTGAAATTATTTAGTACGAGCACATTTCTGTTACCGCTATCTGTTTTCTTTCTTGTGTTTATTGCATATCAAAAATGTTCTTATTACAAGCCTAACAATGTTGCTTTTACGATTTTTAGGTGTATCTGGAACATCCCTCTTCCTTAGGGGGAACCTCTGCTATTAAAATAACCACCTACCTACTACATGCATCTGAAGTAATGTACATACCATTTCAAATCTATGCTACTGGTATTGTTCTGAGTACCTGACCGTTTACTTATACCTGTGTTAGATACGTTAACTGGATGTTTCATTTACATGTTTTCACAAATATTTTGATTGTTTTTTGGGTTCTGTGGTTCGTGAATACTTCAGATTGGCTATATAATAGCAGACACCTAGCTGGTGTTTCATTCTGCTCACGCTCCTAAACCGTGGTCGTTCAGCTGTTCTTCATTGCCTGTTACCAGTTGTTACGGAGTTAGTGTCCTGATTTCTTCGAGAATGAAGACTACTGTCCTTATTGCAGTTTGCATCAGTAAGTATTTTATTTGTAGCATTTGTTAATGCCAGACAATCATTCAAAACCGTCTGTTCTGTTCTTTTAATTTAACAAAATCACTTGAACTGGCATGTTATTTTTGTCGATATTCCTTAAACTACTTCATGCATCTTAAAGATACGAAATTCTGTATTTGAAGATTAACCAGAATATCACATTATTAAGCTTGTTATCCAATATGAATAATTATTAAGAAATCGAATATAAAATTGTCAGTTGAATTTACGTCTGCAAATTTGCTAACTACAAAGAGCTTTTGGAAACGTGTTCGTTTCTTCAACATTATTATATTTCATCTTCATATCCTCTTGTCTGTTGGAGACACATATAGCCGTGATTGCCAGATTAAAATGTTCATTTGAAGCCATAATATTACTATAAATATTAAATATTAAATATTCGCAAGTGTTAACGTGCTAAACTTGTATAATTAACGGATAAACTGAAAAGCACATATTCGCTTCTGCATGTGAGTTTTACAGAAGAGTGTAAAATATTATTTTCACACACACACACACACGCACGCACGCGCGCACACACACACACACACACACACACACATACGAGAACAAACAGATCTATCCAACAAGAACTCAGATTTGAAGAAGCATGAATATTAAGACTAATTCAATTAAGGACAATAAAATATTTTCAGCATATAAAAGAGCTGAGTGTAAGGGGAAACATTATTCTGGAGAGAGTAAAGGGGCAGCGGAAATAAAGTACGTCTGCAACATAGATGTGATATATAATTTACACATGACAGCATCAGAGGTCATGGCACTTGGCATATAAGAGAAATGAGGAAAGACTGTTATGAAGGAAAAGTTATGCACAGGACGAGTCAATAAATGATGATATCATTGTATTACTACTACAAGTTACAGAGGAACGAGAAAATGTAACATATTGTTATTTATTGAAAAGTATAGTGATATATATACCTAATGACTGTATACTTTAAAATGCGACAGAAATAAACTAGATTATACTGATCTGTAGCGGGTGTTTATGACAGCATTTATATCGATGCTGCATTCGCAAGTATCAGTCAGATTGTTTTCTTCTGGCGAGTATTTCTCTTTAATCGAACCAAGCTCGTAAACTTAGAATCCGATTTTATGGAAATTATCTGAGAAGGAAAGGGAACTAGTCTCTTCACTTCATTATTCTGTGAACAAGTATAGCAAATACCACCATTACAGCACACCATTACAGCAATCTAGACGGACGGACGGACGGACGGACACGACAGACAGAGAGGGAAAGAGGGAAAGAGAGAGAGAGAGGGGGGGGGGCGAGAGAGAGAGAGAGAGAGAGAGAGAGAGAGAGAGAGAGCGATATGGTGTTCTTTGGTCAAATAATGAGAAGAACTGGAGAAAGTCGTGACAACCGCAAAGATCAGTTGTAGAAGAGGCAAAGGCAGTCCGAGAGAAATAATCCTGGCTGAACTAAGACTATGGCATTGACGAATATCCTCAATAACATTGATCCAGAATACCAAATTCTGAGATATGTGCAAGAACAAGAACGTCTACGCCATGTGGCAAGGCACAATGTGATACTGATGACGACCATGATGACGATGACTGCTGTGTTCTTTGATAAATATATTACACAACATGTATTAGACATTATGCAGCACTCCATCAGCATTAGTTTTGTCTTATATATACTTGTTCGTGTTTTATCATATACGAGCTAACCAACTGAATAGATGGCATTTCCGCTCTTGAACTTCCGATGAGCTGATGGCCAGGTAGAGGGTTCAACTCCTGTACTTGTAAGTTGGACTAAAATATTGACTTGCCTTTCAGAAAGCAATGTCAATCTACTAAAGGTAAGGTTGCGTAGAAAATTCACCTGTGCATGGTCGCAACGTCCTACAAGAGACATACACAACTTTTCTCAATCGCTTTAAGAGAGATATATATAGTTACGAGGGGAAGTCAATAAGTAATTCACATATGGCTGTAGAACAAACAATTTTTTTTTTTTTGCATATCCTTTACAGGACATCGCTGTCAACACCAGCATCTTTCAGCTGTATGTTGATTTCTTGGCAATATTACGCTCAGTAGTTTGCCATTGCTTTCTGAGCGGCCGGCTCACATACCCCGTAAGTTACCGATGCGATTCGAACCACTGCTGATTCTCACCGTCATCACGTTACCGACGAGAGTATACGAGATTACGGAGAAAAGTCATAACCTCTAAGCCACGAAGCCGGCTGTAGAAAAATAATTAAACTAAATATGATAACAACTTGAAACCAGTTTATTTTTATACATACATTGTCCCTTTATTTCTCAACATAATTTCCACCCACATTGATGCACTTATCCCATCGTTTTATCAGTCCTCCTAAACCGGCCACATAGAACTGTGTGCTCTGTTTTGTAAACCACGTTTTCACTTCACAATCAACATCGGCGTCATTCGCGAATTGTCTTCCGCCAAGGCTGGTTGCCAGTGTTTATGATGTCCCATAAAGCGGCGCATAGATGGGTAGGAAAAGTTACGATGGCGAACAATAAGTAAGTCACACAGTTCTGTGGGATGGCCGGCAAATGAAAACAAAGAACGCAGTTCTATGCAGACGGTTTTTGGGGGAACTGATAAAACGATGGGATAAGTGCATCAATGTTGGTCGAAATTATGTTGAGAAATAAAGGGACAATTTATGGATAAAAATAAACTTGTTTCAAGTTGTTATCATGTGTAGTTATTTTTTAACAGCCGTTTGTGACTTACTTATTAACTTACCCTCGTATATATTATAATATCATATTATATATATATATATATATATATATATATATATATATATATATATATATATATATATATATATATATATATATATATATATATATATATATATATATATATATATATATATATATAGTTACATGAGTGCAAGTATGCTTTTCTGACTTCTGCTTTTCTGACTTCTATTTCGCCAATGTATTTATGCTTTCTATTTTAGGTCTTCTGGTGTGTAATGTTATGAGTCATGGTCACGGTGGAGGACATGGAGGGGGACATGGCGGAGGACATGGCGGAGGACATGGCGGAGGACATGGAGGGGGACATGGCGGAGGTCATGGTGGGGGTCATGGCGGAGGACACGGGGGTCATGGCGGAGGACACGGGGGTCATGGCGGAGGACATGGAGGACACGGTGGCGGTCATGGAGGACATGGTGGCGGCCATGGTGGCGGACATGGTGGAGGACATGGAGGACACGGTGGTGGTCACGGAGGACATGGTGGCGGTCACGGACACCACGGCTAGAGAGTTTGCATGCAGTATTAAAGGACATTTATATTTAGGTATGAATAAGAAGGCTGGCGTTGCTATTTGGATATTGAACACCGGTCTGCTAGTTCTGTGACACAGGCCATACGATTTCCAATTAAGTGAACTAATAAATCTTCGTGGGTATAACGCATCATCTGTATTGTGTTTTTAATATGTTTTCTGTTTTTAATAGTATGTCGATAAAAGACGTTAGCTGCTGCCGAGCTTATAAAGGAATGCGGAGAAAATCCCTACAAAATATGACTAAGAAGCTCAATGGATGCATAAAAAACTTACAACAATAGGAAATACAAACAGTTTGGTATGTGTAGTTGCTGTGAAAAGATGAGTTATAATAAACATGGTGTTCATAAGGTATTACATTGTGTCTGTGTTTAGTATGTCTCATCTTTTCGCAGGAGCTACAAATAACTAACTGTTTGCATTTTCTGTATGTTTTAAACCTTGTTTTATTCATCCGTCGAGCTTCTTAGTCATATTGTGTGTTTGTGTGTGTGTGTGTGTGTGTGTGTGTGTGTGTGTGTTTTGCACTTTTTTAAATTATATGTTGTTTATTGCGTCTTTCTAAAGTTATGTTCCTAATTCTCTCGTCTATGTGTCTTTAATGTAAATATAAGAAAGAGAGAGAACATGTGTCCTAGGGTTATATAATGAGAAGAGAAGCACCGTAGAACAACGTGATGATTGGAACAATCTACAATAGCAGAAGCAGAGGCAGTCCAAGAGAAATGATGCTTGATGGTCTAAGACGATGGAATGAAGAAATGTCATCGATGGAATTCATATAGAATACCAAGGACCCAGATTTGTGGAGCAACATGAGCTTCCCATTCATTTTGGATGGCTCACGATGATGATGTTTCTTTCTTGCTCGTGTTTAAAACACCGTTGCTTGTTTACCAAATCTCTGTGATTGTTTAGTTAGTTTAGTTTAGGCGACGGATCAACATCAGGGCACACGGGTGTTACCCATAAGTGCCCCGTTCTACCCCTAACTCAAGCCTGAGTCAGTCCGGAGAAACTCAGCACAATGCACGACCTCCGTAGCACCGGCGAGGATCATGAAATACTTTGGGTAGATTTTTAACTCGAAATTTTACCCGGTTAGCGCCGTTAGGTTATCCTTTTTTGATTTCCAATTGCCAAGGGATGTTTTATGTGCGCAACAATACACACGCGCGTCCGATCTCACTACCCAGAGACCAGGAGAAATGTTACTAAAAGTCCACGTGAAAAATCTCGGCCCTCACCGGGGCTTGAACCCCGGACCTCCAGCATTCCAGGCGGACACCATACCTCGAGACCCTGTGATTGCTCCATTATATGTGTAAAGTCAGATTCTAGTCCAGTCAGTCATAATGAAACAAGTAAATACAGCAACCTTTCAGAAACCTCTCTGTTTCCGCCTTCAAGCTGTCGCACCCTCTCAAACAAACACATGCGCAAAGTAGAATACAATTGGAAACAAGTGCTAGCTGTTGGTGTCATATAGGAGATATGGGATGTTTATGTGTATACATGACGTCATGCCTTGCGCCCACCACCATGCCATACCGGACTCTACATGTGATGATGCCATTTATCCTATGTGTTCTCGACGAGTCACTCGTCTGGACGCAATGCCAGATTATGTTAAGAAAAACCAGCTCCAAATTACGCTATTTTATTACTTTAGTAAAGAAAACAATGGCTACTGCTTGTCGCCAATATCTTTGTTTGCTTTATAATTAGTTACACACACACACACGCACGCACGCTCGCTCGCTCGCTCGCTCACTTACTCACTCACTCACTGCTAGTTAGTTGCATATCCCTTACATGACATAGCATTTGTTGGCTGTTTGTCATTTCTTAGAAAGTGTACGTTTAGTAGTTTGCCATTGTTTTCTGAACGACCGGAACTCATACCTTTGTATGGAAACAAACACAAGGCAGTCAGCTTCCAGATCGCCAGCAGCTGTGTTTCAACAGCGGTATGCGAGATTACGAATTGTATTGGTAAACCCATCACCACAGAGCCATACACACTTTCCTCCCCCCCCCCCCAATCCTTTAAAAAACTGGAATAATTCTTGTTTCACATAACTTACCAAAACCTCTCAATACTGTTATACATGCAAATGTAAATTAAGGTATTGTTGTCAATGGGAGATACAGATATTTTTAACTAAATGGGTTCAATGATCGGCTACTTCAAGAAAAGAATACAGCTATGGAAGACAATAAAGCGAGTTGTAAAAGACAGTTTGACACAAATAGTACACCAACTATGTTTCAAAATGCAACATCCGTCTTGTAGCGAAATGATAAGTCAGTAAACTAACGGACCTTTCTTCACAACTCAAAGCGCACCAGACATGTCCTTTGATGGGTAATGTTGTCAGTATTAAGGGGCAGCCTTTACTTCCCAAATAATTTCCTGATACCCATTCAGGCATGTCGACCTTTCTACAAAGTGTGGACTGCGCCTGGCCCCGCAGCCAGCGGGGTTATGATAGGCTAGCCTCTTCCAGTAGGGGTGAAATGTTAAAATGAGTAGTCTGCCGATGACCCGCAGACTACACAAGAACCCCACCTTCTTGTGGTGTAGACCGGTATACCATTACCGCAATGTCATGGACCAGCGAGGCTCTGGCTCGCCAGAGGGTACCCCTTGGTCAGATTTATGTCCTAAACGTGCGACTGGCCTAGCAAACCGGCAGGGGATTTTCATACATTTTTATTTTTTGGTTTGCATATCCTCTACAGGACATCGCTGTCAACATCAGCATCTTTCAGCTGATTGTTGATTTCTTGGCAAGATTACGCTCAGTAGTTTGCCATTGCTTTCTGAGCGACCGGCTCACATACCCCGAAGTTACCGACACGGAGAGAACCGCTACCGATTCTCGCGCACGTCACGTTACTCACGAGAGTATACGGGATTACGGAGAAAGTAGTGTAACCCCTAGACCAGGGAGACGATTTTCATACTGCTCGTAGAAAAACAAAGAAATATAATCGGACTGACCTAAATAGATATAGGCCCGGCAACGTTCAAGGACCACGAGATAGAATAGAACAATCACAACAACAGAAATCAGATTCCTGAGAAGAATACTTGTTGTACCAAGACGAGAGAAAATCAAACATGAAGAAAACAGGACTAAAGTCGGGGTTATAGAAGCTCTAGATTTTATTAGAAGACAGCAGTTGAAATGGTTTGGCCATGCAGCCAAGTTACCAACTAACAGTATAACACAACAAACAATGATAGTTAGTTAGTTAGTTAGTTAGTTAGTTAGTTAGTTAGTTAGTTAGTTAGTTAGTTGTTAGTTAGTTAGTTAGTTAGTTTAAGTATAACACAACAAACAATGATATACTGACCAAATGGAAGCAGAAGACGAAGCCAACTACGTAAGCGATGGACAGAGGGAATAGCAGAGTCCATGGGAATCTCGGTACATGAAGCCCATAAACGGGCACTTTCCCGCTGTTTATGCTTCATCTCGACACCGCAAGGTTCAGTAGGAACAAGATGAGGTGAGATGAGACTTGAGAGCACAGGTAAAATTCAAACATTCGAACCCACGAGGTGATCAGGTGCAAGTAAACACAGGCTCAATAGGAGTGACCTGGGTGACTTTAAAATTGCTCCCCGACGTTATTTACTTTATTTCATTGTCGCAGTGTAACAATACAGGTGAAACACATCGACACCGAGTAAAAGATTATATGGGGACAATAGTGCCTCCTGGTCTTCAATGTGCCTGAGCATTGCCTCTCATGCCTCAAGTCTAGAACACAGACAATTTGAGAGCACGGATTAAACTTTCTCTGGTAACGGCGGTGGAGGATTCATTCCGCACGCTGGTCAGTTGGACTTAAACTTTGACTTCTCGTCCTTGGCTTGGGCACGTAAATTACAATTGCCTCAGAAGTTGGAAAGGATTCGTCAGATCGCAGAAAAAGTGGTAATAGGGAAAGCTAACCCTCGCGCAAAACCTGTTCACTACAGTCCCTGTGTAGTAGTACGTGTGTGGAATACACTCGAGTTCAAAGTGAGCGACAAAAGTAAAATATTGTGGTGGAAGAAGTAAACTCCTATAAGAAAAACCTCAACAAAGACTTTGAAGCGGAGAAGTTAGGCCAGATCAATGAGGGGTGAAGAAGTGCTGTGATATGTCTTATTAGGAACAGTGTTTTTTTCAAAACAAAATTTGGAATAGAAAAAAGGTGTATAACTTGTCAAGAATACACAAGTTAGGTGGTTGTGGACACCTATTATCACCTAAAACGTCTGTCGTGACACATGGTGATGTTCGCTAAACTAATTTTGTATAGCACTTTCTAATTGACCTGGTAATGCTAAGACGTAAACGCCACCTGTGACCAAATCAAATATTCTCGTTGCTATGTGTCCAGAGCGTCAGAGGGAAGGACCTCCTGTTTCTAATCAACCAGAATCTTACACTTAAGATGTCGAAGAAGTTAATATAAGAAGTCCACATCCATCACACTAACGCATCAAAGCAAAGAGATATTGAAGTCCAATGAAGGGTCTGCACAACCATATGCCATCACCTTTAGCGAATGTTTTAATCTACTGAGAGATCTGGTTTCCAAACCAGTCTTTTCCCGTAGGCTTAGTGAAGCCAACATCAAGGAAGGCATATTTCTAAGTCAACAGATACACCACTCTGTGTATATTCAGCGTCTTAATGAAATTCTCAACTGTGATTAAATGTTAGTTTGGATTGCTTTTCGCCAAACAGTCACAGATGTTCTTTGAAACAATGCGGATGACAATTATCAGGAACTCATAGAAAGCATTTTACAGTGCTACGAGAGGGTAGGCTGAAATGTGCTTTCACAATTACACAATAAGCTCTCTCATCTGTGTCAAAGAGCTGCAAAGAAGCTAAGAGCTAAGAAATATGGAAATAGATCTAGAGAACATAGCGAGCTAGGAAACCAGACAGAAGGGACACAAGCACGAGTGGGAACTATAAATAGTTCTCTAAACTAGACACACTCGTGTCAACAAAGAGGTCTCTGTTAGACGTGAGCTGGGGTTACCCAAGAGACTGGGAAACCCGCATCACGAGAAGAGCCCAAGTCACACTGGTTACTCTAACCAGGTGACCAGCTACTAACTGCGTGCTGGAACTCCAAGCACGCAAACCATCTGATGCACGAAGAGTCAACTGCTCGTGGCTGGACACGCCACGGAGATTGGCCAGACAGAGACTCGACGGCGTCGGAGACGGACTGTGTATCTGCTGTGAATACTTTGTTGCTAAAAAGGACAGTACCAAATAGTTATGACTTAAGCTTAGCTTCAATAGTTATTACCATCTTTCTCATTACATCATTATAACATACCATGATGTTTATTACCGATGTGGTTATCCGCTCGCGGAGCTAATATGCTATCAGCTCCAAATAAATTGTATTATACTTGTATCCTTTCGTACGACGTACGAGTTGTCATTTTCGTGTGGTACGAAAGAAGGAATCCTTGTATGCCTGTCACAGTTGAGTTGTTGACAGGCAGGATCCGATTTGGTGTCAGAAGGTGGGGCTTGAACCACCTTCAAGCACTTTAAAACTACCATTTTCCCACATAAATTCGGAAATTCTACTAAAATGTTATGTGTTAATTCATTTGATGGAAATTTATAAAACGTAAACTGTGATTGTGTGTAGATTGAAAACATGTATTGAAATTACGAGTTTAACGATCATTTGTGGAATATTTCTTGTAATACATTCATAATGTCAACATTCATCAAAATTACCCATGTACTTGTGAAAAAGCAAATTCTTTTTGTACAAGGGAAATAAATCAGAAGTAAAGCTAGGATCATATAGCGCAGCTCAGTCAGAGACGAGAGAAAGTGAAGACAAGACGACAATTGACGTTAATTTGACTATTCATTTCACAATTCATTTGACGATTCATTAATACTATCATACCATTCATACCATTATATCATTCATATTAGTTACATCACATTTGCAAGTTACCAACCGTAAAAACTGTATTGTTTAAATCAGTGTTTCCCAACCATTATTGTGCTATGCCCCACCTAAGCCTTTCTAAAATTCTTATGCCCCCCCCCCCTCGCCTGCCGCCCCCCCCCCCAACATATACATTATTTGTAATATTCAAAAATTTAAATGTTTACTAAAGAAACTTGATTGATAGGTTTTAGGAAGAAATCATTAGGAAATTATTGAGCAACATAGTAAGTAAATTTTCAAAACATATAATGGAGAACTGAAATTCAAGTGCAAAATAATTTTAATGAAAGATTTTCTCAATGATTTTAATTATTAGTAATTATTTATTATTTAAATTTAGTGAGATCCTTGCGCTTGATGCTTGATACAAAGAGATCTTATGTCAGGTTCCAATTTAGTTAACTTCAGTCTCAAGTCTCCCCATTTTCTTATATCCAGCCGATTTCTTCAATTTTTGAATTGCCCCCCTTAACAATCGAATTGCCCCCCCCCCCCAGTGGGGCGTGGGCCCCACGTTGAGAAACACTGGTTTAAATTGATAACAACCATGTATTGTGTATCACATGCATTTTTCTAATTGTTGATGCTCTATAAAACAGAGACATCAGTTTTACAAGCAAGTCTATCAATTGTGTGTATCCAAGACAGCGGTGTAACATCCCAAGGGGCCGTATTTGTCATCGGATTAGATGAGTATATTTTTCACTAATTTTGATAACCACCATTAACCACGCATCTTCTTTTTCAGTGAGTGATTGTAAATATCTAACACTTATTAACTGTAAAATTGCATTATTATCAGTTGTGTAAGAACATAAAGCCATACAATGTCATCATTAAGTGAATGTATCCAGGCTGGCAAAGAATTAGGCCATGCTGGCGAGAAATTAGAAAAATGGGCAGAGCAGAAATACAGAGAAGAAACAGAGAGAAAAGCTGCTCTAGAGAGAGATGAAAGAGCATTGGAAAGACAGCATCAGAAAGAGATGAGAGAGTTAGAAGAAGCCACCAAACAAAAACAATTAGAATTAGATCAAGCTACAAAACAGAAAGAATTAGAAGTGAAACAAAAACAGATAGAGATGGAAGACGCCACTAATCAGAAAGAATTAGAAATAAAGCAAAAGCAAATAGAATTAGATGATGCCACAAAGCAAAAGCAAATAGAAGCAGACTCACAAACAAAGTTATAAATGAAATAGATGGAAGTGGACTCAAACATTCAGATAGCCTCAACTAAACAAAAGAGTCAGGAAGAGCAAAATAAATTTTCAAAATATAAAGTAATCATCAAGCCCTATAGTCAAGAGGATTCGATCTCAGCCTGGACTGAGAATATAGAGTTCCAGCTCAAAATTCAGAAAATACCGTTAGAAGATTGGGCCATGATTTATATGAGAAATCTGTCCGGGGAGCCCTTAAAAGTTATTGGGTCTATACCAACAGAACTAAGAAACAACTACCAATATATCCATCAACACAGAGGGAGGGAGAGCCTGTCAAAGTGCTGCAAAGAAGCTAAGAGCTAAGAAATATGGAAATAGATCTAGAGAACATAGCGAGCTAGGAAACCAGACAGAAGGTACACAAGCACGAGTGGGAACTATAAATAGTTCTCTAAACTAGACACACTCGTGTCAACAAAGAGGTCACTGTTAGACGTGAGCTGGGGTTACCCAAGAGACTTGGAAACCCGCATCACGAGAAGTGCCCAAGTCACACTGTTTACTCTAACCAGGTGACCAGCTACTAACTGCGTGCTGGAACTCCAAGCACGCAAACCAGCTGATGCACGAAGAGTCAACTGCTCGTGGCTGGACACACCACTGAGATTGGTCAGACAGAGACTCGACGGCGTAGGAGACGGACTGTGTATCTGCTGTGAATACTTTGTTGCTAAAAAGGACAGTAGCAAATAGTTATGACTTAAGCTTAGCTTCAATAGTTATTACCATCTTTCTCATTACATCATTATAACATACCATGATGTTTATTACCGATGTGGTTATCCGCTCGCGGAGCTAATGTGCTATCAGCTCCAAATAAATTGTATTATACCTGTATCCTTTCGTACGACGTACGAGTTGTCATTTTCGTGTGGTACGAAAGAAGGAATCTTTGTATGCCTGTCACAGTTGAGTTGTTGACAGGCAGGATCCGATTTCTTCCCTGCCAACTGCAGTGCTGTCGGTGGTGGGCACTGGGGAAGTGCCAAGTAGCAGATCAGACGAAATGACGTCAAAAAGAAATTGTAAGAAAACCTCCAACCAAATAATAGGAGAATCTAGAGAAGTGACGAAAGAAGGCAAGAAACGTCACAGAAGTAGTCAACAACAACAACAGAGAGACCTTGAGCTGATAGTGAAGAAGGCAGCACGATTCTTTTCATGGAAACAAGATTGTGTTACGAACTGTCAGGACATCGCATTGATGGTTAATGATATGAGATTGAAGCGCTAGATTGTTAAGGCATGATTCATATTTGCTAGAAAATGACCGATGGATGATGCAAATGCTTCAAGTAGGACTTGGAAATTATAGCAAGGTGACATAGAGGCCAATTGGTAAGGAGCAATAGCTGACTATAAGCGCCAAGACAATTATATCAGCAGTTTATAGTAAGTTCATTGTGCTAACATTATGTACCTGATTTCAATACTGTCCCGCCTGGCTGAACAGGCACGGCATTTTGAAAATTATTAATATATTGTTATTTGTGAGCACAAGCTTGAACACAGACAATAAATGTCGCCTTAACTGCCATTGTCTAACGGCTTTGACTTATTCATCAATGTTGGCACAGGCTTCCGAATTTCTGTTGGAATGGTTTATTTATTCTGGTCGATGAGCCATTTTACTCAAGTTGATCATTATATTGTTACTAACCATCCGGCAGGAAGGGACTAATCAGAACGTTAGTATCCTGAAATAAAGGTACCACAATGAGAGGTACTATAGTTGCAGCATCGAAAGAGATGCTCCTGCAGCCTAGAAAGAGGTGCTCCTGCAGCCTAGAAAGAGGTGCTCCTGTAGCCTAAAAAAGAAGTGCTCCTGCAGCCTAGAAAGAGGTTCTCCTGTAGTCTAGAAAGAAATTCTCGTGCAGCCTAGAAAGAGGTTCTCCTGTAGCCTAGAAAGAGGTTCTCCTGTAGCCTAGAAAGAGACGTTCCTGCAGCCATAAAAGAGATGCTCCTGCAGCCTTGAAAGAGATGCTCCTGCAGCCTAGAAAGAGATGCTTGTGCAGCATATAAAGAGATGCTCCTGCAGCCATGAAAGAGATGTTCCTGCAGCCTTGAAAGAAATGTTTTTGCAGCCTTGAAAGAGATATCCCTGAAGCCATGAAATAGATGTCTCTGTAGTTTATTGTAAATCGCAATCAATGAGGTTTCGCTGAGAATCATTTCCGCTCTTCGAAGTATTATTATATCGTATGTGTATGCACATGTCTAAAACTGGTGCTATATATACCAAGACTGTCGTGCTGGTTTAATCCAAGAAAGGCAGAATTGTTATTGCCAATCAGTACGGTACTCTGATCAACCCATTCTCCTAAAATGCCTACATGACAATGTTCGGATTTTGTAGGAAGTGTATGGCTAGGAAAGAGGACAATGACGGCAAGTGACCACTTCACTTCAATATTCCGTGCTCTATAATATGAGAGGGAGCTGTTGTAGCGCAGTGGCATGCCTGCCTACCCAGTGACAATGTGTTCGAATAACCCTCTAAACGGGTTTTGTTTTTAAATAATTGATGTTGGTTCCCATGTCCATCCAGCCTAAAATTGAATCCAGAAATTGTCTTTAAAGTGGCCTGTACTTTCACGAACGTTTTGACCGGCCTGATATTGTCAACATCATCCATTGATTCATAACTGATCTATTAAACTATAGGGCTAGCATCACATACACAATACGGCTCAAGGAGTGGACAATGGTCCTTTATTCATCATCGTTTTACAGGTACTTCACAGACGTCACTCTCAACACGGTTCACAGAAGAAAAAGAATGTTCGATCTCTAGCCAGTTAAACGGACTCAAACAGCCTTATGCCCAGGTTTCTGTAATACCATGTGTCCATCTTGGTGCTGGTAGACTCTCCTTCCAGGAACCACGCCTTTCATGACTGTTGTTTCCAAGTCAATGTGTCGTTGAATATGGGGAATGTATGTTAATTTATGAGGCACGCTGTTTATGAGCAATTTTCTTCTAAGTTCAGATCTTGTAGAATGTGACCAGTTTTCCTCTTCTGGGTCCACAATGGTCTAAGAACATTTCTACAACATATAGATGAGGGGTGGCCAACCTTTCCAGCAGGTGGGCCAAATTTCAGAAATAATATTTCCTGCCGGACCATGCACCTATGATTTTAAAAATTAAAGCAAATAAGCAAGCGTGCTACAGCTTCGACCACATAGTCGCTTCCCTGTAGGTGAGATCGTGGTCAAACGCTTGCCTGGTTTAATGTAAACATGAAATAGGTATATTTATTTATTTATTTTTATGAAGAAAATAAAGCATAACTGAGAATCAAACATATTTGTTTGACAATTTAAAAATATTTAAAAGTGAGACATCTGGCTTTCTTTAGCAGAACTTAGTGTATCAAAATTGATCTCAACTGATGTTGTCGCTTCACGCAAACAGTTTTTCAAATGAACATCAGTAATTCGTGTTCTCATGTGTGAATTGATGTGCTTCATGCCACTAAACACCTGTTCACACGCATAAGTGTTTCCAAATAGCGAAACATCGACAGAGCATGGTTGTAAAACGCAGGATATTTATCCTTGTCCAAATACGTTTTATAGAACTCTTCCAAACCAACTTGATGGAATTTCTCCTTTAACTGTGTATAACAACACATTTCACAATGTTCCATTTGTAATCTTCCTGGTAATAGATTATCGTCTATCGCAAATGGCAAATGCACACCAAAAAAAAAAAAAAAAAAAAACACGCACACATGATGTTTTTTAACATCCCAAAATCTGTCTTCAAATTCGAGGTTTAAGTAAAATATCAAAAACGCGTATTTATCCGCAGCCTCCTGTGTGACGTCTGGTTGCAATGACAATGTAGGAAAGTGAGTAAAGTGTTTTTGTCCTCAACTATTGTTCCCAAAGACCAAGTTTCATTTGAAATGCAGAAATAGGATCATACATCTTATTAATTGATCTTTCCTTTGTAGACGAGTATTAACGTCATCTAGGTGGCTAGTTATATCGACCAGAAATGCAAAGTCTTAAACCCACTCTTTGTCTTCAAACTCTGGAATACTTTTTGACTTGCTTACAAAGAATGATTGTATTTCTTCTTGCAAATCAAGCACTGTTTTCAACAATGTGGCACGGGTCAGCCATCTTACTTCTGCATAAAATGTAACGTCATTATATTCTGAGTCCAAAGACTTTATAAATTCTTGGAACTGACGGTGATTCAACCCGTTCAATTTAATGAAGAACACTATTTTGACGACCACTTTCATGGCATGGTCCATTTTGAGGGACTTCGAACATAAATTATCCTGATGAATAATGCAATGAAAATTTAGCATTGAAGTATTACCGACTTTGGAGGCCTCATTTTCAATCAATTTTACTAAACCTCCGTGTTTCCCAACCATTGCTGGAGCACCATCTGTTGTTAGGCCCGATATGTTGTTAAGTTGTAACGAAAACGATTCAATGTCGATGTAACTGCTTCTAATAAATCTCGTGACTGGGTAGTGTCCTTAAGTAGATACAGTGCCGCTAATTCTTCTGTCTTTTTAAAATGGACATCACCACCCGTGATAAAAATTGCCAGTTGGGCAGTATCTGCCATATCTATGCTTTCATCCACTGCTAGAGCATAACATATAATCTCGGATGCTCGACTTTTCAAATTATCTTCAATATGTTTTCCAATGTCGTCCATACGCCTAGTAATAGTCTGACGAGTCAGACTTACCTTTAAGAAATCCTTCTTCTTTTCTGGACACAGAATTTCAACGACGCTGTCCAAACATTCCTTAACCATTTCACCATCTGAATATGACTTCGATTTTTTGCTAGTATCATGGCTACTGCATAACTAGCTTGTACATAGCATGTTGACTCTGAATCCGCTCTAGTAAATATCCTTTTTTGTGTGCAGAATATTTTTTAAAGTCTTTTACTTGGTCTTGTCGAAATTGCCCTTTGTACTTATCAAACTTATTTGCATGTTTAGTCTCGTAGTGCCGTTTGATGTTATAATCTTTCAAGGCAGAAACAGATTCGTTGCATATCAAGCATATGGGCTTTGTTTTAATTTCCACGAAAGAATAATTTAGAGTCCACGTGTCTTGAAAATTTCTTAATTCTCCTTTGATTCTTCTAATCTTTGGTCCAACGTCTTTACTAGTTGACTTCATGGTTACGTAATACCTCAAATACACATAATGAATATTCACATAACAAAAAAACCACATCAAAATAATATTAATAATCTATATTAATCATACTTTTCTCACTGATGTTCTCTGCCAACATCCAACCAGTATTATCTCTTCCTTCAACAATATTCACTCAGAGAAATATCAAGAACACAGAATTCATACCTAATACCATGAGGTCTTTTCACAAACTAAAACACCATGGTTCCTACAGTCTATGGTCCACAATATTCCCTTTACGAATGTTCATGTTCAAGTCTCTGGAGTAGAACTAGCCAGGTTAATAAGTTCCCAAGGTGCACATACTCATTCGGCTAAATGTTCCGGAATTGGGAGTATCCAGTGCAACATTTCTCAAGCGTTGAAATATCCTTGATAATAAATTTCCTCAGAAGTTGTAAATATCCACAGGGCAGATAAACTTCAGGAGTTATACATATCCATAGTGCAGATAAACTTCAAGAGTTATAAATATCCATAATGGTACCAGTCAAGGATGGACATTATCCATAAATGATAAACGACGGGCAGTGCTGATATCCATGGTAATAAGTTTCAGGCGGTGAAAATTATCCACGATGATACCGTTCAGGTTTTCAAAATGTCATCATGGATAAAGTTCAGGTTTTAAAAATGTCCAGGTGGAAACAATCCAAGTTATGTAAATGTATATCTGGATAACTGCCAGGCTTTGACAATGTTCATAACCCTTCTCCTGACCTTTTCAATTGGCCATGAAGGTAGGACTCAGCCAGTGCATTTAGATGTCATACGACTTTCTCCGTAATCTCGTATACTCTCGTAAGTAACGTGACGTTGTGCGAGAATTGGTAGCGGTTCTCTCCACGTCGGTAACTTACGGAGTATATGAGCCGGTCGCTCAGAAAGCAATGGTAGATTACTGAGCGTAATCTTGCCAAGAAATCAACAATCAGCTGAAAGATGCTGATGTTGACAGCGATGTTCTGTAAAAGGATTTTTTTTTTTATTTTTGCGCGTTTCCATCCTGTTTCAGGATATTGCGGTCAACACCAGCATCTTTCAGCTGTATGTTGATTGCTAGACTAGATTACGCTCATCAGCACGCCACGACTTTCTGAGCGACCGGCTCCATACTCTCATAAGTCACTGGCGCGACTCGAACCACCTGTAATTCTCGTGCGCTCACGTCAACCACGAGAGTATTCGGGGTTAACGGAGAAAGCTGCTAACCCCTCCGCCAGGGAGCCGGCATTATATACAATACGGACAATAAAAGAAAGATCAATAGAGAAACTTTTTTTTGGGTTCGCATATCCTTTGTAGGAAATCACTGTCAACATCAGCATCTTTCAGCTGATTGTTGATTTCTTGGCAAGATTACGCTCAGTAGTTTGCCATTGCTTTCTGAGCGACCAGCTCACATACCCCGTAAGTTACCGATGCGGAGAGAAGCGCTACCAATTCTCGCACAACGTCACGTTACTTACGAGAGTATACGAGATTACGGAGAAAGTCTTGTAACCTATAGACCAGGGAGCCGGCAATAGAGAAACAGAAAGACATATATTCGTACTTCATAGATTATACTAAGGCATTTGATAAAGTAAAACATGGTGAACTGATTAAACTATTCTAAGATAGTAACATTGATGGGAAGGATCTCAGAATAATAAATAATGTTTACTGGAACCAAGTAGCAGCAATTAAAATGGGAAATAAATAGGGCAATTATGATCAAATAAGGTTAGTAGTACGACAGGGGTGTGTCTTGTCACCGGATCTCTTCTCCCTCTATAGCGAAGTAATAATGAGAGAGATCAAAGAGAAGCCAGGAATACCAATCGGAGGTTATAACATAAACAATATACGCTATGCAGATGACACAATATTGGTTGCGGATAATGTAACAGATCTACAACAATTGTTGGATATTGTAGTAACAGGGTCTGCAAAGAAGGGACTCTCCTTGAATATCAAGAAAACAGTAACTATGGTGATATTAAAGAAAAAGGTGACACCAAAATGTGAAATAGAAATAGAAGGGAAAATTCTTAACCAAGTGGATAGTTTTAAATATTTTTTTTTAAAATTCGCATATCCTTTACAAAACAACGCTGTCAACATCAGCATCTTTAAGCTGATTGTTGATTTCTTGGCAAGATTACGCTCAGTAGTTTGCCTTTGCTTTCTGAGCGACCGGCTCACATACCCCTAAGTTACCGACACGGAGAGAACCGCTACCAATTCTCGCGCACGTCACGTTACTCACGAGAGTATATGGGATTACGGAGAAAGTCGTGTAACTACTAGACCAGGGAGATTTAAAAACCTAGAGCTTTTATAACATCAGATGGGAGATGCACAACAGAGATTAAGAACAGAATAGGGCAAGCAAAGGCTGCATTTCTGTCAGAGTCGTTTATAGTAACATAGACTGTTGTTAATTAGAACAGGACAAATAGGGTTAAAAGACAGTCTGTGCATGGATACGGACGACAGCACAGACGGGAAAGAGTTAACGGGCATGGAGTATTCGGTACAACGCGAAATGAGACACCCACACTGGAGGTCAAGGAAAGACGAGTGAGGACAGCTCTAGACAGGACGGGAGAGTGGACTGAACACGACTCGGACAGGAGACTCGTGATAAGGGCAAGACGGGACAGCGAGATGGGGACACTAGTAGGACGACTGAGCAGTGTGTATTGGACTGCGGACAGGAAAAGACTTGTTTTGTTTAAGACAGAGCGACTGGAGTGCAACGGAGTTTACAGAATGATCGTAACAGAGTTGTAAGATCGGAGAGTGTTATGACAGCTTGGGGATTGTAGACATCAAGTGTAAATATAAGAATGGACTGATTAATGACAGTCTTTAGAATAACTGTAGACTTTGAAGTATTGATGTGACCGACTTGTGAGATTGAAGAACATTGCGACAGATTAAGGAGGTCAAGATTTACCGTGTAAATATGTTGAGAGACCAGTGTTGACGGGTTTTAGACTTATGGTTAACTTGTGTATAGGGCGGGCACTTTTGATACATACTCATTTGCTGCTTGAAGATGAATAAAGTATATGACGACGAGATTTAAGCCAGTCTCCGGGTGGAGTGACTTGTGGAATCTTGTATTTTACCTGTTAGAGACTTGTATGCGAGTGTACGATAAATAGTAAGTCTCTGACAATTTCGGATATTGAAGAGTATCCTATGCAATAAGTCACTATCATTGAATGTAAGAAAGAGAATGCTAAAGTGCTATATAGAACCTGTATTGCTGTATGGCAGTGAATCTTGGAATTTAAATGAACAAATTAGGAATAACTTGGAAGCAACAGAGATGTGATTCCTAAGACGAATGTTGCATATTCCTTGGACTGCCAAGTAACTAAACGACTGCCTGAAAGAGGTAATGAAACTAGAAAATTATATACAACAATAAGAAAGAGACAAGCAGCTTTCTTTGATCATCAAATGAGAAAAGAGGCATTGGAGAACATCGTAACAACTGGAAAGATAGGGGAAGAGAGGGAGGGGCAGATCAAGAGAAATGATACTGGATGGATTGAGAAGGTGGCATGGAGGAATATCATCACCAGAGTTGATCCAGACAACCAAAGACCGAGATCTGTGGAAAGTCATGAACGCCTACGCCAGCCGGCATGACACTTGATGATGATGATGAAATTTAAACAAAAAACAAACCACACACACTGAACTGAAAACAGTAATATCCTAATTCACAAAAGGCTATCCCAAGTTCACAATGTAAAGAAAAAGAAACTTTGGAGTTTTTCAAGAGAAAACCAGGCATTTTGCTTTTAGTGCTAGGTCAATATTTTGTATAGACAAATCAGTTCTTGATATTGTCTCTATCACATTGGCAGCCTTTACTTCCCAATACAATTCCATGTACCTATTTTATGCTAGATCAACCTGGGAGCTCGGATAAATCTTAAACATTCAAATCTGCCCTGGCGTGAATTGATCGCATGACCACCGAGCTGCAGGCAAGTGTCTAGTTACTACGGTATAGTGGATCCCAGTTTGGATTGTCGAGGAGTAGAAAATAGATAATTGTTCAAAGGGGTGATACGCAGCACTTTACGTTATGACAAATGGCAGCGTATATATCTGAGAACTGGAAATAAAGACATATAACAAACCGCATACATATTAAAACAAACAACAACAACAAAAAGAAAAAAACAGACTTTGCTTGTTTTAGTTTAATTTTCTTCCACATTAATAGAACACATACTCAATCCCACACGATTGAAGACAATCACAACCTCACATCAATGATCTCCAACAGAACATGAAATACTGCAGTCTATGCCTTCAGACTGCTACTGTAGCTACTAAAGCATGATCTTGGCTAGGCTGGAAGCATTGGTGAAGGTATTCCCAATACACAACCTAACCATGGTGTCCATGTCCACCATGTCCTCCACCGTGACCACCACCATGACCTCCATGACCATGTCCTCCGCCGTGACCACCACCATGTCCTCCATGACCATGTCCTCCGCCGTGACCACCATGTCCTCCGCCATGCCCACCATGACCATGTCCCCCGCCATGACCATGTCCTCCGCCATGACCATGTCCTCCGCCGTGACCGCCATGGCCTCCGCCGTGACCACCACCATGTCCTCCGCCGTGACCGCCATGGCCTCCGCCGTGACCACCACCATGTCCTCCGCCGTGACCATGCCCTCCGCCGTGACCACCATGTCCTCCGCCGTGACCATGAGCCATCACGCTGTACATCAGAACACCTGGGAAATAAGAACAACAAAACTATAACACATTTCTTTCAGCGTACATCACGCCGCAGCTAAACATGATGCAGAAACAGCAATTTAAAGTCTTTCAAATATACTTTAAGACGCTGTTTCTGCATCCTGTTTAGCTTTGCCCTACAAGGCACAATTTACAACATTGCTATGGCAGTCCTGGCTGAGAGTCAATGTGGCTTCAGAAAAGAACGAGGAACTGTTGACATGATTTTCCCTGCAAGGCAGTTGCAAGAGAAATGTCAGGAACAGAACTCCGAAATGTTCTTTACTTTCATTGATCTTACCACGGCTTTTGATACAGTCAGCAGAGAAGGACTGTGGAAGATTATGGCGAAATATGGCTGTCCACGAAAGTTTGTCCAAATAGTGCGGCTATTTCATGATGGTATGCAGGCAAGAGTACAGGGAAATGGCCAAATGTCTGAGCCAATTTAGTGAAGCAAGAATGTTTCCTGGCACCAACACTATTCAGCCTCATGTTTTCAGCTGTGCTGACGAATTCCTTAGAGAAAAACGCCATTGGAATAGACTTTAATTACCGCAATAATCGAGGGTTATTCAATGTCAGAAGGATGAAAGCTAAAACCAAAACTAAAAGCGACACCGTCAGAGAGCTTCTGTTTGCTGATGATTGCGCTCTATATGCCAACTCAGAGGCAGACATGCAACACAATGTTTCAGCTTTCTTATATGCCTGTGCCAACTTTGGGCTCAATATCAACTTGGAGAAGACTGTAGTTATGTACCAGCCAGCTCCAGGGATTAACCACACCGAACTGAATATCAAAGTGTATGTCCATAGACTAGGTGTTATTGACAAATTCACCTATCTTGGCAGCACAGTGTCCCAAGTTGCCACGAGTAATGACGAAGTGATGAAAAAATTTCCAAGTCCAGTGCGGCCTTTGGCAGACTGTACAAGAATGTATGGGACAGAAATGGAATAAGCCTGCAAACAAAGCTGAAAGTCTACAAAGCAGTTGTATTATCTGCACTGCTATATGCTTGTGAAACCTGGACTGTTTACCAGCGACACGAAAGGAAATTAAACCATTTTCACACAGTCTGTCTTAGGCAGCTGTTAAAGATTAAATGGCAAGACAAGATCCCAGACACTGAAGTCATAGAAAGAGTGTCCATGCTCAGTATCCATATTCTACTTATGAATGGTCACTTGACTCGCATGCTAGAACACAGGCTCCCTAAACGAAATTTGTTACGTCGAGCTGCGCTGTGGTAAACGCTCCCGAGGCGGCCAGAGGAAACGCTTTAATGACGCTCTAAAGATCTCACAGTTTTTGGAATTCATCACGAAACTTGGGAGACTGCTTCAAAGATCGAAGTTCGTTGCGTTCATTATTACGCAAGGGTACAGTCACTTGTGAAGCAACCAGGACTGGAAGAGCTGTGAAAAACGACTGGACAGAAAACCCACTGCAGGAAATCCTCCTCCAGGAACGGCCAGCATTCATTGCCCACATTGTCAAAGGACATTTCGAGCATGTACGAGGAATTTAGATATTCACAAATCCTCCTGTTTCGTTGTGTATGCGGGACCCTCATGTCCGACTCTAGTATGAACACGTATTACTTGAAAAAGCACTGCCTGGGCTATAAATAGTTAGCGTAATACCTATTTGAGACATACAATCTTTTGTGGACTTCCAAAGTGAGAATCTGTATAATTTAATTTTACTTAGATGATAGTTAGTTCTAAATTAAAAACAATGATACTACCTATGAATGGGCTCTTAAATCGAGACAGCCTACATGGTTACCAGGAAACAGTCTGGAAGTTAAAGCGTCTAACGCGATACTGACGAAATAACACATTGAGGGTTGATTCATCATCATCATCATCATCATCATCATCATCATCATCAAGTGCCCTGTCGGCTGCGGTAATCGTTCATGGCTCTCCACAGATCTCGGTCTTTGGTGTTCTGGATCAACTCTGCTGATAATATCCCTCCATGCCACCGTCTCATTCCATCCAGCATCATTTCTCTTGGTCTGCCTCTGCCTCTCTTCCCCTCGATCTTTGCAGTTGTCACGTGTCCTCCAATGTCTCTCTTCTCATCACATGATTAAAGAACGCAGTTTGTGCAGGTCAGCATGGCCGAATGGATAAGAACGCGTGTTCTTGCACATCCGGTGTGCCGATGCTGAAGTAAGCGGTTCAACCCCTACACCGGACAGCTGGACTAAAATGTTGACCTGTCGTCCTTGACTTGGGGACGTTAATTACATGTACCTCTGGAGTCGGAGTGGATTCGCCTGATGGCGAGGGACACTCTTAATAGGGAAAGATAACCCACACGCAAAATTCAGTCCATCACTACTATAAATAGTGTGTATGGACTACGCTTTAGTTCAAAGCGAGGGAGCGCAAAAAAACAAAACAACGCAGTTTGTCTCTTTCTTATTGTTTTATATAGTGTTCTAGTTTCATTAGACTCTTTCAGGCAATCGTTGTTAGTTACTCTAATGTCGATTGGTCTATACAAATATATGACTAGGACTATATAATAATATGATATGAATATGAATGAGATATGGCAATATATATATAATATGATATGAATATGAAAGAGATACATGAGCCAATGACAGCAGAGACTGAACCTGAACCCTCATTAGATGAAATTGCTTGGGCTATAAAGAACCTGAAGAATGGTAAATCACCTGGATGTGATGAGATACCAGCTGAACTAATTAAAGCGGGAGGAGAAGAAAGCACACACATATATCATGCATTATGTAAAAAGATTTGGCAATATGGTATATGGCCAAAAGATTGGAAGAGAATTATCTTCATTCCAATACCAAAAAAGGGCAACCTGAAATTATGCACCAACTATAGGACTGTTGCCCTGATCAGTCATGCAAGTAAAATTCTACTAAAAGTCATAATGGGAAGACTTCGTAAGAAAATGGAAGAAGAGATTAACGTAGTTCAAGCTGGATTTAGACAAGGAAGAGGAACAAGAGATCACATATTCAACATGCGTTTAATAAAAGAGAAGTGCAGAGAATTTAATGTAAACCTATTCTCATGTTTTGTGGATTATCCAAAGGCATTTGACTGTGTACAACATCAACAACTTTGGGAAATCATGAGGAATATGGGCTTTCCATCACATGTAGTACAACTCATACAAATGCTCTATCTAGACCAACAAGCAGCAGTTAGAATAGATGGCGAGATATCAGATTGGTTTGACATCAAACAAGGAGTCTGTCAGGGCTGCGTGCTGTCACCCTATTTGTTTAACCTGTACGCCGAAAATATAATGATAAATGTAAGAGATGATATAAACAGGGAGCTATATGAAGCCCTAAATATCGGCGGTCATGACATACCAGAGATTCGATATGCTGATGATACAGTATTACTATCCACAACACAGATTGACATAGAAAACCTAATAGCCCCAACCCAATTGAATAGTGAAAATCACAACTTATATCTTAACATAGCAAAATCAAAGATAATACATACAGATAAAACTACTATGGAGAAAGAAATATACGTTAATGGGGGAAAATTGGAGGTGGTGGAAAATTTTTGAATATCTTGGGTCACTGATTACCAACAATGGTGACACAATGACAGAAATTAAACGGGGACTATCAATTGCTCTTCAAAGACTAAAACAGCTGAATAAATTATGGAGTGGGACAGACAGAACTACAAAAATGAGATTTTTAAGAGCATGCATCTTTCCCCTTGCAACATACGCCTGTGAGACCTGGACACTTACTAATCAAGCTGAGCAGCGCATAAATGCTTTTGAATATAAATGTTATAGACAAGTTCTAAGAATATCTTTGGTAAAGAAAAGAACAGATGCATCAATACTTCAAGAGCTGAATATTGAAGAAGGCTGGCTATTAAAGACGATATAACAAAGAAAATTGAAATATTTTGGTCACTTGAAACGTCACAAAAGGTTGGAGAGAACAATATTGGAAGGATATATGCCTGGGAAGAGAGGAGGATGAAGGCCAAAGAGAAGATGGGTGCAGGATGTGGCGGATGATCTCCAGATGGGTGTATCAGACGCGGGACATCTTGCTTATGATCGAGAGGTTTTCCGGAAGGTTGTTATGGCAGCGAGGTTCTGCAAAGGACATGCTACTGAATGAATGAATGAATGAATGAATGAATGAATGAATGAATGAATGAATGAATGAATGAATGAGGACTATATAAACAACACATCCCAAGGAATGGGAAGGGGTTCTTTATTGTTTAGTTTAGTTTACTACCATTACGGATTATTTTTGACATAATATAATACTTGAAATGGAAGAATTCTTCACAGGGAGAAATTTTTGAATTTGAAGGACTAATGCTTATTTAAATGAAGTAATAAATATTTGAAAACTAGATGGGGTGTTCAAATGTGTCACGGGTAATGTTTAACTATTAAAACACAATGATTATACTTACACAAGCAAATAGCAACAAGGAAAGCAACCTTCATCGTGTCAGATTTGTCTGCGGTTGCACAAATAAAAAGAAGGTTGAAGAAAAGCTTCCCAAATGATCCTCACAACCTGGAATGGATAAGGCTAGACACAGACATCTTGTTTTTATAGAACATTCGAAATACTTGTTCCAAATAACCCATCTTTCACAAACTAATAACTGGAATACTTTGACAGAAAATATGTGAATGAATAATTAGGCTTGTTGCCTAGTAACCGGTAATTAGGAATACTCACTATTGTACTGACGTTGTAAGTATCGTTTGCCGCAAATATACATTTACAAATGTATTGGTAACAACACAGACAAAAATAGAAACGGTACGTTTTCAAACAGATCTATTTACAAGTGAGAAAAGCACATTGCTGGGGAGCTTAAGCTTAATGTTCTTTGTTAACTGTACCCGGGGACCTTTGCTCGTACTACTTACACCGCTGACCCCTGGTGTGCGAACAATGAATTGACATTCCAGGTGGAGACAACTAACGACGACATGACGCTACACACAGTCGTCTCTCTTTAAAGTAGATAGTACAAGATGTTAAGACAACTCAAAACTAATGTGTATCAAATGTTGTTTAGACTCCTCCTCCTCCTTCTCTTCCTCCTCCTCCTCCTCCTCCTCCTTCTTCTTCTTCTTCTTCTTCTTCTTCTTCTTCTTCTTCTTCTTCTTCTTCTTCTTCTTCTTCTTCTTCTTCTTCTTTTTCTTCTCCTTCTTCCCCTTCTTCTTCTTCTTCTTCTTCTTCTTCTTCTTCTTCTTCTTCTTCTTCTTCTTCTTCTTCTTCTTCTTCTTCTTCTTCTTCTTCTTCTTCTTCTTCTTCTTCTTCTTCTTCTTCTGTTGCTGCTGCTGCTGCTGTTGCGGTTGCTGCTGATATTGATGCTTTTTTGTGTGTGCTGTTAGCTTTCATTTACCTATGAAATGTACTCTTTAACATCAAGCCATTCTTAAATAATTCATGATTGGCTAGACTCTGCAACTACAGCTTTCTATGGGGTGAAGTAGCTAGCACCATGCCAGCCCTCTTTAATGGCCTCTCTACATGCAAGGTGGTTTATGGTGTTGCTATTCTTGGCTTGCCGGTCTCTCTGACCGAGGGGTTACACCACTTTCTCTGTAATCCCGTTTATCACGCAGTCTCGTAGCGGGCGAGAACTGGGAGCGGTTCGTCCCCGCTGGTGACTTGCGGGATAACTGAGCCGGCCGCTCAGAAAGCAATGGCAAACTACTGAGCGAAATCTTGCCAAGAAATCAACAGACAGCTGAAAGATGCTGCTGTTGACAGCGATGTCCTGTAAAGGATATGCGAATTTAAAAAAAAAAAAAATTCTTGGCTTGCCTTTGTGTCCGGTTATTGTTTATTATGAAAACACAGTGGCTGTTCTTCTTCTTCTTTGCGTTCATCCGGTGTGTGTGTTTTTTTTTCTTCAGATGTGGTTGCGATTTATCTGGTTAGGCACCCTTGGGCCGAAACCCTTGGGCCAACACATCCGACTTTTAGCGTGCATTTTTGACAGATTAGCATTCCTGGGAGACTCTCACTTTTGTGGTGCTGTCCACATTCCAGCTTGGAAGTTGGAACGGTCGAATGCTACACGATAAACCCTCAAGGGAAGGCAGGGACAATCCATGGCATTTTCCGCCATCCAGGGTGGCTTCCATAGTTGCAGAGCCGACACATAGCATCCTGGTGCTTTGCTCACCGAGGGAATCGTCACGTCCTGCTCATGGCTGCTTTAATTCCTCACTTCAATGTTTTGTGCATTTCGTTCACCACAGGCCTTTCTCGCACAAACCAGACTGGTTTGCAGACGGTATCCACTCAGCGAGTTTTCTATTCGGAAATGTGCTTGTCACTGTGCCCGTCAGAGCTGTTCCGGGCACAACGGACATTTGGAAAACTAGCTAGTCAGAGCTTTTCCGGACACGATAGGCATTCGGAAAACTAGGTAGTCAGAGCTGTTCCTAGCACGAAAGACATTTTACTCAGACGTAATTGCGTAGTGCCAATTTTTATTTTGCCACCCGAAGGACGGCACTTCTGTCTTCGGCGGGCATTTTTTAATGAGATTAACCTACCTCGGGTTTCGAGGCACGTTAGACTCTTACTGTTGTGGTGTCGACCACATCTCAGCTCGTCAAGGTAGAACGGTCAAAGATATCACGATTAACCCTCAAGGGAAGGCAGGGGCAGACCATGGGCATTTCCCACTATCCAAGGAGGCTTCCATAACAGCAGAGCCAGCACATATTGCTCCTAGACTGGGCTCACCTGAGGAATCGCCATATCCTGCTCATGGCTGCTTTAATTCCTCACTTTCATATATTGAGCATTTCGTTAGCCACTCGCTGCTCCCCGCACAAACCAGGAACGGTCAGTCTGCGGACAACATCCACTAGGTACGTTTTCGGACTTCCACGCAATGGATTCTCTAGCCAAGCGTTCCATTTCGTGTTAATGCCCCTCACTACGCAATGTGAAAAGTGGAGCAGGCAGGAGTCTCGGCAAGCCTACAGCCCGCACAGGTACGTTTATTGGCAAGTTTAAGTTCAGTAGTTTGCCATTGCTTTCTGAACGACCGGCACTCATACCATTGTATGAAAACCAATACTACGCTGTCTTCTGCCAAATCGCCTGCACCTCTGTTTCGAACGCGGTATGCGGGATTACAAACGATAACCTAGAGCTAAAATGAAGTTACTTGTCAAGGGAGTTGCAGGGCAGATACTGCCTTTGAGTGTGAAGTCTTTAGATATTCTAGATCGTTAGTTATTCTAATTCGCTACTGTTTGAAATTTTGGATATTTACATATTCTAGATTGTTGTAGTGTGCCGTATTAAATCTTTACACTATCTAGAATGTCGGAGTGTGAAATGTTACATAATAAAATATTATAGATTGTTGTAGTGTGAAGTATTAGATCTTTACATATTCTAGATTGAGTGTGAAGTGCTAGATCTTTCCACATTCTATATTGTTGGAGTGTAAAATATTAGGGTTTCACGTTTTCTAAAACAATTCCATATGATATGTTTTGACATCCTTAAATTTATCTAATGCCAATTTTAGTAGACTCGATTAATACCGCTACCGTAGTGGTGAAAGAAAACATGATAGTGTCATTTCTGAAGTTTAAACTTAGTCCACTGACCTCCTAAGCATGTACTGTCATCTCTATACCACTACGGATCTGAACTGTAATGTTCGACAATAGAAACAATGCTGCCACTACTCAGAATTGAACCCGAGTTCAAAGTTATCGTCTAGCGGACTAGTTAGCATTTACAATACCAGGATCTCTGCATAATAATTGTTTTGTTTTTTTTTAATTTGCATATCCTTTACAGTACATTGGAGTCAACACAAGCATTTTTCAGCTGCTGTTAATGTATTGGCAAGTTTTACGTTCAGTAGTTTGCCATTAAACTACTGAGCGCAATCTTGCCAAGAGGTCAACATTCAGCTGAAAGATGCTGATGTTGACAGCGATGTCATGTAAAGGATATGCGAATAAAAAAAAAGTTTGCCATTGCTTTCTGAACGACCTGCCTACATACCCCCGTTAGTAAGCAACGCGACGCGATCCGCTGCGGAATCTCGCGCAGCTGCGTTTCGTACGAGAGTGTACGGGATTACGAACAACGTCCTTAAACCCTACACCAGGGAGACGGCGCATACTTATTAATGACAGGAATTTAACCCACATCAGCTTGTATGCTCTTGAATACCAAAGTCCTCAGTTACCGTTGAATTATGCAGTGTTAGTAAAACGTTGTTAGTACTGTTATGACCTTTAGTCAAGTAACATTTCAGGCGTTTCATTTAGATTTTTTCCACCAAGTATGTTGATTGTCGCTGTATGATGACATTGCGAAATACAGCGACTGAAACTTATATAAATAGCAACAGATAAGTGGCTTCTCTACCACCATTTCCTCGTGCCGTATAGGTGGCTCTTACATTCTCACGAAAACCTATACACGTATCACGATGAGCGCTGCCTGCCTTGTTGCCGTCTGCCTCTGTGAGTATCACATTATTTATTTCTTTTCTTTGTTTCACACGTTCGTTCTGTCTTCCTTTACTTTATCTTTCCTCTGCATGCTAAATAATAACAGAAAATTAGACCGTGTATTCTTGGATAGAGTGAAGCACAGACAGATGTTTCCATAGTGATATGAACCCTCTTCCATTTTTTTTCTTACTGTTTTCTTGTACTCGTTCATTGAGTACAATTTTTAAAAAAACCTAGCTGATCTCTACCTATGATATAAGTTTGAAATAACGTCTGATTTGTCAATTTCACCTCTACTAGGTCACATAATTATGCGGCTTCTGTCTTGCCGGTTCAGGTTTCCGTGTTTGTCTGGGGAAGTAAGCATGCGTTTATTGACATTTAAACTATACCTGAGATGTGCTTCTTTCTTTGGAACCCGTCTCTAATTGTGATTATTCGTTCTAATGAACGCATCATGTTTGTGTAATTATATGAATAGGTCTACTCATTAGCATGTAGTTATTCTTCAGCTATGCTCAATTTTTAAGAAAAACAAAGCTTTTCTCGTCTTATTGCATTATTTTCTTAGTTATCAACCTACCTAGCTATCTATCTATAACCAGCACCCCCGCCCGCCTGCTTACCTTCTTACCTACATATATTTTTGCTTTCCTGCTTTTATGCCTGTTTGTCTGTATATTGATCTAGCTAACTATCTAAACATGTCTGCTTGCTTGCCAGTCTATCTACATGTGTGCCTGTCCATCTATCTTATTTTAACAAAACGGTTGTCCATCTGTTAAACAGCGCAATCATCTTCATTTTCTTTACCCCTCTGGTCAGCGATATAATATGTGTAACCATTAGTTATTATTTACTTACTGTTCTCAATGTCTTGCACAGGTGTTATTTGGTATAATATTTCAACACCTGTTTTGATTTTAAACTTCCATATTGTCGTATTATATATATGTGTCGTCCCTGGGGTGAAGGGAATCAACACCGACATTCTTTTAACCCCCTGTCAATATCTTGAGGATCTCCCAGCTTTCTGTCCACAACACCCCGTCAGTCCCTGGATCACTCTCTCTCTCTCTCTCTCTCTCTCTCTCTCTCTCTCTCTCTCTCTCTCTCTCTCTCTCTCTTTCTTTCTCTCTCTCTCTCTCTCTCTCTCTCTCTCTCTCTCTCTCTCTCTCTTACTACTGAACCAAGCCCCCTCTCATTCTTTTCCCAAAACACACTACACAACACTGGCTCTAACAAAAAAAAAAAAAAAAATTAGTTTAATAGAGAAAAGTGTCATGTATGTGCAAAGTGTATGTGTAGAATGTCTGTCGTATAATATAGTGTGTATGTAGAGTCAGACCGAATAGCTCAGGAGCAACGTCTGTTTCATCACTGTACTGGCCACACAACAGCACCATATATGATGGACAGAAGACCTCACCCAAATGTTGTGTCTCTCAG
This sequence comes from Cepaea hortensis, assembly GCA_963921405.1. Classification (NCBI taxonomy): domain Eukaryota; kingdom Metazoa; phylum Mollusca; class Gastropoda; order Stylommatophora; family Helicidae; genus Cepaea; species Cepaea hortensis. The sequence continues at coordinate 65,758,555 of OY992877.1, read as the reverse complement.
GTCAAGTGTCGACTTCCTCCGATAGCTCCTGGACAATCCGGATGCTTGGTCATCGATAGTGGAAACAGTCCAGTAATGATCATCAATCTAACACACACAGTGTAACTACTCTGTTCATAAAGATTCTGTGATCAGAGAATCCTAAAAATACTGTTACTGTCACTTTGAAAAACTCAATGTTAGTATTTAACTGTTCATAGGAATTCCCCAATTGTAACACACACTGTTAATTGGTAATGATAGGAATTCACCAATTGTAACTCAAAATGTTAATTTTCCCCGGTATTTATATCTACTAGTGTTCCTGGTACAGGTGTTATTGTCAGTGTCTTGATTTTACTGTGATGTAAACTATCACTCAGGAAACACACTGAAATAACCATCGTTTTCTGCTCAGCAGAGGCCAGGTTCCTGCAGACCCTCTGGGTTATGGGCCCATTGTAAAAGTCTCTTAGTAAACTCAGCCTTCAATACTCGATCCATGACTTTTCTTATAGCTTCTTGGTAAACCTAGTGGAATCTGTTGAAGAGAGAACACACCTGGTGAGAGCAACCCGATTCCGACCTTTATTAGGTGAGTGTAGGCCGACAGTGGCACTCAGATATATAACAGAGAACCAACCTCTGTCATAATGCCAAGGAGCTCATCACATCGGTCTGAGTCATGGTAAGACAATGAAAGACTAGAGGAAAAGGGCAGAAACCCACTATATACCCTACTGGAAGATCCTACCATATGACATTTCCCCCATCCCCCCCCCCCCAACCATCCTCAATCTCCCTAAATATTATTCCACTACATTGTCCTTAACTCACTGAGTTAAATGCTATCTCACACCAGCTAGTTTAAGCTACGCGATTGGCTACTGTTGCCGACGCTCTTATAATACGTTCTATCAACGCACAACTCCACTCGATTCCTAAGAATAATCCAATGTAGGTTTATTTAATTAATTACCATATATTTATTCCGGTTTGAAAATTGGGACTACTAAATCATACGAAGGTAACATGTCCGCTAATGTAAATCGACAGAAGACACTGTAATCCCTCTCCAGAATCAACTCGGAATAACACACACGTCTTAGTTGTTTCACAACATTTGTTCGACTTCCCCAAAGTTGTTTATCCCACCGGTTTTAATACTGGGTCTGAGTGACGTCACAAAACTGTCCAGACACTAGACAGTCTAGAAGCTATTTTTCTCTCTCAGTTTCCGACTTAATGTCAACAACTGGCTGGTTGTCCCTTTCATCTGGGAAATAATCCCGGTATTTCAAAAAGTCTTACCGGTCTGTGATTTAGAGAATTCTTGTCCCCACAACAAAAGATACTGCCGACCAACATCCAGACAGTCCGTCTACCACATCAAAGGATGGCTGCCGCCTGCAGATGTATGGCGCGATAGTCTTCCCTCGATCAACCACACATTAAAGAATGCCGGCTGTTTGTAGACGTTTGGTGCGACATTCTGTCATCGATCGACCTCCAAGATTTGATGTGACACATATACAGATATGTATCTGACTTGTCAGTATCTTTGTTTACTGATTCCATTATTTCTGTCTTTTTTTCGTTTATTTGTTTTGCTTTTTATTTAATAGCCTAATCTATTCATCATATATACATTCTCTCTCTCTCTCTCTCTCTCTCTCTCTCTCTCTCTCTCTCTCTCTCTCTCTCTCTCTCTCTCTCTCTGTGTGTGTGTGTGTGTGTGTGTGTAGTAAAAGTTTGATTTACCGTCACCGTCGGGACCAGGGCTGTGACGGATAACCGAATAGACGGATAACATAAATATCTTAATACATATGTAAGTAATGTTATTTCACTACGGGCTTGGGACGAAAATGAAAATAAACTCCTTTAAAGGTGAATAATATGTAAATATCGTATTTAATTTTACAGAACGATCAATATAAACTTCAATATAAAAGTAGTAATGTACAGAAATGTAATGTAATACTATAAACTACGTTACTTTAAAATAATCTGTCATCTTCTGTGTCTTTGAGGCTCGAACTTTCTGCGAGGCGATGTTCCGTATCTTACACAGAAGTAGGATCTGTGTTGCATTTTCCTCCTCTTGCATTTTAAACCAGTCAATACACTTTGATAATATCATTTCTGCTTCTGAGGGGCTAGTTGTAAGTTTTTTGGTTAATTCCTTCTTCTTCAATGGTAGTCACACTAGAAACAATACCATCATCGTAATAATTTCAAAGCCTCCGTCCATGTTGTCACATACCAATCAATATGTTACTTCTTCTGGTGTAATGTTTTCACTGTTTAGTCCTACAATGTTTCACAGTTACACAATTTAGTCAACACTAGCAGTCTCAGTAACTTCAGTTTCGTCAATAGGTTCAGGCAAGAGTTTATTCCACCCTGTTCTGTTTGTTTGTTGATACTCACTTTTTTATTATTTTTGTCACGATGACGGATAACAGAAACTGGCGGTTAAACGAGTGAAGGTTAATCGGTTAATCGACGTTTCACCGTATATATATATATATATATATATATATATATATATATATATATATATATATATATATATATATATATCATCATCATCATCATCATCATCACCATCAAGTGGCGTGCCAGCTGACCTAGGCGTTCATGGCTCTCCACATATTTTGGTCTTTGGTGCTCTGGTATTCCTCCATGCCACTGTCTCAATCCATCCAGCATCATTTCTCTTGGTCTGCCTCTGCCTCTCTTTCCCTTCGATCTTCCCAGTGGTCACAATGTTCTCCGATGCCTCTCTTCTCATCACATGACCGAAGAAAGCTGTTTGTCTCTTTCTTATTGTTGTAAATAATGTTCTCAGGCAGTCGTTGTTAGTTACTCTGACAGTCCAAGGAATTCGCACATTCGTCTCAGGAACCACATCTCTGTTGCTTCTAGTTTCTTCTTAATTTATTCACTTACATTCCACGATTCACTGCCATAAAGAAAAACTCATTCTACATAGCATTTCAGCACTCTCTTACATTCAATGATAGTGACTTATTGCATAAGATACTCTGCATTTTCTGAAATGTGGGTTTTGCTTGCCCAATTCTGCTCCTAATCTCTGTTGTACATCTTTCATCTGATGTTATAAATGCCCCTAGGTATTTAAAATTATCCACTTGGTTAAGAATGTTCCCTTCTATTTCTATTTCACATTTTGGTGTAATCATTTTCTTTGAAATCACAATTGTTACCGTTTTCTTGATATTCAAGGAGAGTCCTTTCCTTGCACTCTCTGTTACTACAATGTCCAACAATTGTTGTAGGTCTGTTGAATTATCTGCCAGCAATACTATGTCATGTGCAGAGCGTATATTATTTATATTATAACCTCCAACTAGTATTCCTGGCATCTCTTTGATCTCTATCATTATTACTTCGCTATATAGGGAGAAGAGATTAGGTGACTAGACACACCCCTGTCGTACTCTTAGCTTTATCTGTTCGTAACTACCCTTTTTATTTCCCATTTTAGTTGCTGCTACTTGGTTCCAGTAAATATTATTTATTATTTATAAATCTTTCCCATCAATGTTGATATCTTCCAACATTTTAATCAGTTCATCATGTTTTACTTTATCAAATGTTTTAGTATAATCTATGAAGCACAAATATACAGTGGAACCTCGCTTAACGAGCATAATTCGTTCCAGAATCTTAGTCGTAACGCGAAACACTCGTTAAGCGAAACAGTTTTTCCCATACAAATTAATGTAAAATACGATAATGCGTTCCATGCCGGAAAAATATTCAAAATATTTTGCATAACGTTTATTCAAAGAAAATTATATATACATTGTTTAGGAGCGTGATTCATCTTCCTCTTCTATCGCGGAATGAACGAACCTGGAATGATAATTCGATTTGTAGAAAACAAAAAAGAAATTGAAATAATTAATTTTCAATTTATAATACATACCTAATTCTTTTTACTCGAAAGCTGTGTAGAGACATTTGTTTTTGACGAGGCTTCAGAATTTGGTGGAAATGCGACACAGCATTATTATTAAATTAGTAGCTTTGCCTTATTTGGGTGATGGTTCTCAATGTACGATGCAGCAGTTTCCCATGCTTTCGGCATTTCTCTTATTGCGCCAGAAGATTGTTGGTGTGCTGTTACCTTTTCCGCCTCTTCGGACAAACTCTCCTCCACAACTTCTTGCTGTGAAACATAATGTAATTCCATAAGCTCTTCGGTGATCAGCTCTTGGCTATGCTCTTCCACAAGCTCATCGATATCTTTGTTATCCACCTCCAGTGCCATGATCTTGGCCAAAGACACAATCTCTTTGACTGCAGGCTCCACAGGTACTGTCTCAAACTCCTCAAAGTCACATTCGACAACGCTCTCCGGCCAAAGCTTCTTCCAAGCAGAAGTGAGGGTTCTCTTGGTAACCTCTTCCCACGCCCTTTCGATCATCTTGAGGCAGGCAACGATGTGGAAGTGATATTTCCAAAATTCTCTGAGAGTGAGATTGGTCCCTTCAGTCACCTCAAAACAACGCTCGAAGAGCGCTTTAGTGTAGAGCTTCTTAAAGTTAGAAATAACCTGCTGGTCCATAGGCTGGAGTAACGGAGTAGTGTTGGGAGGCAGAAGCTGGATCTTGATATTGCAGGCTCACAATCCGGGACTTCCCCTCCCCTCGTCACTCGTTATGCGAAACGTCACTCGTTCAGCGAATCATTTTTTTACAATTTATTTTGCTTGTTATGCGAATTACTCGTTACGTGAGGTGCTCGTTACGCGAGGTTCCACGGTGTGTCTTTCTGTTTCTCTTTTAACCTTTCTATTAGTGTCCCTAATGTATATATTGCATTGTTTGTGCCCTTTCCCACCACAAATCCATACTGTTCTTCACTAATTTCCATTTTTAATTTCTTTCTGGTTCGTCTCATTATGATTTTGAGTAGAAGCTTAGTTATTTGGTTTATAAGGTTAATTGTACGAAAATCCTCACATTCAGTTGCACTCTCTCTCTCTCTCTCTCTCTCTCTCTCTCTCTCTCTCTCTCTCTCTCTCTCTCTCTGTCTCTCTCTCTCTCTCCCCACTCCCTCTCTCTGCATATATCTTCTTCTTCTTCAGCGTTCCGAGCCATTGAGGTTCTTTGCTGCAAATACAATCTGTCTCCATTCGTCTCTCTGGTGGACCTTCTCTTGCCAGTCGTTGATTCCAAGTGCTTGTAGGTCTGTATGTATATTATCTCTCCACCGCCTTCGTGGTCTACCTCGGGGTCTACGGTCATTTATTTCATGAGTGTAAGCGAGTTTTGTTTCCCTATTATCTTCCATTCTTTCTATATGTCCCAGCCATTGTAGTCTATTAGCCTTCATGATACCAGTGATTAGCGGGGACTTAAACAAATCATAAATGTCTTTGTTACTTCTTCTTTTCCACTCTCCACTTTGTGTATCCCTAATGGGTCCAAAGATGCGTCTTAAAATTTTGTTCTCAAAGGTTTGTAACAAGGCTTCGTCTCCTTTCTTTGTACTCCAGGTTTCAGAGCCATACAGCACAACTGGTCTGATCAGTGTTTTGTATATTGTGATTTTGGTGTTACGAGATAGCGTCTTTGATTTTAGTAGATGTTGTAGTGCATAGTATATCTTATTTCCAGAGTTGATTCTAGTTTGTATTTCTTCCCATATGATGTTGGAGCAGTTGAAGATTGTACCCAGGTATTTGTATGTTTCCGTTCTTTTAATGGTCATATTATCTATTTGTATGTGGCCAGAGTTTTTAGCCATTCCGTCTCTTGAAATTACCATATATTCTGTCTTATCTTGGTTGATAACCAGCCCCATCTGTTGGGCTTTTTCCTTTAAGTGAGTCAATATTTCTAATGTCTTTTGTTCACTTTGCCCTATAATATCTATATCATCTGCATAACCAAGCAGCTTGGATGTTCCTCCAATATCACATTCCTCCTTTACCTTCCTTACAACTTTCTCTAGAGCCAGATTGAAGAGTAGCGGCGATAGTGCATCACCCTGTTTCAAGCCAGATGTTATTTGAAAGGGGTCTGATTTCCTGCCTTTATATGTTACTATATTATAAGTATCTTCCATGCATAGTTTGGTCATGTTAATTAACTTCCTTGGTATTCCAAATTCCTGCATAACATTCCATAGACTATTCCTATGGACACTATCATAAGCCTTTTTAAAATCCACAAAAATGTTATGGAGATCTCTTTTATATTCCCAATGTTTCTCGGCTATTTGTCGTAAGATACATATCTGATCTATTGTTGATCTGTTTTGTCTAAAACCCGCCTGGTAGTCACCTAATGTGTCTTCTGAATATGGTTTTAGTCTATTTAGTAATACTGCGGATAGTATCTTATAGCTTGTGGACAGTAGTGATATTCCTCTATAATTTCCACATTGGAACTTGTCTCCTTTCTTAAAGATAGGTATCAATAATGACTCTTTCCAGTCATGGGGTAATTCTTCTGTCCTCCAGATTTTTATTATTAGTTCGTATAGCTTTAGATGTAATGCATGGCCACCTGCCTTTATAAATTCAGCAGCAATTCCATCAGTCCCAGTTGCCTTATTGTTTTTAAGTCGTGTGATTACATATAGGATTTCTTCAAATGTAGGTTCTTCAATTTGTGGTTCGCATGTTAGAACCTCTTCCTGTGGGAAAATGTTACTTGGAGCTTCACAATTTAGTAATTCAATAAAATATTCTTTTCATGTGTTGCACATTTCCTCATTGGTATTTATCATATTCCCATTTTTGTCTTTTAAACCATATGTGTTTTGTTGGTGCCCTCGTTTCATTGACTTCAGTACTTTAAAAAATTTTCTGGATTCATTTTTCTGGTGATTAGTTTCCATATCTTTGATTATATTACTCATATATTCTCGCTTCTGCTGTCTGACTATTTTTGTAGCCTCTTTACATTCATTTCTATAATGCTCTTCCTTTTGGATGTTATTGATGTCATTTAACCATACATGTCTGGCATTCTTCTTCCTAGTGACTGCTTCTTCACATTTTTGATTGAACCATCTGTTCTTTCTATGCGTGGTTAACACACCGAGACATTCTTCTGCGGTAGATTGAATTGTATTCTTGATGTTCAACCAAGTTTGGTCAACGCTTTCCTCCAAAGGGTTTTGCAAAGTTTCAAGTTTACATTTTATTTCATCTGTAAATTTCTCTTTGACTGTAATGTCTTGTAGTTTTTCTCTGTTATATGTTGGGTGTAATCTTTGTAATTTAGTATAGAAAGCTCTCTTAAGTTTTATTTTAAATTTTGCTCCAACGAGGAAATGGTCACTGTGGCACTCAGCTCCTCTATAACTTCTGACTTGCTGTATGTTTGATGCATTTATGTTGTTAATTAAAATGTGATCTATTTGATTATAGGTTCTCTTGTCACATGATTTCCAAGTTTGTTTGTGTATATCTTTTCTTTGTAGTCTGGTACTGCTAATCTGCAGTCCTTTGGCTTCTGCCAGGTTGATGACTCTCCATCCATTATCATTTGAAGTTGTTTGTAGGCTTTCCATACCGGCCACTTTTTTACTAGTTTGCTCTCTACCTATTTTTGCATTGAAGTCTCCCAGCACAATCAGGATGTCCTGTTTGGGGGTTTCTTCTATGACATCTTCCAGATCATTATAAAAGTCTTCTTTAATATCATCTTCTTTCTCTTCAGTAGGTGCATGTACATTAATCATCGTTATATTTTTCCATTTACCTTTTATTCGTAATTTACTAATCCTGTCATTAAAAGCTTTAAAGTTTAAAACGTTCCCCCATAACTCTTTTTTGATGACAAATCCTGTTCCTAATTCATGTTTATTTTGGGTGTTTCCTCCATATATTATAATCATTCCATTTTGCTCTAAAGTACCCTCTCCTGGCCACCTTATTTCTTGAATTGCTGTGATATCCATTTGATATTCAACCAGCTCCCGGGTTAGTTCTTTGGCTGCTCCAGCTCGATATAGTGTCCGTACATTCCATGTTCCAAATCTCAAAAGTCCTTTAACGTTCCAAGGTCGTTGTCCAGATAAGTCAGTCCGATATCGAGGCTCATGTATTTGTTTCGTAACAAAGAAAGGTTTTTACAAAGGTGGGGATGTTAACCCCACGCTTCAACCCCCAACCTGGAGGACCAGGGTGTTTCTCTTTGTCTGTTCTCTACGCTACCGCCGGCATAGCTCTCAGGGTCATTGAGAAACTCAAGCTCCCCCACCACGACAAGGTGGAAACACCATCGGGGGAGTCTCTGCATATATATATATATATATATATATATATATATATATATATATATATATATATATATATATATATATATATATATATATGAGTGTGTGTGTGTGTGTGTGTGTGTGTGTGTGTGTGTGTGTGTGTGTGTGTGTGCATGCGTGCGTGTGTGTGTTAATTGCTACAGGTGCCGAAGAACAGAGGATCGGTAGAGACATATTTCAGTTGGTACACAAGACAGCATCCATAGGTGCCAATAAACACTTAGAATTGTAGTAGTAGGCCTCTTTCAGTCCTGAAGGACTATAGAGTTGTGCCGCTGGGGAGGTGCCTGGCAGCACCGCTGGTGACTGTATAGTCCAATTCGAGAATGACAATCTCTGTCACAGTTTCCGCATCTGTGAGACGAGGCAAGTCCCGCAGTAAGTGACTGCTCTTTGAGCCTGTGCCGTCTCTCCTCAGTTTTTTGGATCTGATTGCGCTCAAAGAGCACCAGTCCGTTTCGTACATCTCTTCTCCAGGAGCATCTGTCTGTTGCAACTCTCTCCCACGTGTCTGGATCTATTCCAATGGTTTTCATGTCTTGTTTACACACATCCCTATATCGGATTTGGGGTCTTCCGGTTGGCCTCTTTCCTGTGGCTAGTTCTCCGTAAAGGAGATCTTTGGGAATACGTTCGTCCTCCATTCGAGATACGTGGCCCAACCACCGGAGGCGTCTCTGCTTGAGGAGGGTGTGCACTGTGGTAATATCTGCTCTTTCAAGCACCTGTTTGTTTGTTATGTGGTCTTTCCATGTTATGCCCAGGATACGTCTCAGACATCTTATGTGGAAGGAATTCAACTTCCTTTCCTGTCTTGAGTACAGAGTCCAGGATTCAGACCCGTAGAGTAGTGTGCTAACAACACAAGCTTTATATACTTGAGCTTTTGTACGCTCTGTTAGTCTATTATTCTCCCAAACTCTTTTAGCTAGCCTGGAAAATGTTGTGGCTGCCTTTCCAATGCGTCTGTCGATTTCTGTCTCTAATGAAAGATTATCTGATATTGTCGATCCCAGATACACAAAATCGTGGACGACTTTCAATTCATAATTAGAGATTTTGATTGACGGAGGCGCATCAGCATCTTGTTCCATCACCTGTGTTTTATTTAGGCTAATGGTGAGCCCAAAGTCTTTGCAGGCGGCTGCAAAACGATCTATGAGCCTTTGGAGATCTTCTGCTGTATGAGTAGTCAGTGCTGCATCATCTGCAAAAAGTAGTTCTCTTACGCATCTTGGTCTTATTTTGGTCTTTGCCTTGAGTCTTGATGGGTTAAAAAGTTTGCCATCAGATCTTGTGTGGAGGTATATGCCTTCAGTGGCAGTCCCAAATGCTTGCCTTAAGAGAACAGCAAAGAAGATACCAAAGAGTGTAGGAGCAAGCACGCATCCCTGCTTTACTCCGCTGCTGATGCTGAATGACTGGGATGTTGAGCCGTCAAATAAAATGGTCTCCTGCATGTTTTCGTGGCATGATTTCACGAGACTAAGAAGGGTGGGTGGACATCCAACCTTTTCAAGGACCTTAAGGCCGCTTCTGCTCACGAGGTAAAATGCCTTTGTGAGGTCGATGAAGGCTATATATAATGGCTTCCTCTGTTCTCTGCACTTCTCTTGGAGCTGCCGGAGTGAGAAAATCATATCGATGGTGGACCTGTTGGGTCTAAATCCGCACTGCGATTCGGGGTAGATTCTTTCAGCAAGAATGTGTAATCTTTTAAGGATTACTCTGGCAAAAATCTTGCCTGTAATGCTGAGAAGGGAAATGCCGCGATAGTTGTTGCAGTCGCTTCTGTCGCCTTTGTTTTTATAAAGGGTAACGATGTTTGCGTCTTTCAAATCTTGTGGTATTGATTTTTCTCTCCAGCAGAGCTGTAATATTGCATACAGTTCTGGGATGATTGTTTCTTTGCTACATTTTAAAATTTCAGGTGGAATACTATCTTTTCCAAGTGCCTTGCCGGATTTGAGAGAGTCTAGTGCTTCGCTGATTTCTGTGAGGCAAGGTTCGTTATCCAAGGCATGCATGGCGGACTGTTGATCGATGGCTTCCAGAGCTTCTTCGCTGACAGTGTTATCCACTGAGTATAGCTCTGAGTAGTGTTCTACCCAGCGATCCATTTGTTTCGCTCGATCTTTTATGATTACCCCCTCAGTTGATCGTAAAGGGGCCATCTTATTTTTTGATGGACCGACAGCTTGCTTGATGCCCTCATACATTCCTCTTATATTTCCAGTGTCTGCACAAGTTTGAATTTGAGCAGAGAGCTGTAGCCAGTACCTGTTCGCACATCTTCTTGCCATCTGTTGTACTCTATTTCTGGCCGTTCGCAATGCCTGCAGTGTTTTCTCTGAAGGTGATGTTTTATACATCGAGAATGCATGTCTCTTTATCTCCAGGACTGGGAGCATCTCTTCAGAGTGTGCTTCAAACCAGTCGGTTGACTTAGTTTGCTTCTTGCCAAATGTTGATAGTGCTGTATTGTAGATGGTGTCGCGAAAATGACTCCATCTCTCGGTGGAATCTCCGTCTGTGGGGCCGGGCAGAGTATCCGCTAGAGCCTGCATGAATTTGTTGACCTTCTCTTTATTTTGGGTGTCACTGGTGTCAATGCGTGGTCTTCCTTCTGTTCGGCTTCTGTAGATTCTCTTGGGCTTTATCTTCACCTTGCTGGAGACGAGTGAATGGTCGGTGTCGCAGTCAGCACCATGATAGCTGCGAGTCATCCGTACATTGCGGAGGTTGCTGCGTTTAGTGAGCACCAGGTCGAGTTGGTGCCAGTTCTTTGATCTGGGGTGCCTCCATGACACCTTGTGTTGAGGTTTCGTGTCAAAGAAGGTGTTGGTCACGCACAGATTATGGTGGCTGCAGAATTCCAAGAGACGTTGTCCATTGTCATTGATCTTCCCAACGCCAAACTGTCCTAGACATGAAGGCCAAGATTCGTGGTCAGAGCCAACCCTGGCATTGAAATCTCCCAGGATAAAAAGATGTTGTTTCTCTGGTGTTTCACTGACTTCTTTGCTAAGGTCGTCATAGAACTTGTCTTTAGATTCTGATGCTGCAGTTAGTGTTGGGGCGTAAACGCTTATAATACTAACTGGGCCTGCCTCTGTCTGGAGTTGGAGCTTCAATATTCTTTCAGTGCCATCACTTGGTGGTATGATGGAATTGAGCAGCTTGTTTCTGATAGCGAAGCCAACTCCATGCTCCCTGGTCTCTCCGCACGGCTTGCCATGCCAGTAGAAAGTGAAGTCCCTCTCCTTGATGCTTCCAGATTCTTGGAGTCTGGTCTCTTGCAGGGCGACAATGTCTATCCCCAGTCTTAGCAGTTCGTTGTTTATCACTGCAGTTTTGCGGGCATCCACAATCTCATTTAGATCGTCTGAGATGCCAGGGGTCATGGTTCTTACGTTCCATGTTCCCAGCCTTAGGGCCGGTTGTTTTGTTTTTTTCTTGCTGTTAGGTGTATAGATTGCGGTCCATGTGTCAGGATTTCCCCCTAAGCTCCACACACCCTCAGGAGCAGATGAACCGTGGCGAGACAGCACCTTATTGACTGGGGGCTGCCCAGCTTAGGCGGGCGGTAGCTGTCTAGTGAGATACGATGATCTCTCCCACCGTCGGAAGTAGCCCCTGGCGCCTTGCTCTACGCCAATCGAGCATTAAGACTTATAACCGGCAAATGCTACTTCCCGTGTTGTGTCACCGCTTTACGCGGTGCTGAAGTGACCTCTTCAGGGCACAAGCCTGGGCAATGGAAATCGGAGAACCAGCTGTTGCCCAGTAGCAGGTTCCCCCTCTCCACGTCGCCGATGTTGACCAAGGGAAAGGCAGTAGCCAATGCAACTTGGCATCGGTGCCGTCGCAGGAGTTGCCAGAACTATGTTGTTTACAACATGGAACTGCCTTAGGGACTCCATCTCCGGATTTGTCCTCAGGGTTTACTCCCGAAGCCTTTCCCATATGGGTATACCCGCAAGGCAGCGGAGGTTTGAGATTTAGAGTTCCCTCTCTTAGAAGAGATACCAACCAAGGCTAACGAGCCTCCTCTGCCCGGGAATCAATAAGGAGGGAAGTCTACCATTCTTCCTTCCTGGCAGTGACCATACTGATCGGATGACCGTAGCCATTGTCTCTACTGAGAGATCCTCTGCCCACCGTCACTGACTTGAAACCATAACCAACAACTATCTGTCGGCTGCTCCCAAGTCCAATCCACCACCTGCTGCCATGGCTTCACGTTACCCTGTTGCGGGGGCTAAACGGGTACTCCACCTTGCCCAAGGGTGTCCCGTAGGCTAGCGGAGGGAAGGAGGCACCTTACTTCTCCTTTGATAGGGTATACCCCTACCCCGCTACCCCTTAGAATTGTATAGACATAATATAATAAACACTATAAGGGATCCCCATTCACACCTTTAATCGTATTTGACATATGTTGCTCTCGTCCCATATGTTTAATAGACCAGTCGGCGCATGTAGAAAGGTAATGTGGTCAGTATCACGCTGTCCGTCTTGACTTCCCACTACATTTCCTTGTACCCCTTTTAGGCTAGGTCTACCTTTCAGCCTAGCTCAATTTATTTAAAGCGTTCATTTGCAAAGGGATTTGAACCAACCACCACCTGGCCAGCAGGCAAGCATGCTAATCGAAGAGCTATGGCTGTTTCGCCTCTTCTCCCCATTTCCCCCACTACTACATTATAATGTGTAATGCAGGGATATTTGAGTGAGTGTTATTACTGATGACGGCAGTACCGACAGTTTTTGTGTGAATTTTTCTGTCTTCTTCACTTACTCCCTGTCTTGTTGTTTATTTGACCATGTTTCCATTCGTTTACAATTACTATGAATAGTCACATATGAGCATGGCATATGATACCACAACATCCAGCTTAAGAATGTAGGTGGAGGCAGTCACTGCGGCTCTCCGCTGGATGGAGAATACGACACACACAGACACATCGTGATTGTAACTGACTCAGAAAGCATGCTGACGAGGGTCAGGACAGGCAGGCTTCGTGCGGAGTGGCTTGCCTCGCTTCGGAGGTCACGGGTGACAAGCATCGCCTGGATCTTTTCTCTGGGGCATGCGGTGTGCTGAGAAATGAACAGCCGGGCAGATTGGCTGGCTCTGCAGAACTTGGTGGAGTATTGATACATGACAAGGCAGATGTGGTTGCGGCCTTGTGGCAGCACGTGTACACCTCGGAGGAGCAACTAGATTACCATGGTCTGGCAAGAATGAGACAACGAGGAGTGACGAGGGGATCTGGCCGACGCTCAACGCTCAGAGGAAATTCGAGACGGACATATAATCAGATTGCTACTGGAACTATTGGTGTTGGAACTCTTCGCTGGCTGCTGAGGATGGGGCCGGAGCGCTTATGGGAATGCCCCGAATGCTGTTTTGTCGATTCTTAAATCAATCAATCAGTCAATCAATCTATGAATAATCACAATTTATGTTAGACATAAATCGTTATGGGGATGGTGATGCGTTATTTGTAATACGGTTATACTGGCAGTGCAATGTACTTGCTCCCGTTATGAGAAGAAATAAATTTGGAGATCTTGGTGACAACTAGCAAGATTGAGGGAAAGAGTGCAAGGGGAAGGCAGGGAAGTAAATACCTGGATGGCTTGGCCACGATTCTGGTGATCGAGTGAGATGGCGAGACATTACCGGCCACGCTTAACGGCATGGCACATTATGATGATGATAATAATGATGACGATGATGATGATGATGATGATGATGATGATGAGGAGGAGGATGATGATGATGATGATGATGATGATGATGATGATGATGATGATGATGATGATGATGATGATGATGATGATGATGATGATGATGATGATGATGATGATGATGATGATGATGATGATGATGATGATGATGATGATGATGATGATGATGATGATGATGATGATGATGATGATGATGAACGTAGTTGTATCTGTCAGATTTCCAACCTACTATATTTGATACTCATTATATATAAATATATTCTTTTATTAATCTGACGCATGGCTTGAGAAAACTTGCTAAGAAATTGAAAAACAACACAACAGTCAAAATACCAAATTCGTGCATACAAGAATTAAGAAACTTATTAATAAAAGAACAAGTACATCAGCAGGCTGTCGAAAAACTAAAGATGGCAAAATCATAATAGAAAAAGATCAGATTCTATATGTATGGTCAGATTATGTGATAAACATTTATGATGATAACAGAGATGAACAGTATGATATTCGATTTAATCACGAAGGACCACCAATTTTGAAGATGGAGGTTCGAAATGTTCTTACACATATGAATGCTGGCAAGGCCCCAGCTTCAGATAACATCACAATAGAAATGATTAAAGCTTTAGAAGAATATGGAATAGATCAAGTCACCAGACTGCTGAACACATTATATGATACTGGAGATATACCTTCTGAATTATGTAATTATGTATTTATTGCAATCCCAAAGAAATCAGGAACCTTGGAATGTGATCAACATGGAACAATTAGGATAATGAGTCACATCACAAAGATTTTGTTACGAATTATCATGCAAAGAGTGAGGAAGAAAATACAACATGAAATAGGGGAAGAACAATGTGGGTTTTTAGAAGGAAAGGGTACAGTAAATGCTGTGTATATGCTGCGATCAGTTATTGAACGTTCTATAGAAGTAAACAAAGATATACATCTTTGCTTTATTGACTAAACAAAGGCTTTCGATAGAGTAAGACATGTCAACATGGTGGATATGCTTGCAGTTCTACAAATTGATGGGAAAGACATTCCACTTATAAAAACATATATTGGAAACAACAAGCTCCCATTAGGATTGATAATGAAGTGGGACAATATCAGCCTATTAAAGAGGGGTGTTAGTCAGGGATCTTTAATGTCTCCAGATATTTTCTCCTATACAGTGAAAATATTTTCTGAAATGTAGAAGATATAAATGAAATCAGCACTGGAGTTCGAAACATCAATAACATTAGATATGCAGATGATACAGTATTGATTGCAGACAATGAGAAGGATCTGCAACAATTAGTAGATGCGGTTTTTGCACACAGTGAACAACGGGGGTTAGAATTAAACTGTAAAAAAGACACAGATTATGGTCGTCACTAGGAAGAAAGAAATACCACAATGTAATATACAAGTAAATGGGAATATTCTTCAACAAGTGAATCGGTACAATTATCTCGAAACATTTGTAACATATGATGGGAGTGCCTTGAAGAGATTAGAACAAGAATCGCCATGGCGAAAGTAGCCTTTAGCAAGATAAACAACATACTGACCAATAAAAAAGATGTCAACTGAAACGAGAAAAAAGTGTTGAGGTGCTACACGGAGCCTGTTCTTTTGTATGAATGTGAAACTTTTACAATGAGCAGTCAAGCTGAAAAACATTTGATGGCTGCAGAAATGTGGTTTCTGAGGAGAATGAAAAGAATACCACGGATAGACCCCCCCCCCCCCCCCCCAAAAAAAAAAAAAAAAAAAAAAAACAATGATCAAGTAGTACAAGAGACAAATGAAAATCATAAATTGATTAGAGAAATTAGACGTAGACAGTCAACATTTTAAGGACATGTTATGAGAAGAAATGAATTGGAGAACTTCGTGACAACTGGCAAGATCGAAGGGAACAGACCATGGGAAAGACCGAGAATTAAATACCTGGATGGTTTGGCCACATGGCATGGTCGAGACAGGAACACTGAGCTGATCCACAACTCTGGTGATCGCTTTCCGGCATGGCACATGATTGATTGAATAAACGCAATCATTACAGAAGGAGATCGGGAATTGGAACGAAAATGCTACAGAAACGTTCTTAGAATATTGTGTATAAAGAATAAGAAAATACTGACATTCTACAACAGTGGTTCTCAATCGGTGGGGAATTCCCCCCGCCCCCCAGGGGGGAATTTTAGGGTTTCCAGGGGGCAATTAAGATTATTTCAAGATCGCGTTAATATAAGAACCAATTACTTGATATTGTTTTTCCCTTCATACTTTACGGTTCTTTACGTCTCACCCTTCTGAAATTTATTTTATAACGTAAGTAGACCAGAAAATCACGTTTTATGCAGACGTCTAGACTTGTTTTAGTTTGTGCTATTAAATTTAGCTTCCATTATTACCTACACTGTGTAAGGGGGGGGGGGACATTTGTAGGAAGGAAATACGAAAAAGGAGGGGAGGGGGGAATGACGTTGTTAAAATGTTGTGAAGGGGGGCACGGGCCAAAAAAGGTTGAGAACCAGTGTTCTACAAGTTCTGACCGGCGAAGAAAACAGGCATACAAACAGCATCATATCTCGGAAGCTATGGCGATTTTAAACGTCACAGTTGCTTGGGAAGAGAAGTGATGGAAGGGATGATTCTTGGAAGAAGAAAAGGGGATCGACCAGCATGACGATGGACACAGGGCATTGCAGTCATTTTGGGTGTGAGGGTGTATCGGGCAGGAGAGCTGACAAGCGATTGAAGTTCTTTATGAAAGGCCTTCATGAGGGCGACGTTCTGCAAAGGACCTGCTACATGATGATGATGATGATGATGATGATGATGATGATGATGATGATGATGATGATGATGATGATGATGATGATGATGATGATTGATGATGATGATGATGATGATGATGATGATGATGATGATGATGATGATGATGATGATGATGATGGGCAGACTTTCTATTTACTTGTTGTAAAGCTGATGTGATCTGGAAACATGCGTTACTTACTGTGTGATTTGTTATAAATGATTTCCTCTTTTTGTGTGTCCAGGTCTGCTGATTGTTAGTGTCATGAGCCATGGGCATGGGGGTCATGGCGGCGGACATGGCGGTCACGGCGGAGGACATGGTCACGGTGGAGGACATGGCGGTCACGGCGGAGGTCATGGTCACGGTGGCGGACATGGCGGAGGACATGGCGGTCACGGCGGAGGACATGGTCACGGTGGAGGACATGGCGGTCACGGCGGAGGTCATGGTCACGGTGGCGGACATGGCGGCCACGGTGGCGGACATGGTGGTCACGGTGGTGGACATGGCAGCCACAGTGGAGGACATGGTGGTCACGGTGGAGGACATGGCGGTCACGGTGGAGGACATGGTGGTCACGGTGGAGGACATGGCGGTCATGGCGGTGGTCATGGACATCATGGTTAGGTCACAAAAATGCAGGAGGTTATGTCGTCCTATTCTGTGTCACGTGATGATTTCGTAAATATCTTAAGTGGTTCTGGGTTAGCCATTGCAGATGGGATTTAAAATAAATATGATATTAACATCAAATACATTTTGCGTCGTTTGAGTTGTTGCTGTATAGTTTGAATCTTCCATCTGTTCTTTTATCTATTATACTTTTGACATCATACAGTAAATTGTGCTGCATTGTTTCGCCAAGCCCGTGACTCAGTACATCCGATTTCGACATGGATTTTTGGGGTTTGTTGTCCCTAGTCTTTGACTGTCCTCAGTTTACCTACAAGGTAGAAGTGGGTTTGTGTTTCTCTTCGTCTGGTTCCTATTCCTAAACCTTTCTGACAAAGGGGACCTTACAAGTAGCTGTTTTACAGTCGGCATAACTCTTGGGGTTATTGGAACAAGCAAATCTCTCTATCATTGTAAGGTGGAGACATAGCAGAGGGAGTTAATCTTTTAGCGCTGATCTGTAATCCTCAAGGATTTAAAACATCAGACATACAAAAGTTAAAACCGATTTTAACACACGCTAAACTGATAAACGATTATTTTCTCGTGTATAGAGAAAACTAATGATGATCAGCATTTGAAGTTTTCGAACCAGAGCCAAATGTATCACCTGTTGAGTTTTTCTTTGTGTAGTGTACCTTTTTATTTAATGTATCTGTCTTCCTCCAAGATTTATAGTCAGAGCTTCTTTGATTGTATGCACAAAGCTGTAGCTGATTGCGCTATTTTACAAGATGCCATAACCGCTTTATTTATCGTCTCTATATAATTTCAATGCAGAGATTGGCACATTTTGTTTTGCTCGTTCGCTTTAACTCAAGCGTAGGCCATACACACTATTTCATAGTAGTGATGGACTACATTTTGCGTGCGAATTAGCTTTCCCTATTAACAGTGCCCCTCGCTATCAGGTGACCCCAATTTGACTTCAAAGGTACTTGTAATTTACGTCTCCAAATCAAGGACGACAGGTCAACATTTTCGTCTAGCTGTCCGGTGTAGGGACTGAACCACTTACCTCGGCATCAGCACATCGGATGTTTAAGAACACGCGTTCTTACCCATTCGGTCATGCGAACCTTGATTGGCACATATGATATTTTTAATATCACCATTTCTAATTCTACACCTTCTAGTGAAACCGGCAACTTTTTTCAAGAATTTCATTGTAAACTGTAATGAGTTTCCTCTATGTAAAGGGTTTCCTCTTGTAATGCGTTTTATCATATAATGAGTTTCTTAGTGTGATGGGTTTCCTTGTGAACAAGTTTCCTTACGTAATTAGGGTCAAGATGGTTTAGCGGTGATCCCACTCTTGCTCGTGTAGACATTATTGGCTTCACTTTCTGGACCACGTGGATGTTCTGACTGGCACCTTGTCGTCTTGACAGACGATAGTTTGTAAAATGGGGTTATCTCTTCATAACACAAAGCCTGGGCTTTGTTCTACACCAGGGGTCACCAAACTTTTTTCACGGCGGGCCGGATAACTGACAAAATGACGAGCGCGGGTCGGATACTCATTCTGTACAATACTTGCGCAGGTCACCGCAGCGAAGGCCTTACGGATGCGGTTCGTAATCCCGTATACCCACTTTCGAAATACAGCTGCGAGCGATTTGGCAGCAGACAACGTTGCGCTGGCTTTTACGCTATGTTATGGGTGCCGGTCGTTCGAAAAGCAATGGTAAACTACTGAACATAAACTTGCCAAGACATTAACAACAGCAAACAATGCTGGTGTTGACTGAAAACGTCCTGTAAAGCATATGCAACTAACTTTAAAAATAATTTTAAGCTAGAACGAAAGCTCTGGGAAAAAAGACGAAAAACTAAGTTAATCATGGAAAGAGTGTGTAAGGCACACAAACAAACAAACAAACAAACAAACAAACAAACAAACAAAGACAACCAACATATTTATATTTATTTACTAAACAAAGTTATCAAAGAAGGCGACGTTAGCAAAAAGATAGTTACATCAGACATATTGTGCACATATCCGAATCTCACAAACTAAGCAGCAAAAGAGGATAGTGAGTTTTGTGAAACTGACGTGTGGCTTTCAAAATACCATCAATGTTTGGTTTGGAATTGCTGCATCCAATCAAGAGAATTGCTTTCAAATGTTCACCAGTCAATCTCATTCGATGTCGTGACTTCACAGACTTCCTTTTTGACAATGTTAGCTCACAGACATATGTTGTTCCAAACAATGATGTCATACCAGCGGCACATTTCTTAAGTTTCGGAAACTCAACATCAGGTAAGCAGCGGTACTTCCTCCTCAATGAGCTCCAACTGTAATTCAACTGGCACACCATTAAGGTTACAATCAAACGGATTCTGGAACAGAAGGATGTCACTCTCAAATCTGTCAAGATCTGAAAATCTCTCCAAACTCTTTGAAACAGTGAAAATGAGACAGGTTGTCTCGTTCCAGTTGTGCTTCCAACAATGACAGCTTTCTCCGAAATCCTTTGATGGTTCTGTAGAGACCACAGACGAGGTAATTATTTCCCTGAAGTTTCAAGTTCTGTTCATTCATATCGACCAAAATTGACAACTTTGACAGCCAGGTAGGATCTGACAGCTGTGAATCAGCTTTATCTTTTTCAGTGAGGAAAACATCTATTTCGTTTCGGAGCTTGTAAAAACGAAGCAGGACTTTATCGCAGCTGAATCACCTGACTGATATGTGATAAGGCAAGTCACATAATTCAGAATCAATTTCTTCAAGAAAAGCCTAGAACTGACGGTGAATGTGTGCATGTTCCCGAATGAAGTTCACAGCAGAAACTGCTGGTTTCAGTACACAAGAAATATCTAAATCTTTCCCACAGAGTACTTGCTGATGTACGATGCAGTGTATGAACAGAGCGCCCGGAATTTGCAAATCTTCCAAATGAGTCCTGATCTGCTCCAACAGACCCTTCCTCATTCCAGTCATGTTTTTTCCCCTCATCAACTGTAACACCTCGAAGCTGATTCCACCGAAGGTTATAGTCTTGGAAAATTGTTTGCACTTCCACGAAAATGACTTTCCCAGTTGTTGTTCCATGCATGCTGCAAACTGACGCCAACTCTTCCGTTATCTGAAAGTCCAAATTGACACCACAAATGAACACGAGAAGTTGTGACGTTCTCGAGAGATCAATAAACTCATCCAGTGCCAGAGAATACTACAAGTTCCTAGCTTTCTCGCGTATCTGTAGCACTATGTTCTCTCCAAGTTCTTCAACTGAACTTGCCGAAAGGCTGATAGTTCCAAACAAATCGGCTTTCTCAGTACACAAGTCATTTGCTGCTTCGATCGCACACACTCTTTAATGACGTTGACATCAGTAAAGGGTTTTCCTCGTTCAGCCATCTTATGCACTGTTTTGTAACTTGTACGAGTGACAGATTCATTTTCAGCAAATTTTCTCGTGAAGAGATTTATTTGCGTTTCAAAACCACGTTCAATGGTCTCGTATTTCCCAAAGCGTAATTTTCCAGAAAACTGTTAATATGTTGATGGATGTTTTGTTTCTTAGTGACGCTGAAGATTGTACTCTTTCAAAACGGCAACACTTTCGCTGCATATTACGCAGCTGGTTTTCTGGTCTTTGTTTCCACAAAGAAGTACTTTACTCCTCACTCGGCGTCCACTTTTCTTTTCCAACTAGCCATAATTAAGGGTGAAGTACACGGGATCTGAAAATGAAAAAGACATTAACTAGAAACATAATTAAAATCCTATTGAAACACAAGAAAAGCAGAGGACTAGGGGTCACTGGTGAAGCTACAGCTCATCAAAGGTACATATACAGTTTATAGGTACCTTTGTGTAACCGCACAGAGATGATAGAGATAATAGCACAACGCCGACTGTTCATGGGCCGTAGAAGAAGAGAGGAATAAGAAGACAAAGGGAATCTCATTCTATCTCTACGGCTAACAAGAAAAAACAACGATTTAGAGATATCAGAAGAAATTCAGTTCTGTGTACAGGGAATCAGAATAATGTAATTGTAAAGATACAACAACATCTGATTAATAATGTCAATGCCCTAATAAATAAAATTCATGATTAGATGCAATGACAAAATAGGCATCCCCATGAATAAATATACACATGATCATCCTTCACACTACCATTGATATTCCATCACAGCTTGGGTAGTCATCCAACACAGTACCAGTGATCCTCATCACAGCATGGATAATCATCCAACACTGTAACTGTAGTCTGATACACAACACCAGCAATTATCAGACAACAAGATGGAACAAAGGTCATTCATTCAGTAGCATGTCCTTTGCAGAACCTCGCTCCCATACCAACTTCCGGAAAACCTCTCGATCATAAGCAAGATTTCCCGCTTCAGATACATCCATCTGGAGATCATCCGCCACATCCTGCAGCCATCTTCTCTTTGGCCTTCCTCTTCCTCTTTTCCCAGGCATATGGCATCATTATTGTTCTCGGGCACAGACATAGCTATTATATTCCTATATTCCTATTTAAACTATGAAGGTTCGTTCAAAACTCACCCCACAGCAGATAACCGTCAATTCACAATCAAGATCCTCTTGGATCTATTGGATCTTCACAGGGCCTGTCTACCCTCTCAACTGCGGTCTGGAAAAACTGGCTACGCTCGGCCGTGCTTGGGGCATGTTCGCCCATCTACTTGGTAGTGGCTCAGGGGTTTAAGTTCAAACCCTCTGCTGAAAATTAGACATCAGCATTGCTTCGGCCTAAGATGTTCCCAAGGCCAATGAGGCGGGAACATGGCTTTACTGGGCTGTTATAGGCATGCCAACACAACATCCCAGCATCCTATACATTTTTTACCAGGGTATCAAGAGATATGCTACTCCATACTCTTGTAGAGTCGCGGCAGGCGGCTTCATTTGGTAATAGAATATATCTCATAATAAGGTTCGCAAAATTTATAAATAGGGCCACCTAAATAAACAACCTAGTGCAGCCAGGAGGTCTCCGCACGTGTGAAGATCTCCTATTATTCTAAACATAATATTTACATTTAAATTGTATCACAACGTCTCGTGTTTCATAGCTATATCAAGCAAGTTCGAGTACCGACGGCGGGCCGGATGAAATGACGTCGCGGGCCGGATCCGGCCCGCGGGCCGTAGTTTGGTGACCCCTGTTCTACACAATAGGAAAAGAGTGATATACCCCCACCCCCTCCCCCGATACTTTATTAATTTATTGGACGCCGGGCCTTCTCGGATAATGGCGATGCACTCGGAGGACAAGAGTATACGTTGCGGGTGTTTAACGTTCCTTGGCAGTTGGAAACCGAAAAGAACAGGTCAAAAACGCCTATGCCGATGTTAAATGAGAATCGCATGCAGAAGGAATTTTAAAATTGACCTGGATCCCAGGTCGACTCAACCTAAAATAGATAATAGATAATGTCCTGGAAAGTAAGGACGGTCCTAGTGATATTGATCACATCACCCATCGAGTGTCAATAGTCTATAATAATGTGATTCTCCCATGTGCAGAATATAGGCAGCTATTTTAGCCGACACCCGCTCTATGTGAAGATATATGGAGCTGTTAATAAGATCAAATTGACTGATGCTTTCTTTGGATATATTCATGATGGCGTCTGAAGGCACACGAAGAAGAATATATGGCTAGAATCATTTATCCAATATACTTCAAGGCGTGGAAATGGGTCCTGTCCCTTTTTTTAAATAATATCCTCTGGTCTCTACTTGTCCCTTACGTCAATAAGTGTAGATCGATACCTTTTCATTTATGTCTCATGCTTGTTCTTTTACAGTATAAATAAGGAGCGGGGGGGGGGGGGACTAAGTGGATTCCATGTATGGTGTCTGCCTAGAATACTGAAGGTCCCGGGTTCAAGCCCCGGTGAGGGCCGAGATATTTTCACGTGGACGTCTAGTAACATTTCACCTGGTCTCTGGATAGTGAGATCGGACGCCCGTGTGTATTGCTGCGCACATAAGAAATCCTTTGGCTGTTGGAAAGCGAAAAAAGAGTAGCCTAACAGCGCTGCCCTGGCAAACTTTTGAGTTAAAAATCTACCCAATATATTTCAGGATCCTCGCCGGTGCTACGGAGTTCGTGCACTGAGCTGAGATTTCCGGAGTCAGGCTTGAGTTAAGAGTAGAACTGAGCACTTATAGGTTACACCTGTGTGCCGTTATGTTGATCCGTTGACTAAACTAAACTAAAATGTCTAAATTGCACAATTCTACATTGATTGAAAGTGAATATGTTATGTCCATATAGTGAAATTATGAAGGTGAAGGGCAGCAGGTTAAAAAGAGGACGGTAGTGGATTGGTCAACCGAAGACATTCTTCAACAGGTGTGTTCACTTGAGGACATAGAACCTGGCGAGGAGTGGGTACCAGTGCCAACAGATTTCTGCACATCCTTTTCATATTGCATCCAGCTAGATAGAAAATGCAGACAAGAAAATCCGGCTGCTCTGGAGGCGGAAGTACAAGCGGTGATTTTCGAGAATTCGTTAGATGGTGATGGTGTTATCTACACAGATGGGCCAGTCGTCCGACATGTAAGAAGCTCATTGGCTTTTACGGCCCAGGCCGGAGGAAAAATTGTGAAGGACGACTCTGGTTCATTTTGCTAAAACCACAAGTAGCCTCACTATGGAAGTCATGGCAGTATGTAAAGCAATAACATGGCTCGAGACACAGACATTCACTAGGGCATGTGTCCTTAGCGACTCAATGAGCATGCTCAATAGGATAGAGATGGTGTGGATCCGAAAAGAATGGTTGCTGTCTCTGGAGTGGTCTCGGCTGGCAAAGATTAGATTCATCTTCGTGCCAGAGCATGCGGGAGTACAAGGAAATGACCGGGCTGACAAGCTTGCAGGTAAGGCTACTGTGGGGGGCGGACGAGCCATGGACCAGGTTGACATTCTGAATGATCTACGAGAAGTAAGACTTTTACGAGAACCAAGTGATGACTGTGAATCTGCAACCATGGCCAGACTGCGAGAACAGCAAGTTAAAAGAGGGGTGGCCAAACAAGAACACTACGCGGGAAGCCAAAGAAGATTGATAAACCAACACAGAACTGGTGTCATTAGCCGTTACACGCTGCGGGATTTGCTGAGGAGGGGATCCGAGCACTTATGGACTGAATGATTCGATGCGCACTGAGGATGATCTGTCGACTAACTAACTATATATTAGGCAATGGTGCTCATCCTTGCTTGCCCCATTCAGCATCCTAACTGAACGTAATTGTAAACTCAATGTATATAATACAGATATCACATGAAATCTGACCTGATCTAACATTGAACCTCTAATACCAAATGGTAAAGTAACAACATGTTGTTATAACTGGCTGCAACTAACAAGAACTCAGCAAAACCGTCTTCTTCTCATATTCCATGACGTGTGACATTTGTGAGCATGTCCGTACACAGCTTTCTGTCTCGTGTGCTGTGAAACATTTCTGATACTGATGTTCCTCCGTGCCACGACATCAAACTGTCCAACATCTTTTCTATTGGTATTCCCTTTGCATTACTTCCACTCCAACCTTTCCGTTGATGCAACATACTCCAGCTTTGATGCCCAGATAATGTAGACTGTCTTTTTCTGAAGCGAGTAATCAGTTCTATTTGTGTGTTAACTTCTCTAGAGATATCTTCATTGTTCTTTCTATCCCCCTACGGTGTTGTTATCGGTCTTCTTTAAAACCACATCTCGTAGCTTCCACACAATTCCTCACTTGTCTGCTAATTGTCCAAGGTTTGCTTCCGTACATCAAGATTTGTTCGATATTGCTCCTAGCAGTCTTGTTTCTCGTAATCCTGAGATATTAACATCTACTCGTATTCTTTTCATTTCTCTCTTGGCGTTTTAAGCTTACAAACTTGCATGCGTGTTCCCACATTACATGTTCCACTTTCAAATGTATTACGTCTTGATGTGCATACAGTCGCATGATAACGGTCTGATAACACCTTTAGCATATGCTGTTCCCTGTGGACACATTTTCATGACCTAATACATATCTGTATTTCTGGAACATATATTTCTACCCTACGTAAAGCATTCAAAATAAAGCATTTTGTGTGTGTGTGTGTATATATATAAAAAGATGTTCAGACAGACAGACAGGCAGGCAGGCAGGCCGGCCGGCCGACCGACCGACCGACCGACCGACCGACCGACCGACCGACCGACCGACCGACCGACCGACCGACCGACCGACCGACCGACCGACCGACCGACCGACCGACCGACCGACCGACCGGCCGGCCGGCCGGCCGGCCGGCAGGCAGGCAGGCAGGCAGGCAGGCAGGCAGGCAGGCAGGCAGGCAGGCAGGCAGGCAGGCAGGCAGGCAGGCAGACAGACAGACAGACAGACAGACAGACAGACAGACAGACAGACAGACAGACAGACAGACAGACAGACAGACAGACAGACAAAAAATTCTTTAAAACGCATTGAATCAAATAATAAATATAAGCAACATGTGCATACACATAAAACACAAATGAAAGCACACTTCTCCTGTTTTTTTTGTTAAGTTATGATTGTAAATTCTTTCCATATCCCAAGCACCAGTCTAAGACAGCCAAGAAAACTTACATGGCTTGAACATTTATTTTCACATACTTCCAAGCAACGTGTCTGCGCTCTACGTGGAAAACAAAAATATACAGCCATTCAGATTCCACGTTAGAAGCAAAACATTCTGCAGGGCCCTACGATCCTCTGAGAAACAGCGCGTGCAGTTGTGACCATGCTTCAACCAAAGCTATTCTGTCGAAGTCGTTTGGATGAGGAAGTAAAGCACGCGCAATGCGAGAAAGTCTTACAGCGTAACCCTACTGATCTAACCCGCATTCCGGTATGTCCTCAAGCTGTCCCGCCAGCCTCCACCAGAAATCCGTTCTGTGGATGCCCGAGGACCATAGATGAATGCTGGGATTGCTACACGCCAGGTGCTATAGAAACCAGAATTCTGAGAATGCCACAGGTGTGCATCAAACCGGCTTGTAACTACACTATCCCTGCCATGTCGTGCCAGGAGCCATGCAAACCGTATGTACATGTCGACGATAGTTTTGATAATTTAATCTTTCATACTCAATGACAAGTGGCTACGATAACGCAGTGGCTAGCATAT
The DNA here is from genome assembly GCA_963921405.1 of Cepaea hortensis. Lineage (NCBI taxonomy): Eukaryota > Metazoa > Mollusca > Gastropoda > Stylommatophora > Helicidae > Cepaea > Cepaea hortensis. Next base: position 65,731,850 of record OY992877.1, on the reverse strand, counting down.
CTGCCTGCTATCTGATAATCACGTGTTCGAATCTCCATCGATGCTGATGTTTTGTTAATTAACCTGGCTTTCCAGGTCGACCCAGCCTCCAATGAATACCAGGAAATCAATGAAAGTACAGGCGGTCGTGATCTCTATCACATCAGCCATCTAGCCAACTGGTCTATACAAATATGGGCTTAACACTATATGACCACTATCTGTCTCCAATGTTCATGACTTTCATACTGTTTCTATAGGCATATCGTCCTCTTCTTCTTCTTCTTCTTCTTCTTCTTCTTCTTCTTCTTCTTCTTCTTCTTCTTCTTCTTCTTCTTCTTCTTCTTCTTCTTCCTCTTCTCCGTTTCTTCATTTACCTTGTATCCCCAAATGGAGCCTTACAATTAAGAACCAGGAATCTGCTGTGGGCTTGTGTTGTATTAAAACCATCATATTTTGCAGACATGAGTGCTCGGGGTAATTAGATGGTCAATCTTTCCCTCCCGAAAATAACTATTAGCTCACGAAACGAACCCTCGTCCGACTGCAGCACTTATGCAATTGTCAGTGCAACTTCCTAATCGTCCCGCCAAAGAGAAAGATAAATGGAGCTTAGCGATGTCTTTATTATTGTATTGTTGCGTTTATTGTTATTATTACGAGAGTCGTTCAGAAAGTAATGCACCACATCGTTTTTCTCAGCCAATGATGAAGATTCCGGTCTCTCTGGCCGAGGGGTTACAACAATTTCTCCGTAATCCCGTTTATCACGCAGTCTCGTAGCGGGCGAGAGCTGGAGGCGGTTCGACCCCGCTGGTGACTTGCGGGATAACTGAGCCGGCCGCTCAGAAAGCAATGGCAAACTACTGAGCGTAATCTTGCCAAGATATCAACAGATAGCTGAAAGATGCTGCTGTTGACTGCGATGTCCTGTTAAGGATATTTTTTTTTTTTTTTTTTAGCATATCCTTTTTACAGGACTTAGCTGTCAACACCAGCATCTTTCAGCTGTATGTTGATCTCTTGGCAAGATTACGCTCAGTAGTTTGCCATTGCTTTCTGAGCGGCCGGCTCACATACCCCGTAAGTTACCGATGCGATTCGAACCACTGCTGATTTGAACCGTCATCACGTTACCTGACGAGAGTATACGAGATTACGGAGAAAAGTCATAACCTCTAAGCCACGAAGCCGGCTGTTAAGGATATGCGAAGTTAAAAAAAAAAAAAAAATCATGAAGATAGATGCATGAAATTGTGCATATTTCAAATATTGCATGTGCTGATTCTGTTAACCAAATTGCAAACCAACCAGTCAAATAAAATGACTGCCCTAAACCGTTGAAATGGAGCGTGTTAGCAGGTTGCCTTATAAGTAGTAAATTGTAAAAGAACTTCTCGCTGCAGAGAAGGAAGCAGTTATGAACATTCACAATCGTCTATATGATGTGTATGGAAGTTTTGCAGTAGATAAGAGTACAGTCAGTCGTTGGGTTCAGAAAATCAAAGAATCAGGAAGTGGAGATACGGAGCCGCTTGATTGGCCGTGCTGTGGACGTCCTCCCACAGTCACCAACGTAGAAATGTTGAGATGCGCTGAGGGCATTATTCTTACTGATGGGTGATTCGGTACTCAACATTTGGCCTTACAGATGCCAGTCAGCAATGGTAGTGCAAATGCATTTAAAAAGCCTCTCGGATTTTCTAAGGTTTGCGCAAGATGGGTTCCTCGAAGTCTCACAAATGAACACCGATTGCAAAAGAAAGCAATTTTATCTGCATTGTTAGGGCGTTTCAATGCTTAAATAGTGATAGTTTTGGCTAAGATCGTTACAGGTGATGAAACCTGGGCACATCAATTTGAACCTGAGACAAACAGACAGTCAATTTAGAGGCATCATCCGCAATCACCATAAGGAAAGAAATTTAAGACAACTCCTTCAGCTGGAAAGATCATGATCACTGTCTTTTGGGACATTAAAGGGGTAATCCCTGTGGATGTTATGCCAAGAGGAGATACAATCAATTTGCACGCTTACCTTAAGACATTATAAAATCTCAGTCAAAGTTCTCGCAGAGTTCGGCCTCACAAGAATCCAGCAGACCTGCTTCTCCTTGACCACAATGCGCTCCCTCACACAAGTCTAGCAACACGGGAAGCAATCACCAAATTGGGTTGGACTGTACTACCCCATCTACCCTATAGTCCCTATTTGGCAGCCTCTGATTTTTATGTTTGGTAAATGTAAAGATGCACTCCGTTGGACAATGTTCGAAGACGAAAGAGTGATTCATACAGCAAAAAAATCGCTACATAATCAAGATAAAATCTGGTATGGGTAAAGAATACATGTACTTGTGTCGTGCTGGCATACAGCTGTACACGTTGATGGGGATTATGTTGAGTAATACTGATGTTTACATGACAGATCCATGTATATAGTGTATATATTTCATGCTTTCTGAATAGACAACTCCTGAGAAAAACGATATGGTGCATTACTTTCTGAATGCCCTTCGTATGATTATGTTGATGATGATGTTGTTATTACTATTATTACACAGAAAACGAGAGCTGCCATGTGATCCCTTGTGTTTCGACTGGACTGTGGACGAACCAGGTCCCAATGATAGTTACGGGCGTAACGGGCTGAACTGGCATGATTGGAAAATGGAAGAAATTAATAAAAATGCATTTAATCACGTGGACAAAGGTTTCAAGCCCATACACCCAGGTATGAGTGTTTAGCTCTGTGTTGGTACTGTGTGTGCGCGCGTGCGCTCGCTCGCTTGCTCGTGCGTGTGGGTGGGTGAGTAGTATGCTGTAACCATTTAACTCAAACAGTGTTTAAGAAACATTGGTGCCTGTGCAAAACAAAAGGATTACAATGGTATCATAATATCACTTTTGTTGAGGTCATGGAGAGAATAAAATATCAATAAACCAAGAAGTGAGGAAAACAAAACACTTCGTGCTTGATCGGTCATATATTGAGAAAACCAGAGAATAATATACCTAGAAAAGCATGAGTCTGAAATCTATAGCGCATAACTAATTGAGGAAGACGGAAACATTTATGGAGAAGAGAAGTAGAAAGATAAATGAACATTCAGGCAAGGTCATAGACGTAACTGAATAGGTTAGCTAAAGATGGAGAAGGAGAGGGTTTGGAGGGAGTTGGTTGAGTGTCCAACGAGGAGCAGCTTTCTCTTGTCCGTTTGTTTATCAGTGAAGGCGTGAAGCCTATAGAAATACATCAGCGAATGAAGGTCCAGTGGGGCGATGCATGTCTGTCAGTCAAGCAAGTGTATGAGTGGAGTAGGAAGTTTCAAAACGGCGTGACTTCTGCGAAAAGGTACAGCAAGTGTTGCATGAGTAGTTACACACGCGACCAAGAGAAAGTTTTTCAACAGGAATCCAATCACTTTATCTCTGCTGGAAGACGCACTGTACACAGCGGTGACTACATCGAAATGTGATATATTTGTTCTTTACTTTTTCAGAATATATTCAAGAAGAAAGTAGTAAGTATCTGGCTCAATGCACAGTGTTTTTTTTTCTTTTAAATTCGCATATCCACAACATCGCTGTCAACAGCAGCATCTTTCAGCTGTCTGTTGATTTCTTGGCAAGATTACGCTCAGTAGTTTGCCATTGCTTTCTGAGCGGCCGGCTCAGTTATCCCGCAAGTCACCAACGGGGTACGAACCGCTCCCAGTTCTCGCCCTCTACGAGACTCTGCGTGATAAACGGGATTACGGAGAAAATGTTGTAGCCCCTCGGCCAGAGAGACCGGCATGCACTGTGTTACCCACTTCACTGCTGGTATAAGGAATCTGTCATCTCTGTCATCACTACCAGGAATCTGTCATCACTACCAGGGATGGCTTCGTCCATATAATAATGGGTAATCATTAGTTAGGGAGTCACAATAGCGCAGTGACTAGCGCGCTTGACTGCTGGCCTATTGGTCATGTATTCTAATCCGACTTGAAGCCGGGATCTTATGAAAAATTGACCTTTGCTCCATAGACGACCAAACTTAAGATGGGCACCAGGAAATGTTCTAGGAAGTAAAGGCGGTCGGTGTGATCCCCATCAACATTGTCCTCATCATTGTCTGTCTCTGTCTTCTTGATGCTTATCCAGAATTGCCACCCAACGGGCCTCGATTGGTCCATAAAATACGAGGCTAGCACCATATATTCAATAACCTCAAAGAGGCTCTTTACTTTCCGTGTGTTAATTATTTATCGTATATTACAGATATTAATATACTCTTTCGAACATGTATTTTGTATTAATTTCGGTAGCTGATTTGTGCCGGTAGAATTTTTTTTCCAGGTTAATGAATCATGGCTGCTTGCCCAAGCAGTCGCTTTGTACTGCACAGGAGATGAGTATTTAAAAACCCGAGCCTTGCAGAATGTATTCTTTCCAGCAAGACTACAAAATCTTGTTTCTTCTCTATACAGGATATGCAAAGGCGCCTCCACCTCCTAACACGCCTGTGTATATAGCTACTCAACCTATGGAGTGCTATGGTGCCCAGCCACCTTGTAAACGAGAACCTTTTGCCATGGATGTCAATTATTTTCGGGATTGGAGATGCCCTGAATTCAGACATCAACATCAATGGAAACCACCTTTTGCTCATTAAACAATCAATCATAATTTCTTAAATACGTTAAAGCTACTCAACGTCTGCAAACTTCAGTTTTTCTCCGATCTACATGTTTGAAAGTCAAAATTTCCGCACATTGGTAATGCATTACACGGTGTCTCCGAATTTTGAAAATCAATATCCCTTCAGTTCTTATGTTTAATTGTTGATAGCTCGTCCAAATCTCTAATATCAATATGTAATTATCACCGTATACCATGCCAACAAGCGTTGGCGGTCATGATTCGCCATCCTACACGACACCAGCACCCAAGACCGGGATTCTATGAACTGATGAAACATGATTTCCTAGATGTCCGTGAAGAAGGTAATCTTCCATCTTGACAGTGACAATATTGGGCGGTGACCGTGAGCATTGCTTCTATATAAAATATATCAACATATAGTCAAGATATATAGCTAACTACCATGGACTAACACCCCTGCTAAATGTATAATCGATACACTAGCAGGTTCAGTAATGAACTGTGCTTTTATTTCCAGGTGGTTTTGAAAGAAAGGAGCATTTCTTCTAATTACGAATTAAATTTTCTGGTAATTACTTATGAAGGCTTATTTTTACAATTACAAAAGCTTTTTGTTATATTGCCATTTTCTATTCGCGTTTTTATTGATTGATTGATTGATTTTTTTTATTTTGTATATTTAAATAACATTTCATTGTTGTAATGAATAGCAATTCTTGAGCGAAACCATCAAGTTGGGGTTACTGCAAGCCTAAACGCGGCAGTTAAATATCACACTGAGTACTTACACAAATGCGACCAGTATTCCATTGACCACATCACCCAACTTGTACTGATTAGCCCATATAGATACGTACATATTTATCCAAATGTATCAAATCATGCACTAACAAGTCTAAAGATAAAGAAACAATAATTCAGCCAACCAAGATGGGAAGAAGCTATTCTAAATGAGGGATGATGCAATGCGGAGAAAGCCGCAAAGAGTCTGGATTGCCAACATTACGCTATCGCTCGGGAAAGTTTTCTGAGTTGGCACGTGAAATGTTAAAACTATGCATGCATTGGGAAAGATACAGTTGATCTAAGAAGTTAAATGTTATAAGATTAGCAAATTGGACTTCTACTAAATAAGATAGACGGGGGCGGACACAGAGCTTATAATCAGGGGAGCTGTCAAACAGTCACACTGTCTTCTATCATCTACTGCCTATAGTAAGTACCTTGGGGTGTAGGACAGGGGCTGAGCTACCCTATAATAGTAGACGGTACTTACTGCTTTCTGTTAGCGCCGAACGTTAAGCGGCGCTTACCAAACCCGACACCCCAAATTGTGCCAACGGCTTCTGGCGGAAGAGCGCAATTGGGAGGGTACAAGCCTTACCCTGGTGCGAGGAAATGCAACCTAAAGACAAAATGTCATGGCAGGGCAGACCAGGCCTGAAGCCTTGGTTGGCGGCTGGTGTAGGATCGAAGCTCCGACAGGCGGACAGTTAGAGCATTGCTTTGCTGATCCGGCAGCTTTTGCAGCTTGTCTTGTTCCAGATGTAGAGGTGCTACCTTTCCTCTGGAGTGAAATAGGTGGGCCGAGAGAGGGATCATGCTACATGGGCAACACATGATCTCTATATTTTAGCCCAGGCGTTTTGCTATTGAGAGGCAATAACTCCATCCCTGTTCTTAACCGGTCTCGGAATCAAAGCGAGAGGCAACTGTTAAGGGTTATAAGTCCCTCTCAATTGGCGTAGACATGGGGCGCCACGCGTTGCCTCTGACAGTGGGAGACACATACAGGTGTCACTGATCAGCTACCGCCCGCCTCAAGCTGGGCAGCCCCCGGCCAATTGGGTACTGATCCACCACAGCCTGCCTGCTTCAATGGATGCTTGGGGCTAGGACAAAATCTGAATCGCAGGTTGTAAAACCAATGCACCAGGTACTAATAAAAATAAAACTAGAAACCTCAAGCTACGGCTTGCAACCTGGAACGTGAGAACCATGTGTCCAGGATTTTCCACTAACTTGACCAATATTGACGATGTGAGAAAAACGGCTGTGATTGATGCCGAACTCAATCGTCTTAACATTGATATTGCTGGCTTGCAGGAGACTCGCCTCGCTGAGGATAGGTCACTCAGGAAAACAATTACACCTTTTTTTGGAAGGGTAGAGGGCAGGCTGAAAAAAAGGCAACACGGTGTGGGCTTTGCAGTGAAGAATTCGCTATTGAGAATGATTGAAATTCCAGCAGGAGGAAATGAAAGACTATTATCCCTGCGCTTAGCAAACTCTTGTGGTTTTGCCACCACTATTACTGCATATGCACCGACACTCGATTCCTCTGATGATGTGAAGGATTCGTTCTATGAGGAGTTATACTCCGTGATCAAGGTGGTTCCAGCATCTGACTACATTTACATGCTGGTTATTTCAATGCTCGTGTGGGCAAGGACTCGAGTTCATAGCCAGTGTGCCTTGGAAAATACAACATCGGTCACGTGAATGAAAATGGGCAAAGGCTGCTGGAGAATTGCACCAGAAATGACCTATGTATTACAAACTCTTTTTTTTTTAAACAAAAGAGCTGCATAAGGTCACATGAAAACATCCAAGATCCGGCCATTGGCACCAGCTAGACTTCATCATCACACGGAGACAAGATCTGAACCATACATCATTGACTCGATGTTACCACAGTGCTGACTGTGATACGGATAATTCTTTGGTTGTTGCAAGGGTTAGACTGAGACCAAATAGAATCTACACAGCTAAACACAAATCTAGCCCCAGGATTAATATTATTAACACTCACGATCCTGAAAAGTGCTTTCAGTTTCAACAGCAACTTGATGACGCTTTCACTGATACACCAGTAAACCCTCTATAAAACTGCCGTAGGGGTTTACAGCACTGTGGATCATAAGAGGCAGGATTGGTTTGCGGCAAACAGCGAGACTCTGCAGCCCTTGATTGATAAGAAGAAGATAGCTCTCTTAAGAAACAAGGAAAGACCAACGCGTAACACTCTGAGTGAGCTAAAGCAAGCTAGGAAGGATGTGAAAAGGCTGCCAGGCAGTGTGCAAATGATTATTGGATCAAGTTATGTGAGTCCATTCAAATCGCAAGCGATAAGGGAAACATCAGAAGCATGTATGAAGGAATAAAGAAAGCCTGTTGCCCAACGATCACAAGAAGTGCACCATTGAAAACCTTGACTGGAGAAATCATAACTAATAAGAAACAGCGGATGGACAGGTGGGTAGAGCACTATTTTGAGCTTTACTCAAGTGAGACCAAACTAGCTGATGATGCCCTCAACGCCATAGAGGCTCTACCAACTCTTGACCCCCTGGACACACTTCCCACTATAACAGAAGTTATGTGTGCTATAAATGAACTTGCATCTGGCAAGGCTCCAGGTAAGGATGGGATTCCAATAGAGGTTATCAGGAGTGGGCAAGACACACTCACTCTACAGATCCACCAGCTAATAGAGCAATGCTGGCCAGAAGGACAAGTCTCACAGGATTTCAAAGATTCAAGCAGCATAGCACTGTACAAGAACAAGGGCGATCAGAGCGACTGCAACAACTATAGGGGCATCTCACTTCTGTGTATTGTTGGAAAAGTATTTGCCAGAATTGTTCTTCGCGGACTTTAAGTCCTAGGAGATCAAGTCTACCCCGAATCACAGTGTGGCTTTCGACAGAACCGGTCTACCATTGATATGATATTCTCATTGCGACAAACGCAAGAAAAATGCCGTGAACAGAATCAACCACTGTTTATTGCCTTCATGGACCTCACAAAGGCATTTGTTGTGGTCAGTCGTGAGGGTCTGTTCAAGGCACTAAAGAAGATTGGTTGCCCACCAACTCTTCTGTCCATTGTGGAATCGTTCCACGCAGTCATGAAGGGTATAATTAAGTTTGATGGTGCAACTTCTGAAGAGTTTGAAATCAAGAGTGGAGTTAAGCAAGGTTGTGTACTAGCTCCCACCCTCTTTGGAATATACTTTTCACTTCTACTGAAATATGCCTTTCTTGATCAGGATGGTGGTATATACATTCACTCACGCTCAGATGGCGGCCTCTACATTGCTCAGAGATTGAAGGACAAGAACAAAATTAGGAGGGTACTGATCAGAGAGTTCCTTTTTGCAGATGATGCTGCAGTTACGACCCACTCTGAGGAAGAATTACAATGTCTACTATCTGCATTCTCCAATGCTTGTTCTGAATTTGGTTTAACAATTAGCAAAAAGAAGACACAGATTATGTCTTTATTAACGACGCCGAACGAGAGATGGTAGACCATTTTACATATCTAGGATCAGAGGTAAATAGCAAATTATCCCTAGATCAATAAATTAACATCCGGATTGGTAAGGCGGCAACAACAATGAACAGGTTAAGAAAAAGAGTCTGGGAGAACAGGAAGCTTACTGCCAAAACAAAAGTCCGTGTCTATCAAGCCTGTGTCCTTAGTACTCTTCTTTATGGCAGTGAAACCTGGACAACTTACTCACACCAAGAGAAACATTTAAACAGCTTTCATATGCGGTGTCTGCGAAGAATTCTTGGTATTAAGTGGCAAGACAAAATCATAAATACTGAAGTATTGGAAAGATCAGGTTGTGTGACGGTTTATTCCATGCTCAGTCTTCGTAGACTTAAATGGATAGGACATCTTAGGAGGATGGATGATGGTAGAATACCAAAGGACATCTTTTTAATGAATTACAGATGGGTAAGAGATCTCAGGGTCGGCCTCTACTACAATACAACGATGTGTGTAAACGGGACATGATTGATACAGGCATGGATAATGCACATTGGGAGCAAGTCGCCGCTGAACGTGTTGCATGGAAGGCAAACATCAGAAATGGAATAAAGACAAAGGAGAAAATTATTGCAGATAAGTCATACACCGAGCGTGTGAGACGTAAGATGGTGCATGATGGTGGAAATGACCACGTGTTCACATGCACCCACTGTGAACGAACATTTACAGCGCGAATTGGCCTTATCAGTCACATTCGCTACCGCCATAAGTAAAAGTTATTGTGCCTTTTTGAAGCACAAAATATCGTCTGTCAAGACGGCAAGGTGCCAATGATGAGGACAGGAACATCTTGAGACTGAGGAATTAAGGCCGCCTGGCTAGTGCAGTCGTCGCGAAGTATGCATGTTAGGGTTTTATGTTTGTCTTTTTGCCCCACACAGAAATAAATCCACAACTTACCGAAAATTCAAACCCGGGTCTCGCGAAGGATAACCCGGCGTTCGAACCACTCGGCCAGCGTCTCCTTAGGGTAGTAACCACGTGAAAGAGATGCCAATTCTTAGCATAGTGGAGCAGTTGCATGTCTAAAGAGGCAGCGAAAGCCATAATAAAGTGGGAAGAAGGGAGCTTTAGAAACATAACAGTAATGTTTATACCCACAGACAAGAAAATAAACATAAATGTAATCCAGAATTACTACCAACCAATGACAGGGAAGAATAAGTTAAAGTAAAATTGTATTTGAAACATCAACTTACTATAGGTGATCTAAGAAATGCCGATATCAAAACTTTGATGGTGTCTTTAATGATAACATAGGATCGGGTAGCAGGAGTTGTCAAGTGATCATGGGAAGCATGGACTTGGTGTAATGAACGAAAAGGGGAAAATAATCACAAATGTATACTCATAGATGGCAATGTAACATGGAACTAGCTGCTGGTGATAGCAAAGATGGTACGGCTTGGCAAGAGCTGGTTGTGGGTCTATGCTTCTATCAGAGTTAAAGAACAGAAGAAGAAGGTACAAGTAGTGTCTTTGCATAGTGTTTAATAATCGTTGCAGTACAAGTAAGATGATACGTCGAGCAAACAACGTTTACCATTTACTGTACATAAGCAAACAAACAGGTCAGATGGTCACAACAATTGTTTACTGTTTATACTAATTATGTATATACAAATGCAATTTTCTAAAACTGAAAAGACTTCATGCATTTCATTGTGCACGGAAACTCTTCGGTGGCTTTTGAAGAAGGGGACAGGGTATGTGTGGGAATGTCCAGATTTGGCTGATGTCGATTCTTACATTCATTACTTTCTGGAATTTATTGACGGGTTGACGTGATCGCTGGACATTTCTCGGTGCTGCATTCAATTGTCGTCACCAACATTCAGCAATATCTACTATCTACTGTGTCAAACCATCCTTCTCTTTCCATCTCCCGTATGGCTGTGTGGCACTGATCAACCTCTTGGTCATACCTCTGTGCAGTGGTCATAATTTTCTTGCCCCTGTTCTGGTTGTGTTGAGGACAAGGGCATAATTGCCCAGACTGTTCCGGTGGGAGACGTCCACATTTGACCAGATCTTCACGCTCTTGCAGCATGCGCTGGTACAGCTCGTAGTAGAACCACGGGTGTCGGCGAGCATGACTGGCCGAGGGGATCCCCGCGGCAGGAAGCTGGAGATATAAAACAGCAGATTTCTCAGTCAAAGAAACAATAAACATTTGTTGTAAAAATGTAATAAACGAATGTAGGTATCTTATTTGAATATTGCCAACCACAGAAGAGTGTATCAGGAGACATCTTTCTTGATTAATATAAATAAGGAAATAAGTTAGTTTAGTTTAGTTTAGTCGACGTATCAACATCACGGCACACGGGTGCTCCGTTCTACTCCTAACTCAAGCCTGAGTCCGGAGAATCTCAGCTCAGTACACGAACTCTGTAGCACCGGTGAGGATCCCGAAATACTTTGGGTAGATTTTTACCTCGAAATTTTGCCCGGGCAGCGCCATTAGGCTATTATTTTTCGATTTCCAACTGCCAAGGGATTTTTTACGTTCGCAACAATACACACGGGCGTCCGATCTCACTACACAGAGACCAGGGGAAATTTTGTTACTAGAAGTCCACGTGAAAAAAAACCCGGCCCTCACCGGGGCTTGAACCCGGGACCTCCAGCACTCGAGGCGGACACCATATCTCGAGACCACTCAGCCCATGGAAATAAGGAAATAAGAAACCTCACAAAACCGGCGGTTAGATTAAACCATAAATAATAGTACCATAAGTTTTCATATACTGTTACCGTATTACTTTTGTAATTATTCTTTATTTATATATGTAACAGGGCGTAAATGTAATCCCATAGCAGATACGGCATTGTCATATTAAGTCTTAATCCTTCGCAAATTCTAAGCCCCAATAAACGAAGTTTGAGTGCCATTTCTGAAAATTGTCTGGTACATATTTTATGAGGCTGAGTCGATCCAAGAGCTGTTCAGGTCCTGAAGATTATAGAAAAATATAATCCTGTCCCCGCTGTGGATTGAAAATAGAATAATTTCTTGTCAGACAAGAGCACCAAAGACTATGCCGCCGCGGCGTCACTATATCAATTTTACTTTATAATATAATGCGTGTAAGAATTATATTTAGAGAGATTAAGCCAAAAACAAATGAACATAATGGGGAACAGAGGATGTTTCATTTGCGATTTTTCTTTCTGTTTCAGTTAGCTGTTATTTTAAAGCGTTTAGTCTATGACCGTTAATAATTTATCCCTTTCAAACAAATGTGTGTGTATGTGCGTGAGCGCGCGTGTGTATGTGTGTGTTTATGTGTGTGTGTGTGTGCGCGTGTGTATATATGTGTGTTTGTGTGTGTGTGTGTGTGTGTGTCTGTGTGTGTGTGTGTGTGTGTGTGTGTGTGTGTGTTCTTTTTCTCCTTCGTGTGTTCGGAATGTTTGTTTTGGGTGTAACTGTGCTGTGCCTGGTTAAGGCTGAGCTGTGATATATACGCTTTTCGGCCGACACATCCGACTTCTTCAGGCATTTGTTGACTCGGTTAACTTTCCTCGGAAATGTGTATGTATGTGTGTGTTTTAACTATTCTACCCAAGAAAGTTATTATTTTTGACTCCTTTTAATCCATTAGGATACAATACCAATATTATCTCTGTGGAAGACAGACTTTGACGAATACCTAACAATCTGTTACACAACAGAAATTTTCCCTCGCATACTCTATTTTTATCCCGTGATAATTGACTTTTGAGATATCAAGATCAATAACCGTTTACAAATGTCGCGTGCATTAGGTCGCCTTGATTAATAAGACCCGGTCATCTTCTTATCGTATAGCTTTCTTGAATAATAACATAACTACGCCTAACGTTTATAATGTTGGCAGACGGTCATGGCTTATCTTTTCACATCTGTCACCTCAGATTAATTAAAGAAGACAATTTAGCCGTTCTAACCTCTTATGGAGATGTCACTTAAGAAAAATCCAGTGATTTGACCAAATGTTATATGTTTTATTGTCCTATCTGAGTTATAGTTAAGTACACGGGTGAAACACATCAAACGGGTACTAACAACGGACAATACACACTCAACAATGCCGAAAGGTTGGACAATTAACAATATCAACAGTTCGACAATCTCGTAAGGACATTCACAAAGTGAGCACTCATAGCTGAGCTCTGGTTGGCGTCTGTTAATATATTGTGTTCAAAGTCTGAAAGTCTTCAAAACTCAGAAATATGAGAGCAATATTAACCTAAACAATACATCATAAATAGCAATAATCACTCAAGCAGACACAATCACTCAAACAGATGCAGGTTAACCCAGCATACACTGGGTACAAGGTCATGTCTTGGGAAGTAAAGGCAGCCGATATATATTGACCACTTCTCCCATCGAGTGTCCATGTGTCTTTAAAGATATGGTGTTAGCACCATATACCACATCAGTATTAAGGTGTATAAGTTCCTCTACACTCATTTTTACTTTTATTATGCTTATGAGGAGGACGGTCAATGTACAGTCAAACTGACACAGTCTAAGTACGTTGACGTATTTATTATGGAAAAGATAGAGAGAGAGAGAGAGCAATTATGGACATGTCCGGAGTGCAGTGATGATTCTGCAATAAAATAGTGTTGCATCCAGTATTTCTCAAGTATAGCAGGCTGAGAACCACCCACTACCATATTTTCTCGCTGCCGATACCCGCTTGGAGCGACTGGACTACCATAATCCACTGCTCTGGAAAACAGAAACCAAGTCACCTATCATATTAACCCACCCTGTCCCAAGTTATGCATGACGTTGCTTTTAGCTATTTGTCCGTGTATATCAATCAAAGCTTGTTATTGGTGTTCTTATTATTGTTGTTTACTGGACGTAATCTTGCCTAGTCAATCACAAATATCCCAAACATGTTGGGTTGATTGCGACGACATGTAAAGGAAATGCAACTAAATTTATTTTGTTGTTATTAATCTGCCAGAGTAACTAACGACGACTGCCTGAAACAGGTCAATGAAACTAGAACACTATATACAACAATAAGAAAGAGACAAACAGCTTTCTTTGGTCATGTAATGAGAAGAAAGGCATTGGAGAACATCGTGACAACTGGAAAGATCGAGGGGAAGAGAGGCAGGGGCAGACAAAGAGAAATGATGCTGGATGGATTGAGACGGTGGCATGGAGGAATATCAGTAGCAGAGTTGATCCAGAAAACCAAAGACCGAGATCTGTGGAGAGCCATGAACGCCTACGCCAGCTGGCAGGGCACTTGATGATGATGATGTTATTAAACCATCCACTTCTGGGCTCCACTCATCGTCCCAAAATATGTAATGATACATGCTACTATTCATCAGCTGTCATGTGTCCATTTTGGCTGGCTCAAGTTGAAGTAATTTCTTGATACCAATAAAAGCTGAGCACTAAAAGAGTTCGACAATTTCGTAAGGACATTCACAGAGCAAACACCCCGAGCTGAGCTCTGGTTGGAGTCTGTTCTGGTGCATGTTACGTGATAGTTTGTGTTCGAAGTCTGAAAGTTTTCATTTTTGAAATATCAAAGTATCAAATTTGTGTTCAGATTTTCAAACTTAGCCTGCCACGTGTAGTTTTATTGATGAAATGGTGTTTACAAAACCTGCAAGCCTACTTATTTCGGGAAACTAAACACTAAAACGTATTAGATATCCATCGTAGGAGATCAAAATAGACCAGTGCGCTCGCGTAGTGCGCGTGTGTGTGTGTGCGTGCGTGTGTAATTATCTAACATTCATTAGTGGCATATTTTCAAAATGTATATAAAATAATTCGCAAAATCTATACTAGATAAACATATATAAATGTGAATACTAAAACACGAATATTTCTTTGCATAATACGCAAATCTAGAAATTTATATTTGCAATGAAATTTTTCAAATTTTGGGATACAACCCTACTTTCATGACAACTGTTTCAGCGGAAACGAGCAGCTATTTGCCGCATTGGAACTTTCTTATTAAATGCACAGTTTCAATCTTCTTAAACATTGCATGAGACTGTCTTTTCACTAGTCATCTAATGTTGACTCAAGGTACAGCATATTTGCACCTTACACTTCTAACTGGAATGTGTAAAGTGTTGTTCAGTACACACACTGCTTGTTTATGCGCAGGCGTGACTAGTTTCTAGAGTTACAAACACAACGGATCAATAACCCATGAAATCGATACGCCCAGAAATTATCGACACTACTGCAACAGAAAGTCAGACAGTTAACAGTGCTTTTCGCATATGTTGGGCTGTTAACCGAGCTGCGTCACGAATTCTTTATTCAAGACAATTCTACCGTGTGTTACTGCTAGTGTATCGTCCTGTTGAGGCGGGAAGCGGGTGGACAATTTACAGCTAACAGCTGAACCGTTTTTTTTTGTTTTCGTCTGCAGAAAGAAACTTCGTTATTTTAGTTAAGTTTGCAAAGTGCAGCTGATTTTTATTTGAACGCCTGTCGTCTAAAGAAGGTAAGTAAGAGTATCTAAAATAGACATGGTGGTAATTCTAGGTGCTAAATCTACTAATACACTCCTTGAGTTAGCAAAATAAGAAACTAGGGCAGCTATATTTCGTTTAACCGTTTCTGCTTTTACGTGAGTTGATTAATTTCGACACCATAAATTGATAAATATAAATAAAAGTAAAGCAAATGGGACCATTTTAAACATCTTAAGGCGCTATGGGCATATGCTACTAGATCCACATGTTATAGACAAATCGGCAGGCACTCTGTAGGTCATGTGGTCTGTACCATGCCATCCGCCTTTACTTCCCAAGATATTTTCTAGCACCTACTTTAGACTGGGTGGACCTGGAAGTCAAGGAAAACCGTCCCATTGTGGATTTAAATCCATGACCACCAGACCGACAGGCGAGATTTATTGCAGGGCCTTGTTATACATCGGAATATTCTTAAACAAGTGAATCGGTACATTTATCTCGAAACAGTAATTTTATATATATATATTTTTTTTTTTGCCCTCGTTGCGTTGAACCCAAGCATAGTCCATACACACTATTTATAGTAGCGACGGACTGAATTTTGCGTGTGGATTAGCTTTCCTTATTAACAGTGCCCCTCGCCATCAGGCGAACCCACTCCGACTTTAAAGGTACTTGTAATTAACGTCCCAAAGTCAAGGACGACAAGTCAACATTTTTCTTCCAGCTATCCGGTGTCATAACATCTGAGGGAGGTGCCTTGAAGAGATTAGAACAAGCCTTTGCAGGATTTAAAACATGAAGACCAATAAATTCATGCCATTTGCAAAGAGAAAAAACCGGAAGCCAACATTGAACAAAGAAACCGCCAGAGGAGACGGACTCAAGGGAGAAACTGCCGGCCAGCTGACGTCACATGAGCCAACTCTACAAATCGATAAGACAGCCAACACTGGCACATAAAGCAAGACAAACTTACCTCGCACCATGAACCACTGCAACTATAACCAAGCCACAGAGGCTAGTGTTTTTTTTTTCCCTACAAATCAGAAACGGGAAAACGAGAAAATGAGTGTTGAATTGCTGCATAGAACTTGTTCTTTTGTACGGATGTGAAGCGTGGACAATAAGCAGACAAGCTGAACAACATCCAACGGCTGTGAAGATGTGGTTTCTGAGGTAAATGCAAAGAATACCACGGACAGACAGAAAAGCCAATCACCAAGTCATACAAGAAACAAATAAAAACCGTAAGCTGGTTAGACAAATTAGACGTATTACGTCACACTTATTTTGGACATGTTATGTTAAAATGTTTTGCATATCCTTTACAGGACATCGCTGTCAACATCAGCATCTTTCAGCTGATTGTTGATTTCTTAGCAAGATTACACTCAGTAGATTGCCATTGCTTTCTGTGCGACCGGCTCCATACTCTCATAAGTCACTGGCGCGACTCGAACCGCTTCCAATTCTCGTGCGCTCACGTCAACCACGAGAGTATTCAGGGTTACGGAGAAAACTGCTAACTTCTAGGCCAGGGAGACCGGCGATATTTTATGGGAAGAAATAAATTAGAGAATTTGGTGCCACCTGGCAAGATCGAGGCGAAAGGAAGAAGGGGAAGACAGAGAATTAAATACCTGCAAGGCTTGGCACATTGTATGGTCGAGACAAGAACACATAGCTGATCCACGACTCTGGTGATCGTGTGAGACGGCAAAACATAACCGCTCACGCTTATCGGCATGCACATTATGATGATGATGATGATTATAATCGTGATTTATATCCTTGCCTCCCAGTCTCTCACTCATTAAGTCACTGGGTGTGTGCTTGTGTGTGTACGTGTGTCTCCTCCAGTTAGCATACTTACCAGATGAGGAGTGCCGCTGTTAGCATTTGATGGCGGAAAGATACAATTCCTATTGTTGAGCAAGATTTTACCCGTCTCCAACCCTCCGTTCTTGAACCAGTTTAAGTCTCTCCATCGAGTAATTCTTTTCCACTCCGCGTCGTCCATTTTGAGTCGACAAATTGCGCCATCAGAGTTTGGGTAATAGATGTTATACCAGGCCCACTCGTGGTGAAAAGCCATATCAGATACTGGAAAAACTTCTCCGAGAGTTAATGGAACCTGCAAACGGTTTCTAAAATGTGGTGTGTAGGCTTCTGGCAGCTTAGATACACTGTTCGAATCTGGACAAAGTAAACAAAACAACAAATACGCATTACGGAGATAAGTTTAGTTCAGTGTTACCCTAACAAATAGCTTGTTGTTGAACCCGAAATATGGGAGTTAAACAATCAAACATGGTATAGAGAGCTGACAGATATGAACGGATACAAGGCCATTTATGACTTAATTATTTTCCATTCTGTTGTATTCAACTCTAATGTAAAGAAATATGACATGTCCAGCCACTATATGAGGTAACCACGAGAACCGCTGTAGCCCAGGGCAAGCATGCATGTTTGTCGGTCAGTTGATCACGTATTGTAATTCCACTTCGAGGTTGGGATTGTTTTTTTTTAATTGTCCTAGGCTGCCAGACGATTCTACCTAAAATGGGTACCAGAATATGTTCTATCAAGTAGTAGCTCATGAAGATTCACGACGTCATACCTTCGATTGCCAACTGATAATTAAAACATTTGGGGCTGGCACCATACACCCAATGCTCATGTAGTCTATTCTAATCTCATCTTGTTCCTCTTGAACCTTGCGGTGTCGAGGTGACACAGCTCACCCAGGCTTAGACAATTGTCATGTACTTTAATTGTTATATGGAAGTCAAGTATAAGAAAGTGGACTACGACATAATCGGATATTATCTTGTTAAGTATAGACAAGTATTTTCTACAGAAATGTGCATAAATAAGCCGGGATCCACCTTGGGAGAGGAAAGCAAGAGAGAGAGAGAGAGAGAGAGAGAGAGAGAGAGAGAGAGAGAGAGAGAGAGAGAGAGAGAGAGAGAGAGAGAGAGAGAGAGAGAGAAGAAGTAGAGAGAAAATTTTAGAGAAGGAAGAGAGAAGAGAGAAAAGATTGAGAGAGAGAGAGAGAGAGAGAGAGAGAGAGAGAGAGATAGAGAGAGAGAGAGAGAGGAGAGTGGAGAGAGAAAAACAAAGATATATATATATATATATATAATGAGAGAGAGAGAGAGACTGAGAGAGAGAGAGAGAGAGAGAGAGAGAGAGAGAGAGAGAGAGAGAGAGAGATAAGAGACATAATAGAGAGGTTTTTATCGTATTGCTTTATATCTCAGAATGGGAGCCGCGACAATCTAATGACTACAGTCACACCTGCCACCAAGAAGGTCATGGGTTCGAATCCATATATTGGCAGATTTTGAAAATTGACCTGGGCTGCCAGGTCGATCCATCTAAAAACTGATACTACCAAAATGTCTTGGGAAATAATGGCGGCGAGGTGACACTGGCCACGCCCACCCACGGAGTGCCAATTAGTCCCTAAAATTACGTGTCTAGACCAAATGACAAATGCGCCTTAAATCGTGAAAGGAGATCCTTGACTGTGTGAGATGCAGGAATACTTCTTCTTCTTCTTCTTCTTCTTCTTCTTCTTCTTCTTCTTCTTCTTCTTCTTCTTCTTCTTCTTCTTCTTCTTCTTCTTCTTCTGTGTTCATCCGGTGGATTTTTTTTTCGGACGTGATTGCGTTGTGCCTGTTTACAGCAGAACTGCGTTCTTGCGCCGTTAGGCTGATACATCCGACTTCTGCGGGCATTTGTTGACCGGGTTAACCTTCCCAGGGGGTTTCTTAGGACGTTTGACTCTCACTGTTGTAGATGCTGGCATACAAGGCTATACCTTTCTACACTCTGGGGAACCGATGTATCGTCTAGCAAAGGCAGATCTGCTACGGTGAAGTTATATATGTGGTGATGAACAAAGATATAACCAGACAATGTGACGTAGTGAACGCGTTTCGTAAGTCACCGTCATGCCGAATCGAGGGTTCGAAATCAGCCGACGGCGATTTGGAAGCAGACCGCTTTGCGTTGATTTCCATTGTATGAGGCGTCGGTCGTTCAGAAAGCAATAGCAAACTACTGAACGTAAAATTGCTTAGTAATTCACAAAACTAAAACATGATGGGGTTGATTGCGATGTCCTGTGAAGGACATGCAATTAAATGTATACAATAAATCATTGCTAGATATTAATTAGATCTCTGTTGGTATTGTGATTAGTGTCCTTGCTATCCGTCACAGATATCCGAGATCTATCCCAAGTGGTAGCGAGTCTTTATTCAGACTAGTGTTTCTCTCTGATCTGCCATGCCTTCACAAATGGGCATTTTAGTAATTTGGGATGGAAAGGCAGCAAGACATAGAGCTGGTGACCCTAACTAATTTTGCAGTAATTAAACTATTTTTCAGGTTCCCATCTTAACAGTTCACATACTTAAGACGCTTATTTAAGCTTCCCGCATAGATCTTTCTTCCTCTTTCTCTCTTAATTATTATTTCACTCAGAGAAGGTCAATGGATTTATTCCATGTCGTCTGCTGATATGTCCTTTGAATTTCATTTGTCTTTTCTTTGCAGTTTAAATGACTGATCTTATAACACCTGCACTTGGGAATATCACGGTGTTTATGTGTCTGTCGGCTCCGTGGCGAAGGAGTTACGGAAGTAGTTCGTAATCCCGCATACTGCGTTCGAAACACAGCTGTAGGCGATTTGGCAGTAGAGTACCTTAGGTTGGGTTTTTTATGAAATGGTATGGGCGCCGGTCGTTCAGTAAGCAATGGCAAACTACTGAACGTAAACTTTCCCAGGAATCACGAACAGCCAAACAATACTGCAGTTGACTGCTACGTTCTGTAAAGGATATGCAAGTAACTTTGTTTTCTTTTATATCTGTCCACGGGATTCTCAACACTTTTCAAACCAAAAATACACTTTCTCCATATTTCACCATATCATTATGCATTGTCCAGCATTACAGAAATCGTTAGTATTGTGAAATTATGGTTTACTGGTCCCTGCTAGCCCGAGGGGATTTGTTCCAATATTACAACAAAGCATCGTCTTGAATTTATGCAGTTTCCAAATTTAGCGCAGTTTTCTCTGAAATTACAAACTTCAATAGTTTCACAAATTGGATGTGTGTTTTAACATGGAATGTAGCGATGATTGTTTTGTGGCTACTATCGACCCAAGTCGTTGAAAACCCCGGGCTACATACATGTTGTAAGTGTAGCCATTGATATGTTGGTACAGTCGTGTAAACCAGACTTGAATAGCTAAAGGGATACAACAGGCAATGTCGTGTTTGGCGTGGGCATAAATCATGCGCCCGCCTAAGCAAGAAATGTGTCGTTACAACCGCGCTGACATATCCGTAGATACAATAAACATGACTCGTTTTCTTTGTCCCAGATAGTTGTCTTTTAACTTCCTTTTAGCCGACGCTGAGACCAATGGGTTATGAATGCAGTTCACAATCCTGTATATCGAGTTCGAAGCACAGCGGCAGGCGATTTGGAAGCAGACAGTCTAGCGCTGATTTTGATACAATGGTATGAGTGCCGATCGTTTAGAAAGCAATAGCAAACTACTGAACATAAACTTGCCTATAAATCACAAACAGCCAAAAAATTATGTGGTTGACTGCGACGTTCGGTAATGGACATGCAACTAAATTTGTTTATCCTAGACGGCTTATCCTTTACCTCCCGCTGATCTGTATTTATTATACTGTAAATGAACCACTGTAAGAAACAACGAGTTTAAAAATGGCCTGTTATCTATAGCTTAACCTTTCATGTTTTGCTTTGGAAAGAAAAAAAAATTGGCTCAGGGAGGATTGATAGGCCCTTTTGGTTTCCTCAGATTTTAAAAATCTGTGTAATACAAGTAAACCCAAATAAAAGATGACTCATAACAAGACTGCCGGTCTCCCTGGTCGAGGAGTTAGCAGCTTTCTCCGTAACCCCGAATACTCTCGTGGTTGACGTGAGCGCACGAGAATTGGAAGCAGCTCGAGTCGCGCCAGTGACTTATGAGAGTATGGAGCCGGTCGCTCAGAAAGCAATGGTAAACTACTGAGCGTAATCTTGCCAAGAAATCAACAATCAGCTGAAAGATGCTGATGTTGACAGCGATGTCCTGTAAAGGATATGCAAAACATTTATTTATAACAAGACTATTAGTAGGAATAGATAAATAACACTATCTTGAAAATAAGTATCCTGTTATATTCGAGCAGGACACAACACACTAAACAGTCATCTAACCATGACTATTTTCTTGTTCCGGTGTGCTAATCTTCTGTTTGTGAATTGCTTTATTGTTATCTTAGTTCCGGTGTGCTAATCTTCTGTTTGTGAATTGCTTTATTGTTATCTTAGTTCCGGTGAGCTAATCTTCTGTTTGTGAATTGCTTTATTGTTATCTTAGTTCCGGTGTGCTAATCTTCTGTTTGTGAATTGCTTTATTGTTATCTTAGTTCCGGTGTGCTAATCTTCTGTTTGTGAATTGCTATATTGTTATCTTAGTTCCGGTGTGCTAATCTTATGTTTGTGAATTGCTTTATTGTTATCTTAGTTCCGGTGTGCTAATCTTCTGTTTGTGAATTGCTTTATTGTTATCTTAGTTCCGGTGTGCTAATCTTCTGTTTGTGAATTGCTTTATTGTTGACTTGGATATTGGTCTTATTTTTTTTATTTTAATAAAATTTTGTTGCGTATCCCTTACGGGACGTTGCAGTCAACAACAGCATTTTTCAGCTGCTGTTGATGTACTATGCAAGTTTTACGTTCAGTAGTTTGCCATTGCTTTCTGAACGACCGGCTTCCATACCAGCACGTTATAACACACCGCAACAAGGTCTTCTGCACAAATCGGTCGCAGCTGAGCTTCGAACGCCTGGTAACCGGCTCACGACCCGCGTTCACAAGTCTTTGACCACGGAGACCTATTGGTCTTATTAACCGACAATGAATTAGTGTGTTCAGGCATGATTGAGACAATCCACATTCTTAGGGCACAAAATGAGAAAGAGAAAACGTCATGTAAACAAGAGGGGAAGAGACGTATTGGAGACCAAGAGAGAAGAATCTGGACAGTTGACATCACGGCATAGCGTAACATGAGTACCAGAAGTGATCGCCAAAACACGAAACAGAAGGTTGTGGACGGACACAATGACCAATCAAACATAGCATGGAATATATATATATATATATATATATATATATATATAGTATGTATGTTGGAAGTGAAGTAAGCATGGGGAGACCAGGAGAAAAGAAACTAAACATGTTGACACAATGACATGAAAGAACATCTGTAAGAGAACATGATTGATAAATTAGAAAGCTATGGAGTCAATGATCAACGCTGCGCTGTATGGACTACGAGGAGAAGAAGAACCTGTACAACTTATTTCTGGTCTGAAGTTGATGAAAACTATTATGTGTAAATACATGTACAGTTCAACTAAAATTATCACTTAGCAGAAATGCGCAACACACACTGTTATAACTGCAACCAAAGATGTTTGAGATAGTCCTTTTCCTTACTGTTGGATCAAAATAGATGTTTAGAAGGTGCTTGTTGTTTTCTAAAAATGAATGCTAAATGGTTCAACAGAGTATACTTCACCGGGAACAACCATTGGGGAAAATGTGCAAAGATTAAGCGCGCATTGGTGATAAACTGAAATACATTTGCTTCTTTTTGGCTAAGTTGTTGCATGAATTGGTTGCAGAATACTAACAGGATTTGCAATAGTTAGTAGATGCAGTGAAAAACTAAGGTAATAATTAAATTGCAAGAAGACAGATTATAGTCGTCACTTAGAAGAAAGAAATGCATCAATATATTATACGGGTAAATGGGAATATTCGTAAACAAGTGAATTGGTACAACTATCTCGGAACAGTCATAGCATCTGATGGTAGGTGCCTTGGAGAGATTAAAACAAGAATCTCTATGGCAAAGATAGCCTTTCGCGAGATAGAAAACATACTGACGAGTAAATAGATGTCAATTGCAACGAGAAAAAGAATGTTGACGTGCTACCTAGAACCTGTACTATTGTGCGAATGTGAGACGTGAAAAATGAACATACAAGCTGAAAAGCATCTAATTGCAGTGGAAATGTGGTTTCTGAGGAAAATGCAAAGAATACCATGGACAGACAAACATGCCAATGAGCAAGTCCTACAAGAATCACACGAAAACAGTAAAGTGATTAGAGAAAGTAGACAGTCAAAATTGTTTGGGCACTTTATAAGAAGAAATAATCTGGAGAACTTGGTGACAACTGATAAGATTGAGGGGAAGAGAACAAGGGGAAGGCAGAGAAGTAAATATCTGGATGACTTGGCCATATGGCATGATCAAGACAAGAGTGTTAACATTTCATATAGTGCGGTTCTTTCCTAAACCGAGTTCTCTATTTTGAAGTTTTCCCCTATTATAAGCATTACAATAATTGTGTTTGCAATCGTTACTAGAATTTCATAAAATAAATCAATGTTTTGGTGTCGCTATTGTTGTGTATTCTTCATCGACAATGTTTACAATAAGACGCCGACACTATATTCTCCCTGCAGTTTGCGATCACCTCCAGGATGAGCACATGTTCTGAGCCGCACCTGGCCTGCCACCACACTGGCTATGACTTCGACTGGTGGAGGTGCAAAGAAGGCGGTTATGTCGGCCGTCCACCATCTCCATTCCCGGCATCATTTGAGACATCTCGGCCCTGGCGACCGGACAGCTCAGATCTCAAATATGAGACTGGGGCTCAAGCTAACTACGGCGCTAATGCCACTACTGAGGTTATCACTAATGGGGCATGTTCTGATGATGTTTCCTCACATAACAAGAATGGATTCCAGTATGTTGGTGACGGCAATGATGCTCACAGTAAGTTCATATTTTCTTTCTCTATACTGTCTGATGCAGAGAGATAGAGAGAGAGAGAGAGAGAGAGAGAGAGAGAGAGAGAGAGAGAGAGAGAGAGAGAGAGAGAGAGAGAGAGAGTATAATATAGATCTTCAGAGTTGTTTCGTGGGTTGCAGTAAGGCAACTTCAGAAAATGTGAAACATCATGAGAGATATGGGATTCCAGTATATTTGATGAACTGAAATGCATCATTATATCGTGAACTTCAAGCAGCTGTCAGAATAACCGGTGAAACATCAAAGGGAGTAAGACTAGTTCACGCTTCATACATGTTCATCATATATGAAGTAAATGTATTGAGAAACGTTAAAATGGCGCGACGATTGACAATTGATCCATTCATATTTGGAGAAATCTAATTCCATAACTCAGGTATACAGATGAAACGGTCGTTCTTTCAGATAATGCTATGGGATTAGAAGAGTTAATCCTATCTGTCAAACGGCACAGTTAAAATCGCATCTGAACTGAACACAAATGTAATCCAATGTCCATTTAGAAAACATTTTTTAAACATGATGCATATCCCTTACAGGACGTTGCAGCCAACATCACCATTTTCAGCTGCTGTTGATGTACGAGGCAAGTTTTACGTTCAGTAGTTTGCCATTGCTTTCTGAACGACCGGCTCCCATACCAGCAAGTCACGGTCTTCTGTGACACGGTCTGCTGCACAAATCGGTCGCAGCTGAGTTTCGAACGCCTGGTAAGCGGCACACGAGTTTGGCCACGGAGACCCGCTAGAGTATGTAGAGAAAACTACATGTCAACAAATCATCATAATCTGCAATGGCGATAATATCTTAAACTTTGAATATTTTCAACATTCTTTCTTTCTTTCTTTCTTTCTTTCTTTCTTTCTTTCTTTCCTTCTTTCTTTCTTTCTTTCTTTCTTTCTTTCTGCCTGCCTGCCTGTCTGTCTGTCTGTCTGTCTGTCTGTCTGTCTGTCATTTTTTCTTACGTCCCATATTTTGTATACATGCAACTAACTTTATTAGTTTAAATACAATAGCTTTAGTCAATGTATATTTTGTATATGTAGATGTATGTACAAAGACAAACGTATAACTGTATTCAATAATATAAAAGATAATAAGCACAGGAATAACAGTAACACATGACAGGCTTCGTCCACGCCTTAAAGAACAATGGGCATATGGTGCTAGGCCTATGTTTTAATGACCAATCGGCGCTCTGTGTTGGAGGGAGGGTGGGGACTGGTCAGCATCACACAGACCGCCTTTACTTTTCAAATTATTTCCTTGTACCCGACATTTTAGGCTTGGTCGAACTGAGGGTGGTTGGGGGGGGGGGGGGTGGCATCGTCGGGCTGGCAGGCGAGTGTCTTAAGAAAACATGCCTATATAATCAGATGTATTTACGCTGTAAGTTTCACATTTTACAATTTGCAGGACTGTACTGGCCACTGTATCAAGGGCCCGAAGATACCGAACCTTTTCAGGCTGAAGATTTCGGAAATGTTGATGCCTCGGCTTTTGATACCAAGAAGAAGAAAACCCCACGACTGCCCTACAAGCGTCCACCGTGGATCCCTACAAAGATGCCCAACAAATGGGGCGTGGCAGGTCACCCACCCCCTTACACCAACTATTGTAAGGAGACGTTGTTTAACACAAGAACCGCTGATCCGACCAAAGTCACCATTAGAACTACCTTTTAGCGGTTTAAATATGTATATTAATTTCTATAATACAGCTCTTTTATTCATACAAAACACGGACAATTTCTAGAGCATATGCGTTCAATTATATCTGTTCATTCATTCATTCAGTAGCATGTCCTTTGCAGAACCTCGCTCCCATAACAACCTTCCGGAAAACTTCTCGATCACAAGCAAGATGTCCCGCGTCTGATACACCCATCTGGAGATCATCCGCCACATCCTGCACCCATCTTCTCTTTGGCCTTCCTCTTCCTCTCTTCCCAGGCATATACCCTTCCATTATTGTTCTCTCCAAACTGTCGTGACGTTTCAAGTGACCAAAATACTTCAATTTTCTTTGTTTTATCGTCTTTAATAGCCATCCCTCCTTAATATTCAACTCTTGAAGTATGGATGCATTTGTTCTTTTCTTTACCCAAGATATTCTTAGAACTCGTCTATAACAGTTATATTCAAAGGCATGTATCTGTTCAGCTTTTTTAGTAAGTGTCCATGTCTCACAGGCGTATGTTGCAATGGGAAAGATGCATGCTCTTAAAAATCTAATTTTTGTAGTTCTGTCTGTCCCACACCATAATTTATTCATCTATTTTAGTCTTTGAAGAGCAATGGATAGTCGCCGTTTAATTTCTTTCATTGTGTCACCATTATTCGTAATCAATGACCCAAGATATTCAAAATTTTCCATCACCTCCAATTTTCTCCCATTAATGTATATTTCTTTCTCCATAGTAGTTTTATCTGTATGCATTATCTTAGTTTTTGCTATGTTAAGATATAAGTTGTGATTTTCACTATTCAATTGTGTTGAGGCTATTAGGTTTTCTATGCCATTCTGTGTTGTGGATAGTAATACTGTATCATCAGCATATCGAATCTCTGGTATGTCATGACCGCCGATATTTAGGGCATCATATGGCTCCCTGTGTATATCATCTCTTACATTTCTCGCCATCTATTCTAACTGCTGCTTGTTGGTCTAGATATAGCATTTTTATATCTGTAGGTGTAACAAATACAAATACTATTTTCATTTTCTGGTCTTTTAAGTTTGTCTCGAAGAAGTTTCCTGCTATGGGTCTATAGTGAGATAGGCTATCAAATTTTGTAGGCCTGAATGAACAGAGTAATAGATGGCGATCTTTTCCTCGCTTACCACCGACCAGCCAAGGCATGGACCTCTCGTTTAACCAAGTTCATGACACTAGCATGTAAGTTTCAAAGTAGGCTATAGACGACTGACTGCAGATCTTTTTTTCTTTTTTAAATCTTAACTGTATTCTGACACTTGGTAATTATTTGACCAGATTTCATATTTCGCCTTTGTGTAATTTCTCTTTTTCTTTTTTTTTTTCCTATTTTGTAGGATCATAAAAGTCCACTATGTCTAACATCATTGTTCAAGATTCCAAATTCTATGAGAGCATGTGTGAAGTATTGACTTCACATACATCAGAGAATTGTGAGGACACCTGGTTAGTTATTTCGTCGAAGTGCACAAGTTCCAACAGCGAAACACTGTCGTCATTGTGAATCTCACAGTGCCTTTAGCTTTCAGCTTTTGTATTGTCTATCGTATTCTGTGATCTCTAAATTGTTTCTTTACTTCAAAAAATGTACAAAATTACCTGTAATAGATATCTTATGTTGTTTCAATAGTTCCAAAGAGACTGATATTTCTTTGTAATGCTTAGATAACTAATGTTATGTCATGTTCTGTTGTGCGTTGTTATGTTATCACGATCGATAAGCAAGCAAGTGCGTGTGTATTTTATTAATGACATTAGTGGAACTGTGGTAGAGCTGTGGAAATGTAATCAATATAAAATAACATAAAGTAATATGTGTGTGTATCTGTTTTTCTGTGTGATCTTATTTCTGTATCGTCTTTCAAATAATGCGTTCATTCTTCCAGCAAGTAGCATTTCCAGAACTTCAGTCTTTCTGTCTGGCACCATCCCCCTCTCTCTCTCTCTCTCTCTCTCTCTCTCTCTCTCTCTCTCTCTCTCTCTCTCTCTCTCTCTCTCTCTCTCCCCCTCTCTCTCTCTGCGTGCCCAATTCTTAACCCTTTGAAAATAAAGTTTGTTCGTTCGTTCTCTCTCCTGTCCTGTTCTCCCCTTTATTATTATTTTCTCAGTCCCAAGTACATAGGTATTAGTAACTTCATTGTTGAAAACATGTACATATCTCCATTATTGGTGGACCACAGTCTGCCTATGAACACAAGTATCTTACATGTAAACACATAACCACACTCAATACTTTGACCCAGTTGGGCAAATATTACATTATTGTACATTATATTGCTTTATTTCAACTTTATGATAATACAGAAAATGTTATATTTTGATCATGTAATACTGACATTGACCAGTAATCATATTAGTTTATTTAACATTAGTGAAAGTGAGGTAAAGGACCCTCTTATGGGCCTAGTGGTGTACTGGGTAAATGGTGCTAGCCTCATATTTTACACTAATTGGCTCTCGATGGATGGTGAGGTCAATATCCATTATTCCCTGGTAAACATTTTATGTTGGGTTACCCTGAGAATGTGTAAAAATGTTCATCTTAATGGGCACAGGTCCTCTGGCCAGCTTGCTAACAACTGCGCTACTGTGACTCCCAAGAGTCATCAGATACAAAGGTTTATTTAGATTCACATTAGAAATTCTCCTTTACTAGCAATTTGTTTGTATATGATACATGGTACTTACTTATCGCTGTATGTTTCTGCCACGATATGTTTTAAAAGAAAATAAGCATATGAAATCAATGTATTTAGAATACATGAGTACATCTGGGAGGGTTAATCCGATCAACACATGCCAAGAAGATGTCGGATGTGTCAGCCGAATGATGCAAATAGAGCAGCTTTGTTGTAAACGGGCAGTCCCCAACTTCAGTCCTAAATAAAATCAAGTACACCCGATGAAAGCAGAATAAGAAAAATATATTAATATTAGATACATGATTCTTGACAAACAAAACCGTAAGTAGCTGTTACAGTCTAAATAATGTGGGTTGATAGACGCAACGAGGAACTGTAATAAAACCTTACTTTATTTAGCACATAATAAAGTTAAGTGCAGCAGATAAGAAGAGGCGAGATACTGACCACATCTACCACCGATCGACGCATGGAGAACACAAACACGTAACATTAGCCCAATGTGTTGGGGCGTGTAAAAGTGTTCTTTATTATTTCTCATCTCATCTCATCTCATCTCATCTCATCATGTTCCTCTTGTACCTTGCGGTGTCGAGGTGAAGTATAAACAGCGGAAGAGTGTTTTTAAATAAGAAGATGGGTCGCGGGTTGGAGGTATCCCCAAGCTGCTTGCCTCACATACACACACAAACACGCACTCACACACACACACACGTGTGTGTGTGTGTGATGTGTGTATTTGTGTGTATGTGTGTTTTAGCAGCAACACCATATTCCTACAGAAAACTTCGCAGAACGTGGCCACTACCACTGCCCACCGGAAAGAAACTCTCGATCGATGCATCAGTTCCCCTGCCTCATGCATCATGTTCATGCCCTGTGTCCACGTTTGTATTAGTCGACATCTACTCTGTGTTCCAGGAACCCTGCTTTCACCCATGTTCTTACTACGCCATTGTAACTTTCGATATGGCGAAGATGTTTATGTGCCTGAGGTATCCTCTTCGTCTCGTTACGCGACGTTGCATCAACCCCAGCATTCTTTGGATGTTTGTGATTTCTTGGCAAATTTACGTTCAGTTCAGTAAACCATTACTTTCTAAACTACAGCACCCGTACCATTGTATGAAAATCAACATAAGGCAATTTGCTTTTACATCGCCCACAGCTGTGTTTGAGCGCGGTATGCGAGATTACGAATTGCGTCAGTAATCCGTTTGTCACAAAGCCTGCGAAATCCATAGAAAACAGCAGTCAAATTGATCTTCCTGACAACCCACAGAGTGCGTCTTCAATGGAGCTGATTTAGATCAAGGTAGCTTTCTCTGTTATGCCAATGTTGGACACTCCTGAAACACAAGTTTAGCTGTCATTTACCTCGTTTAATGTCATATATGTGACGCTGTTTATAAGCAACAACTTTTCTTCAATGTTCATTTATTGTAGAATATCCGTATTTTGCCTCGGATTGATCCAAAGACATACCACGAAATGCTATGCAATATATAACTACAAATGTCTTATATTGGGTTTCCTTTAGCGATAGTCAAAAGGGCCATGATTACCGTCTGTATGTTGCCACGGAAAAGATGCACGTTACCACGTGTTTACTTGTATTTGTTTGGTCGCGTTGTTTCAAATGATCTTAATGCAATTTTAGTATTATCATGTATTATTTTCTTTAGTTTCCTGATGTAAACTAAAGGTGTTTAACTATGTGGGATCTTGGGCCAGAATGTATGATAGCACATATACTAATACATTTATAAATAGAGAGATTTGTAAAGTATTCTTAAAGTTTTATTTTCCCATTTTCTGTCTCTGGTTGGTTGATTTTGTAAAGGACCACTTTTATTGCTCGCTCCAATAAATCGTGCCATAGATCACACATGTAAATGCTTTAATATAAACACATAGATCAGAACATACGTGCTTAAATCTCCAACAGAACACACATACGTGCTCTAATCTTCTCCAATAGATCACACATAATTCCATAGATCTCACATGATTGCTCAAATCGTCTCCCACAGATCACACGTTAGTCCATAGAGCACACATAATTCCATAGGTCACCCATAATTTCTCAAATCGTCTCCCATAGAATACATATAAGTGGCGAAATATTATCTCATTGATCACTCATTGGTGATCAGATTACCTGCTACTGATCAAACATAAGTGCTTCAATTTTCCGCCAGAGAGAACACCTAAGTGCTCAAATCTTCTCCCAAAGAACACATTATATGCTCAAATCTTCTCCCAGAGAACACATTATATGCTCAAATCTTCTCCCAAAGAACACATTATATGTTCAAATCTTCTCCCAAAGAACAAATTGTATTCTCAAAACGCCGCCCATAACTCGCGTATAAGTGCTCACTTCTCCTTTTATAAATCACACGTAAGCGCTTAAATCTCCCGCCATAAATCATACAAGTATAGAATTACGTTAATGCACAACTTCCATAGCACCGGCGAGGGTCCAAAATGTGTTTGTGTATGTGACTGTATGTGTCTGTGCGTGTGTGAATGTGTGTGCCTGTGTGTGTACGTGTGTGTGTGTGGGTGTGTATGTGTGTGTGTGTGTGTGTGTGTGTGTGTGTGTGTGTGTGTGTGTTTTCACAATCATCAAAGCTACAAATATTATATTGCAGTCACTTGTCCTAATTTTGAGACATCGTCGGAACAGTTTCATATTAGGCCACATTCACTTCGATTTTCAACTGCTGTGTGATTGTTAAGGAGCACAGCGCGCACACTTATCCTTCAAGTGTTATATGCATCAATCATACATGAATAGAACAATCACTTCCCTGCGTTTTTCTGAGGCAGTCAACAAGCTCTACATTTTTCACAGCTTCATACAAAATAGTTATGATTTCCACATGTGTTTAAACACGGAAACCACGATTTATTGCCTGGCATATTTAGCTTATGTATTTAAATTCACTAAGGGAATAGATGTTTTGAATTCAATATGTGGACTTGCATCTTTATTCTTACAGCAAATAAATAACACTCTTCTTGCTTATCTAGCGTTAGAGAGCGTTGCAAAGCAAATGAGTTCTGCTAAAGCAGTTGAGGGGACAAAGTAGCCACCGGAATAAGTAGACAGGTCTGTCCCTGTGTACTGCGGGACACACACTTGTCATGATAACTGGAAATTGCGGTCAAAACCTCAGATCCTAAACCACCCACGCGGAAATAGAAGAGAAGGAAAAACAATCACTTTATCTTGTCAAGAATAAATTCATGAACATAGCGCAAACTTGAAATGAGGGTGAGATATGGTATAACATTGCATACACGTTCGCAAACAAGTATACTGCCATAAATTATATTAAGTACTTTGGTATATCGGAGAACGTCGTTCAGAAAGCAATGGCAAACTACTGAACGTAAACTTGCCAAGAAATCACAAAAAAGCTGGGATTGACTGCGACGCCCTGTAAAGGATATGCAACTAACTTTTTTTTAAATATCGGGAAGTCGCTTAAGCTCTGTAACTAGCACTCTTGCCATCTGGCATGGTGGTCATGTAGTCGAATCCCCATTAAAGCGGGGATTTTTTTTTTTATTAACCAGGTCTTTCAGTTTGGCCAGGCCTAAAATGGGTAGCAGTAAATGGTTTAGGAAGTAAAGACTCCGGCGTAATATCGACCATAAATCCCATTGAGTGTCACTTGGCCTTTAAAATTATAATTGTAGCACCATATTCATTACGACTCATTGCTTGGAAAGGGGTTCTTTAATGACACCAATATTGCAGAGGCTGTATACACTTTAGTACTCTAGCTATCATATGCTCGTTTCTTCTGTCATGTTGACTTTAGCGATAGCACCCTCAACAACTATATTATGACCCCAAGAGTGGATTATTTATCCCTGCTAGAAGTTCCCTCTTATCCACTTCAAGCTGGTGCCATTACACTTGCTTGTATCGTCATTACCTGGGCTCTACTGCAACCACCAACGTGGAAGGTGTAGATAAGTGGTAGATACAGCACTTAGAATGAAAGTAAATATCAGAAGCAGCAGGCTACACAGGACTTTCCTCAACCGGATAAGATAACAACTACACGGTGTGAATGGTAAAATCTGGCCTATGCAAATCACAATAAAACAAGTAAATAAAGCGACGCTATGGAAAAACTATCTATTTCAAGCTTAATGCTCTCTCTCTCTCTCTCTCTCTCTCTCTCTCTCTCTCTCTCTTTCTGTGTGTGTGTGTGTGTGTTCTCACTCTGTATCTCTTTCCCCCTCGTTCTCTCCCTTTATCTCTCTCTCTCTTTCTCTCTTTATCTCACACTCTCTCTCTCTTTATCTGTCGCACACACACTCTGTCTATCTCACTCAGTCTCTTTCTCAATCTGCCTCTCTCTATCTTTCTGCCTCTCTCGCTCTCTCTCTCTCTCTCTCTCTTTCTCTCTCTCTCTCTGTTCTCACTCTCTATCTCTTTCCCCTTGCTCTTTCCTTTTATCTCTCTCTTTATCTCACACTCTCTCTCTTTATCTGTCTCACACACACTCTGTCTCTCTCACTCAGTCTCTTTCTCAGTCTGCCTCTCTCTATCTCTCTTCCTCTATCTATCAATCTCTGCCTTTCTCTGTCTCTATTTCTCTCTTTCTCTGTCTGACTCTCTGTCTGCATGTCTGTCCTGTCTGTCTGTCTGTCTATCTATCTATCTATCTAGACAACTGCATCATGGCTGACTATGGACATCGCCGCTGTCTCCAAAGTGCTTGCGGGCAGCCACACGCGAGATTTTCATATCAGACGCCATGAAGAGGCTACAGAAAATCGCATTCGGCAGTCTCCGCTCCGAATAAACAAGCAGTATTCGGAAGTCAGGTTTTACATCACTCACCAGGATGCACGCACCATGACATGCCGGAGTTAAAGGTAATGAACACGTCTTCACGAACTGGTAGTATATATGGTAAAGCAAGTCAATGCTGTCTTCGAGGTCAAGACAGGAAATATCACAACTAACTCCTTATGGGAACAGTGAGGAGAAATGCTTTGTGATGGCTACTTAAACGTAACCTAACATAACTAATGTATGCACACGTAGGTGTGCATACATTTGGAGAGACAACGTCCGGTGCACTAATATACACGGATACAAGACTGTAATGACACTTACTTCTCAAATGGCGTCCACACAGGAATCACTTCGTAGAGGCTCTGAGATATCAACCAACGGTTCAATCTAGTGACCATTGATTGATTGTCGAGGTTTGTAGATATGTTATTGCTACAAATGTAACTGACCCCTTTGAACTCATTGAGCATTTTAGTTATATGGTACTAGCCCCACACTGTTATAGACGTTTCGGCACAAATGGGTGATATAGTCAATATCACATCGACTGCATTTCATTTAGTTCATGTCTTCCCAGATGATTTCATAGTATCTACTTTAGGTTTGGTTGAACAGCCAGGTCATTTTTTTCCAAAACATTCCCTCATAGATAGGGTTGCCAGGCGTCAGGCAAAAAGAGGACATGTCCTCCTTTTTAGCCTAATATTCTCCGTCCGGCAGGCAAAGCTGAAATCCTTTAAAATGTCCGGCTTTTTGGCACTCTTCCGAACGACGGTCCCAAATTATTTAGCGTAAAAAGCATCCTTTACAGGATCGCATTAGCTGATATAATAAAATATATATATATATATATATACGAACTACGAACTAAAATATAGAACTGAAAAAATGGAAATACGTACCAATAATGTTTCACAGTTACATGTGGAAACTGTGGCACTAAAGTTGTAAACACTGTCGGAAAACATGTCCTAAACTCTTGTATCGGTATATCCTCGGGGGTGGGGTGGAGGGGGGGGGGGGTGAATTACACATATCAGAACGAGCATTGAATGTGTTGTCGATCACTTCCGGTTCAGTGTGTCACTGACTGCTGGACTGATTGATGGATACAAAAATTGTATCTGGACCCGGAGGACCCTCACTGTCGTCGGTAGCACAAGATATGGATATACACTCCGACTACAGTGAGGGCCTTCCGGGCCCATTAACCTTTATTGTATCGATCGATCGATCTAGCAGTCCGCCACACACTTAAACTTCGATCGGTCTAGTGTCTAGCAGACGACGATACTCTCAGGCGTAAGAGATTGACAACACATCGCCCCGGAAATGACCTTATGAGGCCTTATTGGGTATGCATTTTATACTAAATAATTTGTGACCGTCGTTCGGAAGAGTGCCGGCTTTTCTTATATTTTATGTTTAATTTTTTTTTAATGTATTGTTATTACAACTAACAATGTTTCTACACTCTACCGTATGTTTATATTGTTAAAATGTACAAAGTCTATGCATTTCTGCGAACTAGTTAATTATAGTAATTCTAACTGTTATCTGTATCTGGCTCCAGGATACTCATTACTCTTTTTGTTTTGATATTTACTTTTACTTCTTTATTACTTAAAATTTTTGAAGTATTCTTCTGTATCCCTGTACATATTGGCATTGTGTAAAAAGTGTTCTCCATGATTAATGCTCAGCTGACAAAGGAAAGGAAGAGACCCTTACTCGACTCTATAAAGGGCATCATTATCACAAAGTACAATTCGAAGAATCTTACCTGTGAACAGTTTTATGCATATGTGATTGTTAACGAGGATCTTCTACGAAAAGTTTGCTACTCCGAGAAATATGTTGTGTAATTAATAAAGATTATAAGGTAATAATTGTACTATCGGCTGTTTAAATATAGGTTTTTAGCATTTTGAAAAAGACGTCTGTTGAATTTATATTTATTTTTTAACGTTATTGTTTCTTGGTCGATTCACTAAAAGTAAGATACACTTATTGGCAGCGTTTGTAATAAAATTGTACTGATTGTGGGTTTAATCTGGAACGATTCAAATGAAACATTCAATATGTCCTCCTTTGTCCTATTTTTTATCTTATTATGTCTTCCTTGTGGTGCCCACGTATCTGGCAACCCTACTCATGGAAGGTGATTTTTCCCCTTCTTCTTCTTCTTACACGTTCAGACGTCAACAATCGAACACAAGTGCATGATCACAAGTCCGTCAGGCATGCATTGTATACGCGAACAACAACAATAACAACAAATGCAAATACTCAGCTAGAAAACTGAAATATCACATTCACAAATAAGAAATCATGTGTCAACAAGTAACATAACCAAATTAGTCCAGCTAGCTACCCATTGGCACCTTGCCGTCTTGACAGACGATAGTTTGTGCTTTAAAAAGGCATAATAACTTTTAACTATGGCGGTAGCGAGTGTGACTGATAAGGCCAATTTGCGCTGTAAATGTCCGTTCACAGTGGGTGCATCTGAACACGTGGTCATTTCCACCATCATGCACCATCTTACGTCTCAAACGCTTGGTGTGTGACTTTTCTGCAATAATTTTCTCCTTTGACTTTATTCCATTTCTGATATTTGCCCTCCATGCAACACGTTCAGCGGCGACTTGCTCCCAATATGCATTTTCAATGCCTGTATCAATCATGTCCCGCTTACACACATCTTTGTATCGGAGTAGAGGCCGACCCTGAGATCTCTTACCCATCTGTAATTCACCAAAAAAGATATCCTTTGGTATTCTACCATCATCAATCCTCCTAAGATGTCCTATCCATCTAAGTCTACGAAGACTGAGCATGGAATAAACTGCCACACAACCTGATCTTTCCAATACTTCAATATTTGTGATTTTGTCTTGCCACTTAATACCAAGAATTCTTCGCAGACACCGCATATGAAAGCTGTTTAAATTGTTCTCTTGGTGTGAGTAAGTTGTCCAGGTTTCACTGCCATAGAGAAGAGTACTAAGGACACAGGCTTGATAGACAAGGACTTTTGTTTTGGCAGTAAGCTTCCTGTTCTCCCAGACTCTTTTTCTTAACCTGTTCATTGTTGTTGCTGCATTACCAATCCGGATGTTGATTTCCTGATCTAGGGATAATTTGCTATTTACCACTGATCCTAGATATGTAAAATGGTCTACTATCTCTAGTTCGGCGTCGTCAATAAAGATTGATGGTACCCCATGTGCACCTTGTGACATAATCTGTGTCTTCTTTTTGCTAATTGTTAAACCAAATTCAGAACAAGCATTGGAGAATGCAGATAGTAGACATTGCAATTCTTCCTCAGAGTGGGTCGTAACTGCAGCATCATCTGCAAAAAGCAACTCTCTGATCAGTACCCTCCTAATTTTGGTCTTAGCCTTCAATCTCTGAGCATTGTAGAGGCCGCCATCTGAGCGTGAGTGAATGTATATACCACCATCCTGATCACGAAATGCATATTTCAGTAGAAGTGAAAAGTATATTCCAAAGAGGGTGGGAGCTAGTACACAACCTTGCTTAACTCCACTCTTGATTTCAAATTCTTCAGAAGTTGTACCATCAAACTTGATTATACCCTTCATGCCTGTGTGGAACGATTCCACAATGGACAGAAGAGTTGGTGGGCAGCCAATCTTCTTTAGTGCCTTGAACAGACCCTCACGACTGACCAAATCAAATGCCTTTGTGAGGTCGATGAAGGCAATAAACAGTGGTTGATTCTGTTCACGGCATTTTTCTTGCATTTTTCGCAATGAGAATATCATATCAGTGGTAGACCGGTTCTGTCGAAAGCCACACTGTGATTCGGGGTAGACTTGATCTCCTAGGACTTGAAGTCTGCGCAGAACAATTCTGGCAAATACTTTTCCAACAATACACAGAAGTGAGATACCCCTATAGTTGTTGCAGTCGCTCCGATCGCCCTTGTTCTTGTACAGTGTTATGATGCTTGAATCTTTGAAATCCTGTGGGACTTGTCCATCTCGCCAGCATAGCTCTATTAGCTGGTGGATCTGTATAGTGAGTGTGTCTTGCCCACTCCTGATAACCTCTATTGGAATCCCATCCTTACCTGGAGCCTTGCCAGATGCAAGTTCATTTATAGCACACTTAACTTCTGTTATGGTGGGAAGTGTGTCCAGGTGGTCAAGAGTTGGTAGAGCCTCTATGGCGTTGAGGGCATCATCCGCTAGTTTGGTCTCACTTGAGTAAAGCTCCAAATAGTGCTCTACCCATCTGTCCATCTGCCGTTTCTTGTCAGTGATGATTTCTCCAGTCAAGGTTTTCAATGGTGCACTTCTTTTGATCACTGGACCACAGGCTTTCTTTATTCCTTCATACATGCTTCTTATGTCTCCCTTATCACTTGCGATTTGAATGGACTCACATAACTTGATCCAATAATCATTTGCACACTGCCTGGCAGCCTTTTGTACATCCTTCCTAGCTTGCCTTAGTTCACTCAGAGTGTTACGCGTTGGTCTTTCCTTGTTTCTTAAGAGAGCTTTCTTCTTCTTATCAATCAAGGGCTGCAGAGTCTCGCTGTTGGCCGCAAACCAGTCCTGCCTCTTATGATCCACAGTGCCGTAAACCCCTACGGCAGTTTTATAAAGAGTTTCCTTAATTTGACCCCACTTTTCATTTACTGTACAATTTTCTGGTGTATCAGTGAAAGCGTCTTCAAGTTGCTGTTCAAACTGAAAGCACTTTTCAGGATCATGAGTGTTAATAATATTAATCCTGGGGCTAGATTTGTGTTTAGCTGTGTAGATTCTCTTTGGTCTCAGTCTAACCCTTGCAACAACCAAAGAATGATCCGTATCACAGTCAGCACTGTGGTAACTACGAGTCAATGATATATGGTTCAGATGTTGTCTCCGTGTGATGATGAAGTCCAGCTGGTGCCAATGGCCGGATCTTGGATGTTTCCATGTGACCTTATGCGTCTCTTTTGTTTTAAAAAAAGAGTTTGTGATACATAGGTCATTACTGGTGCAATGCTCCAGCAGCCTTTGCC
This sequence comes from Cepaea hortensis, assembly GCA_963921405.1. Lineage (NCBI taxonomy): Eukaryota > Metazoa > Mollusca > Gastropoda > Stylommatophora > Helicidae > Cepaea > Cepaea hortensis. Next base: position 65,693,238 of record OY992877.1, on the reverse strand, counting down.
CATTTTCATTCATGCGACCGATGTTGTATTTTCCAAGGCACACTGGCCATGAACTCGAGTCCTTGCCCACACGAGCATTGAAATCACCGAGCATATAAATTTAGTCAGATTTTGGAACTGCCTTGATCACGGAGTCTAACTCCTCATAGAACAAATCCTTCACATCATCAGAGGAATCGAGTGTCGGTGCATATGCAGTAATAATGGTGGCAAACCCACAAGAGGTTACCAAGCGCAGGGACAATAGTCTTTCATTTCCTCCTGCTGGAATTTCAATCATTCCCAGTAGCGAATTCTTCACTGCAAAGCCCACACCGTGTTGCCTTTTTTCTGCCTGCCCTCTACCCTTCCAGAAAAAGGTGTAGTTGTTTTCCCTGAGTGACCCTTCCTCAGCGAGGCGAGTCTCCTGCAGGCCAGCAATATCAATGTTAAGACGATTGAGTTCGGCATCAATCACAGCCGTTTTTCTCACATCGTCAATATTGGTCAAGTCAGTGGAAAATCCTGGACACATGGTTCTCACGTTCCAGGTTGCAAGCCGTAGCTTGAGGTTTCTATTTTTATTTTTATTTGTACCTGGTGCATTGGTTTTACAGCCTGTGATTCAGATTTTGTCCTAGCCCCAAGCACCCATTGAAGCAGGCAGGCTGTGGCGGATCAGCACCCAATTGGCAGGGGGCTGCCCAGCTTGAGGCGGGCGGTAGCTGATCAGTGACACCTATAGGTGTCTCCCACCGTCAGAGGCAACGCGTGGCGCCCCATGTCTACGCCAACTGACAAGGACTTATGACCCGTAACAGTTGCCTCTCGCTTTGATTCCGAGACCAGTTAAGACCAGGGATGGAGTTATTGCCTCTCCATAGCACAAAGCCTGGGCTAAAATATAGAGATCATGTGTTGCCCATGCAGCATGATCCCTCTCTCGGCCTGCCTAGTCCAGCTAGCTAAACATGTACAAACTAAGTCGTTTGCTCACTATACGCAAGTTAAGCTGTTTCTCTTAATGTCGTAATGTTATATGTTTTTATATAATTTCGTTGCAATTCAACTTCAAAAGGGAGGAAGATAATGAAATGGCCAATTTTCTTAATTGTTAGATACTCACAAATGCTTTACACCAGGGGCGAGGAACGTCCGGTCTGTGCACAATATATAACCAGTGAAATCAATTGGTCTCTCCCCGCCAACGCAACCGGGACTCGAAACTCAATACATCTTTTATAAGCGTTACATTAGCAAGGATTAAAGAGGAGACGGTAGGAAAATTCCCCAACGTTGGGCATAAGTGACGTGCAGGAAACCCTCCGACTCTGGATATGAGGAGATGGTAGGAAATCTCCCCAATGATGGACAAAATAGATGTGATAATCCCTCTCCTACGCTGGACAAAAATCCCGCTGGACAAAAATCCCGCTGAAACAAGACTCATGAAAACAAACAGAGAAGACGAAACGCGGCCCATTCTCATGGCTAGCTCAAGAAAACAAACACATATAATAAAAGACGGCCCTTCACAGGACTCAACACAAGTAAACTTAAACACAAAGTGTCAAGCAAGTGCGGGAATCAATGAAAATAAATCCCAGTTTGACGGATCCTCCTCAAGATCAATATCTTTATAAGGACTACTCCAGAAAACGCCTAACGAGGAGGGAGGGGGGGGGGAGAAGAGAGAGGCTATAATGGCAGCAGAGCAGAGAGAACAAGAACGTATACAAATTAGCGGAGGTGCTCATGGGTCAGGCACAAATGCAACTAAACTAAGGATTTGTCCTTATAAGGACTATAACCACCCAAGGCGGACTTGCCAGGAGCCAGCACTAACAGACGGAAAGAGCTAGAGAAAACGGTCGCAAAGGAGAACACGCCGGCCACCCCCCCCCCCCTCCCCCTCCCAGCTGACGACACACTCTACGAAATTGAAACGTCAGCAAACACTGACTCAGAAGACGAGAGAAACTAAACCCGCACACTGAACCACCACAATTATAACCAATGCTACTACAGCAGGTTGAACGAGGTAGAAAGTTTTGTTTAAAAAACCAAATCGGATGGGATTGAAAGAAAGGATTAATTTTCCACTTTGAGGAGACCTGCATTGAAATACGCATCTGTGTTCGGAATAACTTAACTGCTGCGAGTAGTTCTTTTAAAAACTTACCATCTCAAAGAGTCGACTGCACTCCAGACAGACAGAAGCAAACCTGGAAAAGCAGTTGCGAGTGGCAGCATCATGAATACCAACTAACATTACACGCTTTACCAAAGATAAGCAGTTCAAGCCATTAAGGGTGAGTTAGTTAAACGTTTGAACAAATGTAGCAGGCTAATGTTTAAGCTGATAAGTTTATAGCCTACGATTGATGTTATAAATATCCATATGGCCATTGGAAAAATAGGGCTCCTGGCCCCTGCTCTGACTGATGATTGCACAACCGTCAGGGATTCATACAAGTAGATGCAATGTTGAAGTAAAGCAAGCTTAACTAAATGTGTAGGTTATAATTCTCAGCATAGTCAATAGATTTATGGGAAGAAAAGGTCAACAAGGAAAGCAGTCTGTCACTGATTGTATCATGTCACTAGGAAACATGTGTGGAGAAATAAAATAAGACGCTAATCCATCGATATAGAATCATATATATATATATATATATATATATATATATATATATATATATATATATATATATATATCATTGGCACCTTGCCGTCTTCACAGACGATAGTTTGTGCTTTAAAAAGGCATAATAACTTTTGATTATGTGGTTGTTTCGGCGAATGTGACTGATGAGGCCAATTTGCGCTGTAAATGTCCGTTCACAGTGGGTGCATGTGAACACGTGGTCATTTCCACCATCATGCACCATCTTACGTCTCACACGCTCGGTGTGTGACTTATCTGCAATAATTTTCTCCTTTGTCTTTATTTCATTTCTGATGTTTGCCCTCCATGCAACACGTTCAGCGGCGACTTGCTCCCAATGTGCATTATCAATGCCTGTATCAATCATGTCCCGCTTACATACATCTTTGTATCTTAGTAGAGGCCGACCTTGAGATCTATTACCCATCTGTAATTCACCAAAAAAGATGTCCTTTGGTATTCTACCATCATCCATCCTCCTAACGTGTCCTGTCCATCTAAGTCTACGAAGACTGAGCATGGAATAAACCGTCACACAACCTGATCTTTCCAATACTTCAGTATTTGTGATTTTGTCTTGCCACTTAATACCAAGAATTCTTCGCAGACACCGCATATGAAAGCTGTTTAAATGTTTCTCCTGTTGTGAGTAAATTGTCCAGGTTTCACTGCCATAAAGAAGAGTACTAAGGACACAGGCTTGATAGACAAGGACTTTTGTTTTTGCAGTAAACTTCCTGTTCTCCCAGACTCTTTTCCTTAACCTGTTCATTGTTGTTGCTGCCTTACCAATCCGGATGTTGATTTCCTGATCTACGGATAATTTGCTATTTACCACTGATCCTAGATATGTAAAATGGTCTACCATCTCTAGTTCGGCATCGTCAATAAAGATTGATGGTACCCCATGTGCACCTTGTGACATAATCTGTCTTCTTTTTGCTAATTGTTAAACCAAATATTCAGAACAAGCATTGGAGAATGCAGATAGTAGACATTGCAATTCTTCCTCAGAGTGGGTCATAACTGCAGCATCATCTGCAAAAAGCAACTCTCTGATCAGTACCCTCCTAATTTTGGTCTTGGCCTTCAATCTCTGAGCATTGTAAAGGCCGCCATCTGAGCATATTTCAGTAGAAGTGAAAAGTATATTCCAAAGAGGGTGGGAGCTAGTACAAAACCTTGCTTAACTCCACTCTTGATTTCAAATTCTTCAGAAGTTGCACCATCAAACTTGATTACACCCTTCATGCATGTGTGGAACGATTCCACAATGGACAGAAGAGTTGGTGAGCAGCCAATCTTCTTTAGTGCCTTGAACAGACCCTCACGACTGACCAAATCAAATGCCTTTGTGAGGTCGATGAAGGCAATAAACAGAGGTTCACGGCATTTTTCTTGCATTTGTCGCAATGGGAATATCATATCAATAGTAGACCGGTTCTGTCGAAAGCCACACTGTGATTCGGGGTAGACTTGATCTCCTAGAACTTGAAGTCTGCGCAGAACAATTATGGCAAATACTTTTCCAACAATACACAGAAGTGAGATACCCCTATAGTTGTTGCAGTCACTCCGATCGCCCGTGTTCTTGTACAGTGTTATGATGCTTGAACATTTGAAATCCTGTGGGACTTGTCCTTCTCGCCAGCATAGCTCTATTAGCTGGTGAATCTGTAGTAGAGTGAGTGTTTCTTGCCCACTCCTGATAACCTCTATTGGAATCCCATCCTTACCCGGAGCCTTGCCAGAAGCAAGTTCATTTATAGCACACTTAACTTCTGTTATGGTGGGAAGTGTGTCCAGGTGGTCAAGAGTTGGTAGAGCCTCTATGGTGTTGAGGGCATCATCCGCTAGCTTGGTCTCACTTGAGTAAAGCTCCAAATAGTGCTCTACCCATCTGTCCATCTGCTGTTTCTTATCAGTGATGATTTCTCCAGTCAAGGTTTTCAATGGTGCACTTCTTTTGATCACTAGACCACAGGCTTTCTTTATTCCTTCATACATGCTTCTTATGTTTCCCTTATCACTTGCGATTTGAATGGACTCACATATCTTGATCCAATAATCATTTGCACACTGCCTGGCAGCCTTTTGCACATCCTTCCTAGCTTGCCTTAGCTCACTCAGAGTGTTACGCGTTGGCCTTTTCTTGTTTCTTAAGAGAGCTTTCTTCTTTTTATCAATCAAGGGGTGCAGAGTCTCGCTGTTTGCCGCAAACCAGTCCTGCCTCTTATGATCCACAGTGCCGTAAACCCCTATGGCAGTTTTATACAGCGTTTCCTTAATGTGACCCCACTTTTCATTTACTGTACAATTTTCTGGTGTATCAGTGAAAGCGTCTTCAAGATGCTGTTGAAACTGAAAGCACTTTTCAGGATCGGGAGTGTTAATAATATTAATCCTGGGGCTAGATTTGTGTTTAGCTGTGTAGATTCTCTTTGGTCTCAGTCTAACCCTTGCAACAACCAAAGAATGATCCGTATCACAGTCAGTCAGCACTGTGGTAACTTCGAGTCAATGATATATGGTTCAGATGTTGTCTCCGTGTGATGATGAAGTCCAGCTGGTGCCAATGGCCGGATCTTGGATGTTTCCATGTGACCTTATGCATCTCTTTTGTTTTAAACAAGGAGTTTGTAATACATAGGCCATGAACTCGAGTCCTTGCCCACAAGAGCATTGAAATCACCGAGCATATAAATGTAGTATATATATATATATATATATATATATATATATATATATATATATATATATATATATATATATATATATATATATATATATATATATATATATAATACCAGTAGGTATTCTATGCGTGATGTTGCCAGAATCAGGCCAGCCGTCTTTACTTTCCAGAAGATTTTCTGGTACCCATTTCAAGCTCAATCGACAAGGGAGCCACTGTGAATTTTTATTTTATTTCTCTTGATGGGCATTGGAACACGTGATACCGAATTGGCAGACCCTCGTGTTTGCCAGTGCGCTACAGTGGCTTCATCAACCTCCAGTACAAGGAAGAATGTTACTCCATCATTCTCTAGTCTGAGGATCGATCCAGTATCGTAAAATATATCTATATATATAAAACAGAGTGTATGTGGCTTTGTGTGTTTGTGTGTATTGGATGCGTTCGATAACGGTACATCCGATTGAGATGAAATTTTCTACACGTCTTCCTTTCATTCCTGTGTAACCGACTATAATAGTTTCTTAGTGTAAAATCTTCTACTTATTTAATAACATTTACGTTTTTATTTTTCATTATATAATTTCTATATAGCAGGGGGACTTCACTCTAGAAAAGTTATTTCAAGGGGCATAACTTTTAATAACATTTCTATATACTTTATAGTCATATTGTTGGACTTACTTGCACTATTGTTAAACTCTTTGTCTATAGTTATTTTCAGGCATATAACTTATAATAAATAATGATATAATCTTTAAGGCATTTTCAAAGTTTTCATAAAAATAATGCATAATGCATAACATTGTAACCCATCTTTTTCTGCTTAAAGAACTTATCAACTGTCATGTCGGTGATTAAAAACAGTTTTCATTAAAAATAATGAATGGTGTGTGCAAGGACATTCTTTTAAGTTACTGTGCGCCAGGAGCTGGGCGAAACCACGCCGGGTCAGATAGACAGACAGACAGACAGATAGTCGGGAACGGAAGCTTATTTGACTACTTATATGAATTAAATGACATGCTCCCCACCAGGGACTGGGTGAAGCCGGGCCGGGTCAGACAGACAGACAGACAGACAAACAGACAGTCGGGAACGGGAGAGCTTATATGACTACGTATATGAATTAAATGAGATGCTCCCCACCAGGGACTGGGTGAAGCCGGGCCGGGACAGACAGATAGACAGACAAACAGATAGTCGGGAACGGGAGAGCTTATATGACTACTTATATGAATTAAATGAGATGCTCCCCACCAGGGACTGGGTGAAGCCGGGCCGGGTCAGCCAGACAGACAGACAGACAGACAAACAAGCAGACAGACAGACTGATAGATAGATAGATCCCCTCCAGGGCCTGGGCGAAGCCAGGCCGGGTCAGCTAGTACTGAATAATATTCAGAATTTTCTTAACATTACTTTTAAAACGAAAGGCTGGGATGATAGCCGTCACTTCACCTCAGTACATCATGACATATTATAGATGAAGGCGTAGCTCTTCCCACCTTTTCTGGGTTATCTTCCATTGAACTATCATTATCTTCATGGGACAATCAGTGATGACATGTATATTACTTATGTAAACTTTCTCTTGGAGCAGCTTTACAACCCAAGTGGCTGCCATGGAGTTCCAGCCTCCTGGCGGAGTGTGCTGTCGTCGGCCGCCTGAGCATTCCCGTCAATTTTTCGACTGGTGGAGAATCAGCTGTGATGGTATGATAGTACAAGCTCCTCCTCCACCACCAGTCCAACCTCCTCCGCGTACGTTCCCATTAAAGAAGAGTGGTAAGCTATAGTAAGCATGTGTGTTTCTAGCTGTATTTCAAATATGTTAAATTACAGCCTAAATATAGCAGGTTAGCATGCCTAGCAAAGTATGTGGATTCGATTGGTCGAAGCGATTTCTCAACCTACTTTCGAACATATTTCTGGGGTCATCAGAAACATAAAGTGCCAGGAAACCGGTGAGACTTGAAATAGTGAACGACATTAATATTTAGGAAAAGAAATAAATTGAGATCAAGTCAAGCAAGATAGAACAAAACATCTCAGTCTAAGCTTTCCAACAACTATCGCGTGCCACTATAGAATCTCATCTCATCTTATTCGTCTTGTACCTTGCGGTGTCGAAGTGAAGCATAAACAGAGAGAGAGTACGTAGTATGTAATGGTAGTTTTGACAGAGTATTTGCGGTGTCGCACTGCCAAAGCGAGGATTTTTCCTTATATATCTTTAGTAATCTGATATCGCTGACGTCACAAACTGCTACAACCAAACATGGAGAGATAACTATTGTAGGAAATGTCGATTTAATTTATTGTTTTTTTATTTTTAAAAGCGACCGTTATCGATGATTTTGTTTTTAATGGCAGTTTATTTGATAGGTTATGACGTTTTCCTGTAGTGACGTTTATTTTTGTCTAATGTGGGCGTAGATTTATTTGACAAAAAAATATGTTAGTGTCACAAGCGTTGTATGTATAAACAACAACACATCAGCGTTATAAATGTAATTAATACTAAAGAAATTGGCATGTTTCATGTCTGTAAACGAGAGTTGATTGGTGTCGGGATGATTTATGAAATCGATTAGGCTGGTCAATGTAGGTTTTTTTAATTAGTTGGATGGGCGGGTATGTAACTTATAAGGTACCCAGTCGTGTCCTGTGTTGGGGTGTGATAATATGGAAGTGCGGCGATCGTGTCTTCTGTCGTCCTGGTCAGTAGGGCGATGAGTGAGGATGATGACGTAATTGATCTTTTCTCACATTTATTGACTTTGGGCGTGTTAAGTGGTGGAGTAGTTTAAGTGTGAGAGAAAATGGATACCTCCTTAACCCTCAAGCATTGTAATTTCGGTTTTTTATTTGGAAAAGGTGGAGGCATTAATTAAAGTTCATGTCGTCGTCGGTTCATTTTTTTATTGTTCAGTTTTGGTAAGTTGATGTCTTCATCAGTTAAGGGAAGTGTATGATTTCGTCAATTAATTACTTTTTCGTCATGGTTCGGTTTTGGTAAGTTCATATGTTCGTCAGTTCATTTTTTCGTCATTGCTCAGTTTTCCTAAGTTCATATCTTTTTCAGCTTAGGTAAAAGTATATCTTGTTCTAACATCATGCTTTCACAAATTGCTCTCAGAACTTGCTTTTAAATTCGCCTACAACCTCATTGCTCAGTTTTCCTAAGTTCATATCTTTTTCAGCTTAGGTAAAAGTATATCTTGTTCTAACATCATGCTTTCACAAATTGCTCTCAGAACTTGCTTTTAAATTCGCCTACAACCTCCCCAACATGCGGCAGGGACTCCCTCCCCTCCTTTCCCCACCGGATGGTAGGGACTTCCTCACCTCCCTTCCGAGTGTTGGAGACTCCCTCCTCTCCCCACCGGGCGGTATGGACTCCCTCCCCTACCAGCAGCGCTGTATGAACTTCCTTCCCACCGGGCATGAGAGACCCTCTCCCCTTCCCACCATACGGCCACTTACCCCGTAGGAAGGGAGAGGAGACCATACACCTTGGTGGGGGTGGAGACCCCCTATACTGGTGGGTATAGAGTGCCTCTACATCTGTGGGGAGGGAGTGCCCCCTACTCCGGTGGGGAGTTGAGGGAGTTCCCCGTACACGGTGGGGAGCCCCCCCCCCCCCCTTACGCGCGAGTTTAGGAGGAGTTGTCCCGGGAGGAGAAGGAGTTGTCCCGGGGGGTTAGGGGAGGAAGTTGTCCAGGGAGAGGAGGGGAGGAAAGCGAGTTCCGGCTCTACACGCCAGTTTAATAGCAAGTGGACAAGTGATCTGAGCAATTTTGATAGCAGGTTGTGAGAATAAACTGTGCGTGAAATCATCAGCACCATATGTTTTCTTGATTAGATATTTGTAGTGTGATAAGTCGAAAAGCTATCTTGTATGCATGTCTTGTAATGTATGCTGTGTAATGTGTTGGTGAAAATGACATAACTATTGAGTTGGGAGTGAAAGGTGATGACGTCACAAATGACCAGAACAACAAATAAGGAACACCTAAACAACAAATAAGGAGAGCGTAAACAACAAATAATTCTGTGAAAATGTCATGGCTGCATCACTAAACATACCTACGGCAGCTTACTGCTTCGAAACTTGCTCTCTCTATGTGAGTATTACTTCCTCCCCTCTCCCCCAACGGGGCTCCCGCCCTTCCCTACCCCATCGAAGTCGGGACGACCCCCTCGCCTGTCTCCCTTCCCCGCCGGGGTCGGGACTCCCTCCCCCAAAGGGATCAGGATTCCTTCCCTCCCCCACTGGGATCGAGACTACCTCCCTCATCAACCGCTGTCAGGCCTCCCTCCTCCACTGGGGTCGGAACTCCCTCCTCTTTCTCCCCCACCAGGTTCGAGTCCCGCTTCCCCTCCGCTCATTGGTTTCTTCCCTTCGATCTTGCCAGTTGTTGCCAAGTTCTCCAATTCATTTGTCATACCCATGCTGGTAGTAATCATAATGGCTTATTACAGAATGCTGGACTCGTGTTCGTATCAAAGCATACAGACTATACGAATTATCATTATAATATGACTGGTAATGTAGTTAGAAATTGGCTCGAGAATACAGTACTTCCACCCCTAGATAGACCGTCTTGTCTAATTATGGACAATGGTCATATCACAATGCTGTTGCCCAAGAAGACAAAATACCCACGGCATCGGGCACAAAGGAAGCAATAAAGATATGGCTCCGAAGGGAATACATACCATTTCCAGAAACGTATTTCAAGCTGGAATTGTTCTCGCTGTAGAACATACGCAAAAATGCAAGACATATCAAATCGACAAGTTGGTAGAAGAGCATGGCCACAGGTGCTTGAGACTTCCGCAGTACCATTCTCATTTAAACAATATAAAATGACACAAAGTAGTGCAGCTTTACATAAAAGAATTACGACACACACAGGACGTTGCGGCGACTAGCCTTCATCAGCTAGCAGAAGATGTCCGGTGACTACATTAAGACGTGACGACAGGATGAGCAGAATAAAATAATGATGAAAAAAAAATTAAAACAATGAAGACAAAATGAAAATTAGAAAACAAATGTTCCTACTTACCTCAGAATTCCGAGTGGTGTATAGCTAGGTTTATAGGGCAAAGTGAACAAAAGACATTGGAAATATTGACTCACTTAAAGGGAAAAGCCCAACAGATGGGGCTGGTTATCAACCAAGATAAGACAGAATATATGGTAATTTCAAGAGACGGAATGGCTAGAAACTCTGGCCACATACAAATAGATAATATGACCATTAAAAGAACGGAAACATACAAATACCTGGGTACAATCTTCAACTGCTCCAACATCATAAGGGAATAAATACAAACTAGAATCAACTCTGGAAATAAGATATACTATGTACTACAACATCTACTAAAATCAAAGGCGCTATCTCGTAACACCAAAATCACAATATACAAAACACTGATCAGACCAGTTGTGCTGTATGGCTCTGAAAGCTGGAGTACAACGAAAGGAGACGAAACCTTGTTACAAACCTTTGAGAACAAAATTTTAAGACGCATCTTTGGACCCATTAGGGATACACAAAGTGGAGAGTGGAAAAGAAGAAGTAACAAAGACATTTATGATCTGTTTAAGTCCCCGCTAATCACAGGTATCATGAAGGCTAATAGACTACAATGGCTGGGGCATATAGAAAGAATGGAAGATAATAGGGAAACAAAACTCGCTTACACTCAGGAAATAAATGACCGTAGACCCCGAGGTAGACCAAGAAGGCGGTGGAGAGATAATACATGTACAGACCTACAAGCACTTGGAATCAACGACTGGCAAGAGAAGGTCCACCAGAGAGACGAATGGAGACGGATTGTATTTGCAGCAAAGAACCTCAATGGCTCGGAACGCTGAAGAAGAAGAAGAAGAGAAGTATAGCTAGCTATACACAGCTCGGAATTATGAGGTAAATAGGCAATATTTTTTTCCAATTTTCATTTTCTCTTCATTGTTTTCATTTTTTTTTCCATATTTTTATTCTTCTCATCCTGTCGTCACGTCTTAATGTAGTCACCGGAGATCTTCTCCGTGACTATGTGTTGTGTTATATGTATGTGTTTGCTTGCTGATGAAGGCTAGTCGCCGCAACGTCCTGTATGTATCGGTATTCTGTTATGTAAAGCAGCACTACTTTGTGTCATTTTATATTATTAAAATTTTCACAGCTTTACCTCGGTTCCACCAAATTTCATTCTCATTTAAACAATATATAACTTTTGTGGACTAAAATTAAAGGACAGGTGGCATCTTACAATACTATGTTCAAGATACTAACCCAGTCCGCGCAATTAAATATTTATAAAAGTTACTGGTAAAAATGTGAGCACCATGTGTTGAAAGAGGAAGATGACTTTTGGAGAAAGGATGGATTGAGTTTTATGCAACCGAGAGCAGTCATCAACCTACTGGGATCGTTCCACACAGATTAAGGTCTGGGCAGATCGCACACATTAGTCCACATGCACACCTACAGGGATATTTTGCTCCATCTATTCAGAAGAAGAATTGCAGGCCCTAAACATGACATCATCGGCACAAACAATACAACTTGTCAATGGCAACAGTTTGTGTTCCACAGTGGTAATTTTCAATTCCGTAAGCCCTAAACGGTGACAAACAACTAGTATTGATGGGGGGGGGGGGGGGGGGAAGACACACTAAACGCATTAAATACCAACAGAAAAGTAATATAAAAACCTAGAAAAGCAACAGCAAGTCGTCCAGGTGACGTGAACAGTGTTACTGACCTGGCGCTGGTGTCTCCATCACTCACTACAGTGTGTAGATGGGGTGTCCTAGGGCACCATGGGAGCAACCACCACCCTTGCAGCATATTGGTGGAGAACGACAGAACCAGGCAGCACAAGTCAACAGTCTAGACCTTCAAGTATGACAGTTCTGGGCAAGATGTGGTGAGTAAAATAAGGCGTGACAAATCATCATGACAGGAAAAACGCTGGGAACAGCCACCTTCGTGGAATTGTGAGGTGGAGAAGCTCTGGGTGGATAAGCGTGGTGCTGTAAGGAAATGGCAAAACGCCAAGAAGAACAGAGCTACCCATCCTAGTCTTATTGTGCAATTGGAAAGAGAGATGGACACTAAAGTTAGCTATTTCAATAAACGGGTTAAAGTTGTTAAAAATGAAAAATGGGCAGAGTGGTGTCAAAGAATAAGCGCAGACAAGTCACTGAAATTGTTCTGGCGACTACATAAAATTATGAATGGGGTAATCAAGAATAAAAGTGTTCCTGACTTCCAGAGTGCTGACCTTATCTGGCAGAGATCTGACTAGAAAACGGGCAAAGCCCTTTTCGAACGCTATCTAGAGCAGAGCAACCAGGAAGAGATAAGAGGCCGAAATGTTGCCAAAGCGGTTACCTCAAATAGGTGGAAGGCCCAGGACATTGCAGTTGAAGACACAGTGACAGTGAAAGAGATCAGGGCTGTGCTTCGACGAACAAGAAACAGCGCTCCAGGGCCAGATGATATAAGGTATGACGATATCAGTATGTGTACCGACAAAGAGCTAGAGGAACTAGCAGATATGTACAGCAACAGTATAGGGAGTGCTAGCATCAAGGATGAGTGGTTACACAGCTATCTGATTCCGTTGCCGAAGCCTGGCAAAGATCTCCTTCTGTCTCACCATGTCTCTCATTTTTGTCTCTATTTCTTCTCTCCCTGGCTCTCTTTCGTCCTCTCTCCATCTCTCTCGGCATCCCACTCTCCCCCCCTCTCTCCCTCTCTTGCTCTCCCACACCCTCTTTCGCTCTCCCTCCCTCTCTCCATCTGTCCTTCTCCCTCTCTCGTCAATATCTGATACCTACATCTATACCCACACAGAACTGTGCTGGCCACTGACGCATGGATGTGAAAGGAAACCACCAGATCGTGAATGCCACGTCGACTTGGACTTTTGGCCAGACAAGGCGGACAGCACTGCGCGTCGAGTGAGACTCCAGACCCAGAATTTACCATGGAAACCAGCCAAATTATCCAATGAATTTGGAGTGATCAAGTATGCACCTCCGTACACACGTTACTGCAGGGAGAGAGACAAACCTCTGAATTTTGTATGCAAGGTATAATGTGAAAAGAAAGACATTTTTAAAAAGGTCAACTCGACATTTGCTCGTGCCCTTGCGATCACTGTGTGAGACAAGGGTAATTCAGATTGAACCAGTTGTCTCCCTTGTGCCACTATAGCCTGTACTGAAGTGCTACTAACCCGTGATCATTTGTTTCCATAAAAAAACGTTGAATACTTTTTTGATAACTTCTATAGTTGTGCAAGCTAATAAACATGAAATCTGTGTTGTATTATTTATTAATGGCTAGGCTTAGATGTTTTTGGTAAAAATCAGCTGAAATATATAGTAGAAACACTAATTCTTACTGTAATAAAACCCGACGTTCTTAACTAGAATTGTTTCCCTTCGTTCGTTGCCAAATTGTGCCTAAGTGCACCAACGTTGAAAATAATTCATTTGATATATCATTGCGTTCTATTTTATGTATTTTTATACAACATCTTCTTTCTGCGCTTGCACGGTGTTTTTCAGCTGTTAGTTGATTGGTAATTATTTATGAAAGAAGATATAACCTATTCTTTCATTATAACGTAACAAATTGCCACGTTAGTATTGAAAACATCTCGTTCTGTCTCTTTTAGTGACGACAGAAGTCCACTGAAAGATTCCATTATTATTTTTCCACTTCATTATGATTGATCAGTCCAGAGCTTGTATAACTTAGTTTATTTGCTTTCTTTTCTTGTTTAAAAAAAAGAAAGAAGTTATTTGCATATCCTTTACAGGGCGTGGCATTCAACCCCAGCATTTTTTGGCTATTCGTGCTTTCTATTCAAGTTTACGTTCAGTAGTTTGCCATTGCTTTCTGAAAGATCAGCATCCATACTATTTTATTTTAAAAAAGTAAGGTGATCTGCTGCCAAATCGCTCACAGGTGTGGTTCGAACGTGACATGCTGGATCACGAATTGCGTCCGTAAATTCTTCGCCACGGAACGATCTTTTCATGTATATTTGATTTCTGTGGGAAATTGAGTTGAATCATCTTCATGCATGTAATAGATGAATGGGTAAATACGTAGATGGTTTACGCACACAAGGACTCAAGTGTGTGTGTGTGTGTGTGTGTGTGTGTGTGTGTGTGTGTTGTGATCGTGTATGTATGTAAGTATGTGTGTGTGTGCGCGCGATTGCTTATGCATGGCGTTATCTTATACAATCATCTGACTTTTGAAGCAGAAGACAGTAATTGCGTGTTTGTAACATGGGAAGGAAACAATCAAATAAGTAATACAGATGGAGATTGGAGAAAACATGACCAGTGTCCGATAGTTAAAGGACTTCGATTATATACAAAGACACAGCTCCGTATTAAAGGAAGTGCTGGGGGGTGGGGGGGGGGGGGAGTGTAGGGGTAATATGCAAGAAGAAAAACGTTAACTGGACGTGGGTAACATCACGAGATGAAATTAGATCTGCACGAGTTAGCCTTGAAAACAAAGGACTGAGTATGATGGAGACCCATCACAGCCGACCTCTGATAATGTAAATTACATGGTGTGTGTGTGTGTGTGTGTGTGTGTGTGTGTGCATGGGTGTGTAAGTGAATGTGTGTGATAGAGAGAACGTGAGAGAGAGAGAGAGAGAGAGAGAGAGAGAGAGAGAGAGAGAGACGAACAAACGAACGAACGAAATTTATTTTCAGTGGGTCACAAGTTGGGCACGCAGGCCTGTCTTACATTCGGCCATTCCAATCACACATCTTTCACACGTCAATTATATACTGCGCGAGATAAATTCACATAGAGAAAATAAACAATGTCAACTGAATGCTGTGGACACAAACAATGCATATTACCATGTTATGAGACAGGCAGGCAGGCACGCACGCACGCACACACACACACACACACACACACACACACACACATACACACACACACACACACACATGCACAAACAAACGCATACATACATATCCACATACACACATTCAAGCATACATCATTTATATAACCTCTCACAGTTGTACACCCACTCGATAACACACAAATACACACTCCCTCGCATGCACATATACAGAGAGAGAGAGAGAGAGAAAGCGCGACAGAGAGAGAGTGCGCGAGAGTGAAGGCAAGAGAGAGAGAAAGAGACAGCAAGAGAGGGAGGTAAAAGACAGAGCGAGAGAGAAAGAGAGAGAGAGCAAGATAGGTCAAGTGAACGAGAGCAAGAAAGAGAGAGCAGGGGAGTGAGTGAGAGAGCAGGAGGGAGAGAAAGAGAGAGAGCAAAAGAGAGAACAAGAGTGAGTAAGAGAGCGAGAAAACAAAAGAGAGAGAGCAATAGAGAGAGCAATAGAGAGAGCAATAGAGAGAGAAATAGAGAGAGCAATATAGAGAGCAACGGAGAGAGCAATATAGAGAGCAAGGGAGAGAGCAATAGAGAGAGAGCAAGGGAGAGAGCAATAGAGAGAGCAAGGGAGAGAGCAATAGAGAGAGAGCAAGGGAGAGATCAATAGAGAGAGCAATAGAGAGAGCAATAGAGAGAGCAATAGAGAGAGCAATAGAGAGAGCAATAGAGAGAGCAATAGAGAGAGCAATAGAGAGAGCAACGGAGAGAGCAATATAGAGAGCAATAGAGAGAGCAATAGAGAGAGCAATAGAGAGAGCAACGGAGAGAGCAATATAGAGAGCAATAGAGAGAGCAATAGAGAGAGCAACGGAGAGAGCAATATAGAGAGCAAGGGAGAGGGCAATAGAGAGAGAGCAAGGGAGAGAGCAATATAGAGAGCAAGGGAGAGAGCAATATAGAGAGCAATAGAGAGAGCAATAGAGAGAGCAACGGAGAGAGCAATATAGAGAGCAAGGGAGAGAGCAATAGAGAGAGAGCAAGGGAGAGAGCAATAGAGAGAGCAATAGAGAGAGCAATAGAGAGAGCAACGGAGAGAGCAATATAGAGAGCAAGGGAGAGAGCAATAGAGAGAGCAATAGAGAGAGCAATATAGAGAGCAATAGAGAGAGCAACGGAGAGAGCAATATAGAGAGCAAGGGAGAGAGCAATAGAGAGAGCAATAGAGAGAGCAATAGAGAGAGAGCAAGGGAGAGAGCAATAGAGAGAGCAATAGAGAGAGCAATAGAGAGAGCAATAGAGAGAGCAATAGAGAGAGCAACGGAGAGAGCAATATAGAGAGCAAGGGAGAGAGCAATAGAGAGAGAGCAAGGGAGAGAGCAATAGAGACAGCAATAGAGAGAGCAAGGGAGAGAGAAATAGAGAGAGCAAGGGAGAGAGCAATAGAGAGAGCAAGGGAGAGAGAAATAGAGAGAGCAATAGAGAGAGCAAGGGAGAGAGCAATAGAGAGAGAGCAAGGGAGAGAGCAATAGAGACAGCAATAGAGAGAGCAATAGAGAGAGCAATAGAGAGAGCAATAGAGAGAGCAACGGAGAGAGCAATATAGAGAGCAATAGAGAGAGCAATAGAGAGAGCAATAGAGAGAGCAAGGGAGAGAGAAATAGAGAGAGCAATAGAGAGAGCAAGGGAGAGAGCAATAGAGAGAGAGCAAGGGAGAGAGCAATAGAGACAGCAATAGAGAGAGCAATAGAGAGAGCAATAGAGAGAGCAATAGAGAGAGCAATAGAGAGAGCAACGGAGAGAGCAATATAGAGAGCAATAGAGAGAGCAATAGAGAGAGCAAGTGAGAGAGAAATAGAGAGAGCAAGGGAGAGAGCAATAGAGAGAGCAAGGGAGAGAGAAATAGAGAGAGCAATAGAGAGAGCAAGGGAGAGAGCAATAGAGAGAGAGCAAGGGAGAGAGCAATAGAGAGAGCAATAGAGAGAGCAATAGAGAGAGCAATAGAGAGAGCAATAGAGAGAGCAATAGAGAGAGCAATATAGAGAGCAATAGAGAGAGCAATAGAGAGAGCAATAGAGAGAGCAACGGAGAGAGCAAGGGAGAGAGCAATAGAGAGAGAGCAAGGGAGAGAGCAATAGAGACAGCAATAGAGAGTTCAAGGGAGAGAGCAATAGAGAGAGCAAGGGAGAGAGCAAGGGAGAGAGCAATAGAGAGAGCAATAGAGAGAGCAAGGGAGAGAGCAATAGAGAGAGCAATGGAGAGAGCAATAGAGAGAGCAAGTGAGAGAGCAATAGAGAGAGCAATAGAGAGAGCAAGTGAGAGAGCAATAGAGAGAGCAATAGAGAGAGCAAGGGAGAGAGCAATAGAGAGAGCAATAGAGAGAGCAAGGGAGAGAGCAATAGAGAGAGCAATGGAGAGAGCAATAGAGAGAGCAAGTGAGAGAGCAATAGAGAGAGCAATAGAGAGAGCAAGTGAGAGAGCAATAGAGAGAGCAATAGAGAGAGCAAGTGAGAGAGCAATAGAGAGAGCAATGGAGAGAGCAAGTGAGAGAGCAAGTGAGAGAGCAATAGAGAGAGCAAGTGAGAGAGCAAGGGAGAGAGCAATAGAGAGAGCAAGTGAGAGAGCAATAGAGAGAGCAATAGAGAGAGCAAGGGAGAGAGCAATAGAGAGAGCAATAGAGAGAGCAAGGGAGAGAGCAATAGAGAGAGCAATGGAGAGAGCAATAGAGAGAGCAAGGGAGAGAGCAATAGAGAGAGCAATGGAGAGAGCAATAGAGAGAGCAAGTGAGAGAGCAATAGAGAGAGCAATAGAGAGAGCAAGTGAGAGAGCAATAGAGAGAGCAATAGAGAGAGCAAGGGAGAGAGCAATAGAGAGAGCAATAGAGAGAGCAAGGGAGAGAGCAATAGAGAGAGCAAAGGAGAGAGCAATAGAGAGAGCAATGGAGAAAGCAATGGAGAGAGCAAGTGAGAGAGCAATAGAGAGAGCAAGGGAGAGAGCAATAGAGAGAGCAAAGGAGAGAGCAATAGAGAGAGCAATAGAGAGAGCAATGGAGAGAGCAATGGAGAGAGCAAGTGAGAGAGCAATAGAGAGAGCAAGGGAGAGAGCAATAGAGAGAGCAATATAGATAGCAAGGGAGAGAGCAATAGAGAAAGCAATAGAGGGAGCAAGAGAGAGAGAGAGCAAGAAAGTGGAGAGCAAGAAATAGAGCAATAGAGAGAAAGGAAGAGCAAGAGAGAGAGAAAGAGAGGTCAAGATGCAGAGAACAAGAGAGAGAGAAAAAAAACATGGGCTCCGGTTTTACATGTTTAACTTATTAAGTGACATGGGATGATTATTCGTCTTAATGTACGGACTTATATACAGTACTTTTCCCTAAGGAACCCCCTTTAAGTTGATATATAATGCAACATGCCTGCTACCATATTAACAACTTTTATGTCACAGCTGTGACGCATCCCTACCTCCCACTTTCCGTCATTCACTTTTTGTTTGGTCCAAACTTGAAATATACTTTTGGTTTGGCACTGAATCTGTTGTCACACTTCGCTCGCGACATTTTTCCGTGAACAGTTCTAATCTATCACTTTTGCGCGTGTCAGGTCCATGTATGTTCCAATCACAGCAACTTGTATATCTATCTGCATATTAGCTGCTATGATTCCCACACCTGACAGCAATAAGAACACAAGTCGAAAATGACATTACAAAACATTGTCAAACGACAACATGCGTAGCAGCACAAAATCCTACCTAATCTAACTAGTCAAAGCAACATATAATTCAATAGTAACAGTATAAGATGGAAACATCAATACTCAATGTAGGCAAACTACAGTGCGCGTGCCATCGAATCATCGACACTCGGTGTAGACTAACCTTGGTAAGAGTACCACTAAGTTAGCATCAACACTTTGACATCTAGGTCTGTTTTAAACACCGCCCTGATGCGGATTCGACCCCATGACCACCGGGCCACTACGCCCCCATGATCCCCTTCGGATAGCAGATACATATGTTAAAATAAAGTTAGGACAGTAGCTGGTTGCGGTAAGCTTCATTTTTTTAAAAATATATTACCGCATCTTAGTCTATATCGTACCATCACTTGTGTTCTAATTCTTGAGCCCGGTTCTTTCTTTCTATAATCCAACTAAAACCTCTGGCAGAGCAAGTCCTCCATCAGATGTGTTCGATGTTGCGTTTACTCGGGTGTGGACACGACCCAATCCCATTGAGGCCTGTCCGAGAGGCACACCCTGGCTCAAAATGCGCAGAGAGGAATACTCGCCAAAAGTCTCATGTATTCTGGGTAGTATATGTGCAAGAACACGGCCTGGAAGATACCATAGTCTTCCCCTTTTCCCTTTAACGAAGAAGGAAACATATCAACCAAATAGGCGTTAGTAGGGAATGTTTAAAAGTATACAAGTTTAATCATCGACTTATTAGCAACAGTAGAGAAAGGAAAATAAGAGAAAACAGAGGGAAAGTTGAGGTTCAATAAGGAGGCGAAGCAGAAGACACAGTAGTAGTAGTAGTAGTAGTAGTAGTAGTAGTAGTAGTAGTAGTAGTAGTAGTAGTAGTAGTAGTAGTAGTAGTAGTAGTAGTAGTAGTAGTAGTAGTAGTAGTAGTAGTAGTAGTAGTAGTAGTAGTAGTAGTAGTAGTAGTAGTAGTAGTAGTAGTAGTAGTAGTAGTAGTAGTAGTAGTAGTAGTAGTAGTAGTAGTAGTAGTAGTAGTAGTAGTAGTAGTAGTAGTAGTAGTAGTAGTAGTAGTAGTAGTAGTAGTAGTAGTAGTAGTAGTAGTAGTAGTAGTAGTAGTAGTAGTAGTAGTAGTAGTAGTAGTAGTAGTAGTAGTAGTAGTAGTAGTAGTAGTAGTAGTAGTAGTAGTAGTAGTAGTAGTAGTAGTAGTAGTAGTAGTAGTAGTAGTAGTAGTAGTAGTAGTAGTAGTAGTAGTAGTAGTAGTAGTAGTAGTAGTAGTAGTAGTAGTAGTAGTAGTAGTAGTAGTAGTAGTAGTAGTAGTAGTAGTAGTAGTAGTAGTAGTAGTAGTAGTAGTAGTAGTAGTAGTAGTAGTAGTAGTAGTAGTAGTAGTAGTAGTAGTAGTAGTAGTAGTAGTAGTAGTAGTAGTAGTAGTAGTAGTAGTAGTAGTAGTAGTAGTAGTAGTAGTAGTAGTAGTAGTAGTAGTAGTAGTAGTAGTAGTAGTAGTAGTAGTAGTAGTAGTAGTAGTAGTAGTAGTAGTAGTAGTAGTAGTAGTAGTAGTAGTAGTAGTAGTAGTAGTAGTAGTAGTAGTAGTAGTAGTAGTAGTAGTAGTAGTAGTAGTAGTAGTAGTAGTAGTAGTAGTAGTAGTAGTAGTAGTAGTAGTAGTAGTAGTAGTAGTAGTAGTAGTAGTAGTAGTAGTAGTAGTAGTAGTAGTAGTAGTAGTAGTAGTAGTAGTAGTAGTAGTAGTAGTAGTAGTAGTAGTAGTAGTAGTAGTAGTAGTAGTAGTAGTAGTAGTAGTAGTAGTAGTAGTAGTAGTAGTAGTAGTAGTAGTAGTAGTAGTAGTAGTAGTAGTAGTAGTAGTAGTAGTAGTAGTAGTAGTAGTAGTAGTAGTAGTAGTAGTAGTAGTAGTAGTAGTAGTAGTAGTAGTAGTAGTAGTAGTAGTAGTAGTAGTAGTAGTAGTAGTAGTAGTAGTAGTAGTAGTAGTAGTAGTAGTAGTAGTAGTAGTAGTAGTAGTAGTAGTAGTAGTAGTAGTAGTAGTAGTAGTAGTAGTAGTAGTAGTAGTAGTAGTAGTAGTAGTAGTAGTAGTAGTAGTAGTAGTAGTAGTAGTAGTAGTAGTAGTAGTAGTAGTAGTAGTAGTAGTAGTAGTAGTAGTAGTAGTAGTAGTAGTAGTAGTAGTAGTAGTAGTAGTAGTAGTAGTAGTAGTAGTAGTAGTAGTAGTAGTAGTAGTAGTAGTAGTAGTAGTAGTAGTAGTAGTAGTAGTAGTAGTAGTAGTAGTAGTAGTAGTAGTAGTAGTAGTAGTAGTAGTAGTAGTAGTAGTAGTAGTAGTAGTAGTAGTAGTAGTAGTAGTAGTAGTAGTAGTAGTAGTAGTAGTAGTAGTAGTAGTAGTAGTAGTAGTAGTAGTAGTAGTAGTAGTAGTAGTAGTAGTAGTAGTAGTAGTAGTAGTAGTAGTAGTAGTAGTAGTAGTAGTAGTAGTAGTAGTAGTAGTAGTAGTAGTAGTAGTAGTAGTAGTAGTAGTAGTAGTAGTAGTAGTAGTAGTAGTAGTAGTAGTAGTAGTAGTAGTAGTAGTAGTAGTAGTAGTAGTAGTAGTAGTAGTAGTAGTAGTAGTAGTAGTAGTAGTAGTAGTAGTAGTAGTAGTAGTAGTAGTAGTAGTAGTAGTAGTAGTAGTAGTAGTAGTAGTAGTAGTAGTAGTAGTAGTAGTAGTAGTAGTAGTAGTAGTAGTAGTAGTAGTAGTAGTAGTAGTAGTAGTAGTAGTAGTAGTAGTAGTAGTAGTAGTAGTAGTAGTAGTAGTAGTAGTAGTAGTAGTAGTAGTAGTAGTAGTAGTAGTAGTAGTAGTAGTAGTAGTAGTAGTAGTAGTAGTAGTAGTAGTAGTAGTAGTAGTAGTAGAAGAAGAAGAAGAAGAAACGCTAAATGTGTGTAATCAAGAACAGACTGTTGTTTATTTAATTGTATTTATTCACCCATGCTTCTGTCCCCTTACCTTTCAGTCAGCATCGATTTCTCTCGACCATTTGTTTTTATCGCATCTGACGAGATTACATGGGAATTAAGCACTAAATTGTGGCTTTCCGTCCTGCAAGCTCTCTTGATTCCTGAATTGCTGTTTGTTTGCTCTTCACGTGAAAGACGCTGTCAACCCACACATTGAACATCGTGTCTGTCTAACATTATAGCTGGACCTTGCGTGTGGCTGCACCACGACCGCATTCAGAGTAATTCAGACATTTTCTACGGTTTATTTTAAAATGACCTGGTCGTCAGGTGTTTGAATCCCCCATCGAGGCTTGGATTATTTAAAGTTGACCTGCCCCCTCCCCCCAGGATGACTCAGCCTAAAATGTATACCAGTAAAGCTCTAGGATGTAAACGCTGCCGAAGTGATATTGAGTAACAATTTTGGTTTATAACAGTTTGGAATTACCAAGTTTTCAAGTTTATGTCTCTTGACAGTCTACGGCTAATTGTTCTAATCAGTGCAGGTTAATTTGATTCTTGGAGGATTTTCTCATTAGTTTTTCTGTCCGACCGTGGAATTCTTTGCATTTTATTCAGAAACCACATTTCCATTGCTATCATGTGTTTCTCAGCTTGGCTGGTAATTATATAACAGTATTGGTTCCATGCAGCACTTCAACACCACTTTTCAGTTCTAGTTTTAGAACTTCTGTGTTTGTCAATTTGCCTTTTTATGATCTCACTCCATGTTTCTATTTATCACATTTCAACAACTAGTTTAGTCTCAACAACTAATAAACTCATAATCACGGTGTTCAAAACCCATGACGATATCGGCAAGGAAATATTTCATGTTAAAATTACGTCACCCAACACTTGACAATGGTACTTGCTGCAGTCTAATGTAACCGTTTTTCGTAATTAACAGAGAGGCTATATGAAGACGATTGTTGTATTGGAGATTTCCAGTTTTATTGAGTGAGAACCGCAAGGTGGCAGTGTCACTTGGGCCCACTTGATTAACCCTTAATTTCCGAACGTTGCTTGTTTTCCCTCGCAACAGTGTTGACTTCTTTGAGACGTCGTGATAAGGGCAATGGTGACCTGAGTGTTGGTAACGGCTGTAAATCGTGCTCGGGCAACTGGTTGCGATCATCTGAAACGTTTGATAAATGATAATCAGATCTCGAGCATACCATTTCATCTTTCTGGTCGCCTAATGACTGTCGATGGCAAACTCGGCTTCTCATTTGAACAAAATTATTTCATGAATAATTGATCTGCAGAGCAATGAAACAAGCCCGTGCTATCAGGTACCCTTTGTGTAAGATTGTATGTGCTTGGTGAACTCTTGGAGTGCCAGTGCCAAACTTTCTGTTCAAGGCTAGTTTACTCGTGTAAGGAACTGTGGTCGTGTAGTGGTTAGTGCACTAGTTTATCAGTGGATCGGGTGATCCGATGACTCGTGATAGTAGAAATGGTTTGAAACAGCTCTGGGGTCAACCCATCATGATAAAATAGATATAAGGAACTTAGTTTTAATTTTGAGAAACAAATCACTGTCATTGCCCACGGATGTGTTTGAAAGTGCTCTAGACTCCTTCCATTAATTACACACAGGCAAGTTCAGTGCGCGAACTCCTTAACACGGGTGAGGATGCAAATGTCTATATACTAGAATCATCATCATCATGCACCATGCCGGTAAGCGTCGACGCTCATGTTTCTCCATCTCACACGATCACCAGAGTCGTGAATCAGCTCTGTGTTCTTGTCCCGACCACAACACGTGGCTAAGCCATCCAGATATTTACTTCTCTGTCTTCACCTTTTTCTTTTCCCTCAGTCTTGCCAGTTGTCAAAAAGGTCATCAGTTTATTTCTTCTCATAACACCCCCCTCCCCCCCCCCCCCCCCAAAAAAAAAAAGAAAAAAACATTTCACTGTTTACGTGTAATTTCTCTAATCGGTTAGCGGTTTTCATTTGCCGCTTGTAGGACTTGCTCATTTTTCTTTCTTTTTTTTTACGTCTGTTCATGGTATTCTTTTTATGTTCCCCAGAAACCACATTTCCACTGTCAGATGTTTTTCAGCGTGTCTGCTTATCGTCCACACTAGAATCACACGTGCTATAAGTATATTTTTGGGTCTAGATTTTCTTATTTGAAAATGTGCTATCGCACAGTAGTCCGTTCGATCTACGTTTGTCTATTTCTACCTATTGATGGATTTAAACACAGACACCCCAAACAATAGGTTGCACAATGTACTGCCTAATACATTTCGCTGCATATCTTCAGGTGCAAACATCAAAGTTATATATCATATTAAGTGAGGAAGTCTCCGTGGCGAAGTTGTCAAGCCGTCTGACTCGGGCTCCGAAGATTGTGGGTTCGATTCCGGGCCGCGTCCTTCTGTTCACAGGTGCATTTTTTCGGAGACTCCTCGGGGGCATTGATTGAGCTACGGAGTTCGTGCTTTGTGTGACACTTTCCGTGCTGCAGAAAGAGACAGCCACATGAGACAAAAACCCGGTGCAATGAAGTCGACCCTGTCAACTTTGAAGCGACTTTATATCACATGAAGTGAATAGATACAGTGCTTATCTTCTTGTTCTTGCATTTCGATTCCCAGCAGTGGCAAGATTTTTTCCTACCAAGCCAGTACCGACCTGAGGTTACCCAATCTCATAGAATAGATATTGGATGATTTCTAGAATTTTCTGATAATTGCCGTTGAAGAATGGGTTAGGGGGAAGGTAAATGGCCTCTGCACTTCATGAGGACTTAACATAATATGAAGAATGGGTTAGGGGGAAGGTAAATGGCCTCTGCACTTCATGAGGACTTAACATAATATATGTGAGAGTCTGGCTCTTTATATCTCAATAGCAGTGTTTCTCGTGGAGCTAATTTTAATGTAAAATATAACCAATGTTGGCGAGAGTCGTAATAATCGTCATAACTGTCCTTCGAGTCCGTTTTGATCGGGAACCGCAGCAAAACATTTTTCGAGGATTCGAAATCAGCTACGGAAAATTGGAAGCAGACCGTTTTGCGTTGATTTCTTTAGTATGAGGTATCGGCCGTTCGGAAAATAATGGTAAACTACTGAACTAACATTGTAAAACATAAACAGCCAATCAATTCTGGGGTTGATTGCAAGGTTCTGTAGAGGACACACAACTAGCATATAAAAAAGCACATATGTTCTTTGGTCATACAGTGAGAGAAGAGACATTTGAGAACATCGTGAATTGATCCAGAACACTGGGTCTGAGATTTTTTGAAAATACTAGACCGCTTGCACCTGTTGACATTTCATATATAACTTTGATGATGATAACCAGTCCACGGGTTGATATAGTTCAAATACCACACAATATCCCTGTCTTCAATGTGTTATTGGCAGTTGTGCTCCAACAATATGTTCATTATATGCACAGTCTTTGGTTGTGTAATGAGAATAAGAAAGAGCATTTGAAAACATTGTGAAAGGAGCTGGAAAGATGGCTGGGAGAAGACGCACCCCGAGAGAAATGATGTTGGATGGACTGAGACTGTGGTATGGAGAAATATCATCAGCAGAGTTGATGGAGAACACCCAGGGCCAAAATCTTTGGAGAGACATGAATGCTTGCGCTGGTTGGCATGGAACATTATGATTATGATATTTACATGTTCAACAATTAAGTGATTTTTAAGTGCTACTTTTTTTGTTATTTCTTTAGAGCGACAATACCATTTCTATAACTCACTTTTTCTCAGAAGTTACACATATCTAACTGATTTTATTTACAATTGTATTAAATTGGTATTTATAAACGGAATATGTTTTCGTATATCAGTAAATCTAGACTGTACAAGAATGTATGGGACAGAAATGGGATAAGCCTGCAAACAAAGCTGAAAGTCTACAAAGCAGTTGTATTATCCACACTGCTATATGCTTGTGAAACCTGGACTGTTTATCAGCGACACGCTAGGAAATTAAACCACTTCCACACAGTCTGCCTAAGGAAGCTACTGAAGATTAAATGGCAAGACAAGATCCCAGACACTGAAGTCCTAGAAAGAGCGCCCATGCCCAGTATCCACACTCTACTGATGAAGAATCAGATTCGTTGGGCTGGTCACTTGACTCGCATGCCAGATCACAGGCTCCCTAAACGATTTTTTTACAGCGAACTGCGTTGTGGTAAACGCTCCCAAGGTGACCAGAGGAAACGCTTTAAAGACACTCTGAAAATCTCTTTGAATGCTTTTGGAATTCATCATGACACCTGGGAGACTGCAGCCAGAGACCGAAATTCGTGGCGTGCATCATTACACAAGGGTGCAGTCATGTGTGAGGCAACCAGGACTGCAAGAGCTGTAAGGAAAAGGCAGGACAGAAAAACCACTGCAGGAAATCCTCCTCCAGAAACGTCAAGCATTCTTTGTCCACATTGTCAAAGAACATTTCGAGCCAAAATAGGCCTTATCAGCCATCTTAGAACTCACGGCTCTATACTTTCAACCACACTGGATGAAATGAATGGTCATCATCATTCTTGATGGACAAACAACAACAACAAATCTAGAACTTTCGAGAAAAGTTAATACATCATTAACTTATTATGTTCAAAAGCCACAGAAAAATCAAACTATACACCACCCTACACACGCCTCTAAGGAAATACTTCCGATAGTTCTGGGTCAGAGTGGTGTGTTATGAGAAAGGTAAATTTCGTAATCACTCTGGATATATTTTCTTTAGCTACTCTATTTTTTTTTTATTCCGGGGATTTGTCTGATGTAGATGTTGAATGCATACTTTTATCACTTTGAATATAGTCCTTTTTTTTTTTTTTTTAATCATGTGAAAAAGAAAAGAAAACACTTACAAAACATTTTGTCCAAAGTAAGTCATGATAAAGTTAATCCTCATAGTTATACCTGTTTAATACAAGTTTTTGAAGGCAGGTCCGCATGGTTGAATGGATAAGAACGCGTGTTCTTAAACATCCGATGTGCTGATGCCGAGGTTAGCGGTTCAACTCCTGCACCGGACAGCTGGACTAAAATGTTGACCTGTCGTCCTTGACTGGGGACGTTAATTACAAATACCTCTGAAGTCGGAGTTGGTTCGCCTGATGTCGAGGAACCCTGTTAATAGGGGAATCTATCCCACATGCAAAAATCCATCACTACTATAAATAGTGTGTATGGACTACGCTTGAGTTCAAAGCGAGTGAGCGCAAAAAAAAAAAAAAAACTTACAAAACCAGATAAGAATATAGGGAAAAAAAACAAACATAAAAACTGTCAAGAAAATAGAAACATTATAGAAATTAAAAACAAAAATACAGCGCAGCATAAAATCACTGAAGTACAAGAAATATAAAGAACACAAACAAAAATGCAAATTGCCGCAGTTGAAGCCCGTGGTTTAATGGGGAAAATATTTTTTCCCCTCTTGTAAAGGTAAACAAGGCTGAACCAAAAAGCGTTATATATTCACTTTAGAAACAGAAGTGAGGCTAAATGAGAACTTAACGTGTCGTTGATCTTGGGAACAGGTGTGTTCATGTTAAAGATTATACAACAGCGATAAAGGTGTAGTATTATAGCAGGTACTGTGAAGGTGTGAAGTGTTAGATCTTCATACATATGTGGCAATGAAATTTAAAGTGAGGTTACCAAATCCCTTCCTCGTCGATTTTCTTGAACAGACAATTCCCAGGATTGTCTTAAAATTGACCAGTAAATATATTTATGAGGCTGGATCATCCCAAGAGCCGTATTGGCGGCACAAAATAGTTCTCCCACTGCTGGGGATTGAACCCGCACCACTGTCTAGGCAGCAAGCGAGATAACCATTTTTATAAGTAAATAACTGTATGAGGCTGAGTCCAAGTCAGAGCCATACATGTTAAAATAGATACTTGCATATCCTTTACAAGACGTCTCAGTCAACCCCGGTAATTTTGTGCTGATTGTTATTTCTTGGCAAGTTTAATTTCAGTAATTTGCCATTGATTTCTGAACAATCTGTACTCACACCAATATGAAGCCAGTAGTCTGCTTCCAAATCGCCCGCAGCTTTGTTTCGAATGCAGTACGCAGGATCACGAATTGCGTCCGCAACTCCTACGCCACAGTGCCAGTACTGTTAGCACAAAATAATCCTGCCCTTCTGGGGGTTTGTACTCTGACCATTGTCTCGTCAAGCAAGCGCACTAACAACGATGCCATCGCGCCAGTATTGGTGTGAAATGTGGTTCCCGTAGAGGGAGGTGGTACTTTGATACCGAATTGGAATAAAAATTACACCAACTTTTCTCCAAAAGACACAAATTCTGTTTAGGTCTCAGACCACCAGAAAGTCAGTGCATTGGTTTGAAACATTAAAAAGAGTAAAAGACATGGCCGAGGGGTTAGCAGCTTTCTCCGCTAACCCCGAATACTCTCGTGACGCGACGAGAATTAGCAGTGGTTCGAATCGCAAAAGTGACTTATGAGAGTATGGAGCCGGTCGCTCAGAAAGTCGTGGCGTGCTGATGAGCGTAATCTAGCCTAGGAATCAACATACAGCTGAAAGATGCTGGTGTTGACCGCAATATCCTGAAACAGGATGGAAACGCGGGGGAAAAAAAAAAGAAGACCTTTTTACACCTGTAAGACGCATCGGGCATACGATGCTAGACCCATATTTGTATACACCACTCGGCACTCTGTGGGCGATGTGGTCAGTTTCATACTGCCGCCTTTATTTCCTAAGAGATTCTTGGTACAATTTTAGTCCGAGTCTACCTGGAAGCCCAGGCCAATGTTTTTAAAACTCCGAATTCGCCCAGCTGCAAATCGAACCCACCTGGTCGACAGGCGTATGTCTGGTCTCTACGCTACCGAGGTTCCTCAATTCATTAGATATAAAAGTTAACACCCTGTCTTTCTAAGACTTCACCAACAACAAGAACACACATTATTAGCCACGTAGATTGTGTTGATTTGTTGTTACTGTTCATATTTGTGAGCAGACCACCTTGTGTTAATTTTTAACAATGATATGAGCGTCGGTCGATCACAAAGCAATGGCAAACTACTGAACATAAACTTGCCGTGTAAATCACAAGCAGCCAAAAAATGTAAGGGTTGTTTGCCACGTCCTGTATGGGACATGCAACTACCTGCTATTTGTAAGAATTATGTTGTGTATGTTTTACCTACTCGTGTACTATCTCTGCCAGCCCTGAACCATAAGCCTTTGCTGAAAAGAACAAGAAAATAAACAAGGGACAGCACGCGTCCGTTATATTGCGCGTGGACTAATGTGACCTTTCCGGCTTATGTCCACTTGATTGTCTCTTTTGTTTGGTTGAAAATAGAGGGTTGCTGGATACATTAGCCGGAGACTCTCAGATAAGGGTTAGAGCGTTCCATGGTTAGCAGATCCACTCAGTGCTCACTGGTAAAAGCTGCCTTATCTGGAGCACGCTTTGAACGTCGATACCTCTCATGATTTGGCCTACAACAGTCCTACAACACTGACATTTCCTGCATCAAAGAGTAGCCACAAACCTGTCCCGGACATAAAGAGATAAACATTCCTCGAAAAAAAAAAACACACAGGATCGGGGGGATTGAGGGGAGAGTCAAATGCTGGCTTCATTTATCCTGAATATTACGAATCTGATGAGAGACAATATAGACACAAGACAGCATATCAGCAAATGCTTTAATAAACAATGTTTTCTAACTTGGAGTAATTAGCTATGTCAAGAAACTGATCACAGGGAAACAATCATTTACGAGGCCATCAGTTGCTCTATATATCTGATTTTATACTTCTTCGTCCCACCGGCAAGCTCTGGAAGGTTTTATGGCTCTCGCTGTTTGTCCTGTACAGGGAACCATAGAAATCATTTTCTATGCACCAAGTTCCTCTGATTTATTATGGCCTCTTCAAGCCCGCCAGCAGCTGGGCGGTGTCCCACAAGCCTGACTACAGCATTCATGGGTTACAGTTCCTCAACTTCTAATCGGATGTAGCTGGTAGTTTACGGAAGGGAATACGTATCGATTTAATAAAAGATGAGTTGACTTTCCGGTTAGTGCGCTTTTTTTTTCAACCAAGGTAGTTGTCCGGGTTCAAATATCACTACAATGTCAATTCTGGAGTCGTTTTATATTTGTAAAATATACATAGGGGAATTTCCACAATTTTCTGAACATTGTCTGGGAAGGCAAACGATGATCCCTAGAATTGATGCCCTTACCTCATCACGAAGTGGCCTAGTCTATATGAAGGCCTAATTCTTCGCACCATAAGGTGTTTTCGGCGTGCGAGCTAGCGAAGTTGTTAGCGAACTGCGCTGGTAATGCTCCAGGGCAAAGTCAGTCAGTCAGATTCAATGTCAAACAAAAAGTCGATTTGGACCAAACAAAAGTGGGTGGAGGTAAATGTGAAGGGTGTGTCAAGTTATTACTTAAACGTTTTTAATATGACAGCAGACATTATATTAAATATGTCAAATTAAAGGGGTTTGCAGAGGGAGAACTACTGTGTTGATATTTTAACTATAACCTGAAAACAAAATTCAAATAATGCTAAATTATCTAACAGTTTTGAAAACAAAAGACAGAAAATTATTCAAAATGTTCACTTACTAATGTAAATTTCCTTCACTTTGTGAAGATAATCCAATTACATTCAGTTAATAATGATAAGGACATCACGTTTCTTCACAAATATCACAAGTACTGCGAAATCAGTACTACCCAAATAACATTATAACCTCCTATTTGGAAGCACATCGTTCACACAAAACTGAAAAAAAAGGAAAATACTGGACAGATTTGTGCTCATTAGAATGAGAACCAATATAGACACTATTTTCTATTTAGTTATAATTGTTGAAATACTGCTCCGCTTATTTGTGATAGGCACAGCAAACTTTTGGGCTCAGATGTTGCCCATTAGAGCAAACATAATTCGACATGCGCCATCATATGATGATTAACTTTCATTATTGTATTTTGTCTGTCACCACCTGCTAAATAATTTACCTAAGCAACTGCAATTACTTCACTTGGTATCCGTATTAGAATCTTTCACATAGTTATTTCCATCAGAATCACTATCATCTTAACTTGTGTCAAACGGTAACCTGATGTAAATCGACCAGTTCGGGAACTAGTGGGCGTTGCCATTTCTGAAATCAAAGAAAGAAAAACAAAATAACCACAATTTAACAGAGATTTCTACTCAATTTTGAGCGACGTGACTAAACGTTTCCGATAAATTGGAAAGAAGGAAGTCTTATTAGTGAAAATTTCCTTTGACTGGGCATTAAAATTGTGGAAAATACGAGAAAAGATACAAACAAAACTTTTAGGATATATATAAGCACATGACAGATGTGGGAATAAGACGATTAATCATCCCATGGCACTTAATTAGAGTGGTTGTTACTGCCAATTGATTGTCCCCCCACCCACCCACACACACACACACACACACACATACACCCCCCCCCCCAGACACACATACACACAAATGATGTATTCGCACAACTACAAACGGTTATTTAAATGTGAATGTAATCAAAGTATTGTTTACCTCGACTATTGTTTCAGTTTCTGCTGGAGTGTAAAGATATATGAATGTCTGTGACTTTGGTAATTTAAAACATACCAGCAAGCTATTGCTTGTACTGATCAAAGCATAGTGAAGATAAACACAGGAAGGATATTGCAGACATCTTGAGCTCGGAAATGCATGAGACAGTGGAACTGGCATGGGACCGACACACATTTCGACTGGCCTGATAAGTGCGAGTTAAGAACCTGCTACCTGGTGTTGATCAACACACCTGAGACTATTCATGGGCTATCACATTTTTATTCATCCTGGGATCCATCTGACATGCAAGTAAATTTAACACCGGGGATAAACATATTTGTAACAATTTTCAAATGTGCCTAAATTTATAGTAATCATCATATGCAGATCCAGTCGTGGTTTGTGAAATTGCTGGTGATGTATACTAAGTCATGGCATTATAACAATATGTTGACTAGTTTCCTTCATCGGAACCGTTTGTTCCCCAAATATTTCCAGAAACATCTTAAATCTATCGGGTATTTTTTATGAGGCCTGATCGACAACAAAGCCTTACTGGTAGGAAAACGCCCTCATATTACTAGGTATTGAACTCGAAGCACTGCCCTGGTAGGCAAATCCAAAATGTTTTTTTTTTCTTTTTTACTTTGGGAAAGGGGCGGGGGGTAGAGGAGGCTGCCGAGCGAATACCCAAAAAAAATAGCATAAAATAGAGACAGGAAACTCGACGAAAGGAAAGACGCACACAGATACAAGCCAGCGTTTCAACTAACTTCTTTATCAAGAAACATAACGAAACCAAAGAATACTTAGCAAGAAGACTGATGTTTCAGAACTAACCAGTCCACGCGTATCAGTGAGTACCAAAAACAAACCCATCTGATCGTGATGCTTTAGTCTTAAAGCAAAGTTGTTGTGTTTTTTTTTTTCAGTTAGATAACTGACGTTATCTTGTGGCGACAGGTTCGAATCTCTGTGCGCCTATATCTGTACATATTTATATTATGTCCTGTACTTGGATTTATTTCTCCCTGACAAATCAAAGATACTTGGATGTTTATATTGACTGTGAAGCGAAGTACTACAAACGTACAGCCCTACGACAGTATTTACGATGCCATCATCCGTACCTGTATACTGCTACTTATTTACCAATAACTTATTAAAATATAGACAGAACACATTTTCTGGTCAAGGTGATGTGATGACAGAAAGTGTTACTAAAATATTGACATAACAAACGTTCTTCTCACGGCAGGGTATTGGTAGAATATCGGACTGATTTCCTTCCTTTGATTCACAAATACAAAAACATGTGAGTAAATGAAATAACAGTGACAGTGACTCGGCTCATTATATCTCACGTAGTTTACTACCACATATACTAGTGGGCTAACAAATACTTCACATTCTCTCACGTAGTTTACTACCACATATACCATCGGGCTAACAAATACTTCACATTCTCACACGTAGTTTACTACCACATATACCACTGGGCTAACAAATACTTCACATTCTCTCACGTAGTTTACTACCACATATACCATCGGGCTAACAAATACTTCACATTCTCTCACGTAGTTTACTACCACATATACCATCGGGC
This sequence comes from Cepaea hortensis, assembly GCA_963921405.1. Classification (NCBI taxonomy): domain Eukaryota; kingdom Metazoa; phylum Mollusca; class Gastropoda; order Stylommatophora; family Helicidae; genus Cepaea; species Cepaea hortensis. The sequence continues at coordinate 65,660,117 of OY992877.1, read as the reverse complement.
TAACAAATACTTCACCTCTCACGTAGTTTACTACCACATATACCACTGGGCTAACAAATACTTCACATTCTCTCACGTAGTTTACTACCACATATACCATCGGGCTAACAAATACTTCACATTCTCTCACGTAGTTTACTACCACATATACCATCGGGCTAACAAATACTTCACCTCTCACGTAGTTTACTACCACATATACCACTGGCCTAACAAATACTTCACATTCTCTCACGTAGTTTACTACCACATATACCATCGGGCTAACAAATACTTCACATTCTCTTACGTAGTTTACTACCACATATACCATCGGGCTAACAAATACTTCACATTCTCACACGTAGTTTACTACCACATATACCATCAGGCTAACAAATACTTCACATTCTCTCACGTAGTTTACTACCACATATACCACTGGGCTAACAAATACTTCACATTCTCTCACGTAGTTTACTACCACATATACCACTGGGCTAACAAATACTTCACATTCTCACACGTAGTTTACTACCACATATACCATCGGGCTAACAAATATTTCACATTCTCTCACGTAGTTTACTACCACATATACCATCGGGCTAACAAATACTTCACATTCTCTCATGTAGTTTACTACCACATATACCATCGGGCTAACAAATACTTCACATTCTCACACGTAGTTTACTACCACATATACCATCGGGCTAACAAATACTTCACATTCTCACACGTAGTTCACTACCACATATACCATCGGGCTAACAAATACTTCACATTCTCACACGTAGTTTACTACCACATATACCATCGGGCTAACAAATACTTCACATTCTCACACGTAGTTTACTACCACTGGGCTAACAAATACTTCACATTCTCACACGTAGTTTACTACCACTGGGCTAACAAATACTTCACATTCTCTCACGTAGTTTACTACCACTGGGCTAACAAATACTTCACATTCTCACACGTAGTTTACTACCACTGGGCTAACAAATACTTCACATTCTCACACGTAGTTTACTACCATATATACCATCGGGCTAACAAATACTTCACATTCTCTCACGTAGTTTACTACCACATATACCATCGGGCTAACAAATACTTCACATTCTCTCACGTAGTTTACTACCACATATACCACCGGGCTAACAAATACTTCACATTCTCACACGTAGTTTACTACCACTGGGCTAACAAATACTTCACATTCTCACACGTAGTTTACTACCACTGGGCTAACAAATACTTCACATTCTCACACGTAGTTTACTACCACTGGGCTAACAAATATTTCACATTCTCACACGTAGTTTACTACCACATATACCATCGGGCTAACAAATACTTCACATTCTCTCACGTAGTTTACTACCACATATACCATCGGGCTAACAAATACTTCACATTCTCTCACGTAGTTTACTACCACTGGGCTAACAAATGCTGAGCATTCTGACAGTATCTGTGACAATACGTGTTATATATTTAAGCCAAACTATGATTCATCCATTCACTTTATATAATATATAACCCTTACAACGAGTTGTGCAACCTTTTTTTTTGGGGGGGGGGGGGGGGAGATTCTCTGTTTACATTTCATTTGTCGTCTTGTTGATTACACTATCCTTGTTTAATTCTCTCTGCTTCAGACATATATTACAGTAACACATTGTGAAGCAAACTGTTGAACGTGTGAGGTCATAATTACAAAAAGAGTTTGTTTATTTGTTTGTTTGCATACATTTGATACGAAAAATAAATGATTAGTTTTCCGCATATATTACGGGTGACTGCCGGCTGCCAGCAGAAAAAGTATACAGTTGCCAAACGAAAATATAATCAACTAATAGCCAAACTATAAAATTCGCCAGTTCATATTGTTTCCTTTTGTGCGAGCTGGGCTTAAATTTACTTAGAATTGCCAACGAGCTGTAAGAATCGTTAGCATGTTTTCGTTTCTGTAAGTTTGTTTCCCGTGTTTCGCCTGGGAGATGAATAAACGACGCAAAACTTCCAGCGCGAGCAAGCCTCTCTCATCAGGACACGAACGAAAACCGAGAAGTTCTTCAGTATCTGAAAACCAACATTGTTAAAACTCCATTATTCTGTAACTCCAAAGTTGCTCAAAGTGGTCTCAGCTGAACCAGAACGTCAATGCTTTCATGGGGAGACAACTTGTAGCACTTTTTACTGCCGCTTGATTGCGGCGTTTAAGACATAAACGAGTTTTAAGAACCTGGAACAGGAAACTCTACCCACTCAGATCGTGGCCAAAATGTATCTGAGATGGTTTTCCAATCAGAAAAAATCCGATACCTGACGAAGAAAAAATATGGAGTAGGTGTAAAGACAATTTTCATGAACTGCAGCGATGAGAGATATTCATGCCAACATTCGTATGGCAAACGCGTTAAACTGTTAGCATCGGGAGAGACGGTCTGTTTCCCGGTGTTTCCTTACTAAGTAGATTCTACAGGCCTTTGGGTTACATCTATCGTGTTCACTCACACTCCCGGTTTTCTTTGTTTGGCTTCGTTAGGTTCAATTTACTTTCGTCAATGTAGCTTGTCGTAAGCATATAACGCACGCTTTAGTTACAATGTAGGGGTTCTCCCTTGCGTAAACTCAAGTATCCCGTTATTGGCTAAGGATAATCAAACCTTCTTCTGAAAACTGATATTATCTTTTTCACTTGGGTAGATTTAAGCTAAAGTTGGAAACAAGTATTTCTTGTTTTTATGTTTAAAAAAAAAAGTAATAAATAAACAAACATGGGAGAAAATTATTGTTTTCCTGTGTTTCTGTTTGTTTTCTTTCTTATTAGGCACACACATTGAGAGCTAGCAAGCGTAAAATAAAGAGTGAGTGAGAAAGAAGCAAACATTAACTTACTCGAAAACTATTAACGTTCCTAAGTAAAATGAGAGGCAGAAGTCGGTCTGTGGAGGGTGCTAACTTTAAACCGTTCAGCGTAAAAGAGATGACATTCTGAATCACGTACGTTCGGCCCAGGTTGATGGATATTGCATCAAAAGTGACGAAAGAACTAAGTAGTAATATATTGCCTGGAAGCTTGGTAATGAAATAGGGCATATCTATCTGGGTGTAAAATAATCATTTAAAATCCTTACCGATAGTTGTGCTAAATATCTTGAAGATTCTCCTGCAAGCTGCTTTTGCTGAAGTGTAGGTTTGGAGAGGTGAATGTGAGGCTGAGAAAACATATTACAATTTACCGCAGTTACAGCAGCAGGGCTAGGCTACTGGTGATGGGGTAATTATTACACTCACCGTAAACAGAAGCTTTAGAAAGAAAAATACGAGTCCCAACTGTCGTTGCCATCATAGCAATCAACATAGCAATCAACATAGCCATCGAGGGAAGAAAAGCAAGAGCTTGAATGTGGAAACATTTTGTTTGCGATTCGGGAAAGACGCACCAGATGATATAACAATATCAGATATATTCTCCGTTCCCAGAAGTTGAATACGCTCTGTGTAAAGCTGGTTCTTCTCTTACACTAGCACAGCATAAATAAATTCTTATGTATTGCTTGGTGCTCATAAGAGTAGAAGAGAGAAGTAGAGGCTAAAGGGCACTCTGGACAACATGAAAATTTAAAGATATAGTTATCCGACAGGGATTCAAACCAGTTATCTCCAAATGGCGACTGCGACTCACTACACGAATAATTATAAGTGTACTTCTACTCATGACCAACTAGACACCCCTAACGAATATGCCTTCATTAGCCAGATCTATTATCCACGTGAACTAACAGCTATGGAATATGCACATAATTAGTATTTAACCAATTAAATAGTACCCCGTTTTTCAGAATGTTATATTCAAATTTTATTGTCTAATGTGTCCACTGCCGGTCTCCCTGGCCTAGGTTTAAGGATGTTGTTCATAATCCCGTATACTCTCGTACGAAACACAGCTATGTGAGATTTGGCAGCGGATCGCGTCGCGTTGGTTACTTACGGAGGGTATGTGAGCCGGTCGTTCAGAAAGCAAAGGCAAACTACTGACCACAAAACTTGCTAAGACATCAACAGCAGCTGAAAAATGCTGGTGTTGACTGCAATGTCCTGTAAAGGATATGCGGGGGAAAATGTGTGTCCACTAGTCTCTGCTTCTTTCTTCTACTTCCATGAGCGTCAAACAATACGTTTGAATTTATTTATGGGCTGTTTTAGTTTTAGTGGTCCCGATGTGTTCCGCAATTAATATTTCAAAGTATAAATAATTGATTAAGTGCCGTCTCTGCTCGAAGTGAGTATCTATAGCAGCGTTTGTATGTGGCCCTGCAGACTTATGGTAGATACACTGTACTCTAGGGACCAAGTTAGTGCAGTTTCTAGCACTCTTACCTGCCGGCCCGTTGATCTAGTGTTCGAAATCCCATCGAGTCGAATTTTTTTTTTTTTTCAAAATTGACCTCAGCTTTCAGAATGTGTTCCAGAAAATCTCCGGGCAAGTATAAGCAGCCTGCGTGATGTTGGACACATCACCAACCAAGTGCTAATGTTTTTTTTTGCCATATCCTATTTACAGGACATCGCTGCCAACACCGGCATGTTACTGCTGTTGTTGATGTCTTCGCAAGTTTACGTTCGGTAGTTTGCCACTGTTTTCTGAACGACCGGCTCCCATACCAATACGTTAAAACCCAGCGCAACGCTTTGTTTTAAACGCAGGTAAGCGGGTTTACGAATCGCGTCCTTAAGCCAGGGAGAAGTGCTGATTGGTCTATTAAAATATGGGTCTATCATTAATTATCCACTGCGCCTCGACGCGTTTAAATGAGTCTTTTACTTCCCAGGTCAAAGAAAAAATACACAAGACCACTGGGTCGGTTGGCAAACGTGTTTCCCACAACAGTGGAGGATTAAAGAAGTGAGTAGTGGCGGGATTAATGAAGTGAATAGTGGCAGGATTAATGAAGTGAATGGTGACGGCCATAGGCCTACATGAACTCGGATGTGAAGTACTGACACTAATCGTCTACGAGGCTGACTAATTCTAGTGATGCAATAAGTTCACATGTTCAGTTAGTGTAGCTTAGTTTGTGAATGACGGCTGCGAGTCAATGATACCAATTCCTGATGTCAGCTAGCAGCAGCAGCATCATGTAGGAGGTCGTCTGAAGAACGTTTCTCTTATCACGGCTCGCCAAATAATTCTCGTGCTCTGCTAGCTTACCTGCCTCATGCATTGTCATGGCAAGAGTGGCCTTAATGTCGGACGTCCTTCTTCGTGCTTGTCAACGTCTGGCCTCTTCTTCCAGGAGCCCAGCAGTCTATTACTGTTCTTTCCAAACCACTGAAACGTTTAATATGGCCAAAGAACGTGAGGCAAGTCAATAAGTAAGTCACACAGTTCTGTGGGATGGCAGGTAAATGTAGTTGGTGTTTTCTACAGGTGTCATTAGATGACAGCAACATCGAACATTATATTCCCGTTTGTCAGGTGGCGCTAGGTGTCTCATGTGCATTCGCAGCGTATAAACAAAATGGCGACTGTACTTACGAAGTTTACAACCCAAAAAAGAACGTGCTGTTGTGCGTTTTTCTTGTGGGCAAAAGGAGTGCTTGCAAAGGACATTCATTAGGAAATGCTTCCTGTTTATGCTGACAAATGTTTGTCCTGTAAAGCGGTGCTTAGCTGGGTAGAAACCATCCTTCTTCGCCTTGTGTCCAAAAATTAAAGGTTAAGCCATCAGCAGGGAAGGTTATGCTGAGAGTGTTCTAGGATTGTTGTTAAGGAGAGTTTTTAACCAATTTCAAGAAGAAAGGTGACAATGTGAATTCTGAATCGTACTGTGAAGTTCTATCGATGCTTCTTGGTGCATTTCGAAGAAAATGTCCAGGACTGCTGACAAGATGAGTGTTGCTTCTTCATGACAATGCCAGACCACATTCGGCTCGATTAACTCAGGAGAAAATTAACCAACTAAGGTGGGAAGTTCTGGAACATCCACATTACAGCCCCTACTTATCCCCCAGCGATTTCCACCTTTTTAGTCCACTGAAAACTCACCTTGGCGGGAGACATTTCGCGAATGACGTCGAAGTTGAATGTGAAGTGAAAACGTGATTTAGAAAACAGAGCACGCAGTTCTATGCAGCCGGTTTGGGAAGACTGATAAAACGATGGGATAAGTGCATCAATGTTGGTGGAAATTATGTTGAGAAATAATGGGACAATGTATGTATAAAAATAAACTGGTTTCAAGTTGTTATCATATTTAGTTATTTCTCTGCAGCCATTTGTGACTTACTTATTGACTTCCTCTCGTATGTCAGTGTCTCATACATGATGCTGTTTATGAGTCTCTGATGTCCAGATCCTGTAGAATTTTTTTTTTTTTCCCGCGTTTCCATCCTGTTTTAGGATATTGCGGTCAACACCAGCATCTTTCAGCTGTATGTTGATTCCTAGGCTAGATTACGCTCATCAGCACGCCACGACTTTCTGAGCGACCGGCTCCATACTCTCATAAGTCACTTTTGCGATTCGAACCACTGCTAATTCTCGTCGCGTCACGTGACGAGAGTATTCGGGGTTAGCGGAGAAAGCTGCTAACCCCCTCGGCCATGGAGCGGGCAGATCCTGTAGAATGTCTGTTTTAATTTTTCTTTGCCCACGAATCTTGAAGAATTGTTCTTTGTCCACGAATCTTCAAGAATGTTTCTTTGTCCACGAATCTTGAAGCATTTTATTTTGTCCATGAATCTTGAAGAATTTTTCTTTGTCCATGAATCGTGAAGAATGTTTCTTTGTCCACCAATCCAGAAACTTTTTTTTTTGGTTTCACGTACCTTCAAGAATTTTCTTTGTCCACGAATCTTGAGGAATAATTCTTTCTCCACGAATCTTGAAGAAGGTTTCTTTTTTCCACGAATCTTGAAGAATTTTCTTTGTGCTAGAATCTTGAAGAATTTTTCCTTGTCCACAAATCTTGAAGAATTGTTCTTTCTCCACGAATCTTTAAGAATTGATCTTTGTCCACAAATCTTGAAGAATTTTGCTTTCTCCACGAATCTTGCTTTCTCCACGAATCTTGAAGAATGTTTCTTTGTCAGCGAATCTTGAAACAATTTTCTGAAGAAGTTATGTCTTTGGGGTTCATATTTTCTTCTTACAACATGATCAATGACTCATATTTGTATGATGTCACATGGTCTCAAACATGTTACTTTAAACTTTAGTGTGGTCGCTGGTGTTATGATGTAGGCTCTTAACAGATTCAGTTCCAAACAAGAACTTAGATTTGGACCAAACATCGACACAATCAACTGAACAAGTATTATAATGTTATGTCTATTCACCGAGCATTACAACTGGAGAAGATACCGCAAAACGAAAAAAAAAAAATTTAACGATGACTCTAGTAAGGTGATATGTCACCCTTCTGTTTACATGAGGTCACATTTGGTGATATTTTATTAGTAAATAGGTAGTCTTCAACTGACTGAGTGGCACCTTGCCGTCTTAACAGACGATAGTGTGTAAAATGAAATTATATCTCTCCATAACACAAAGCCTGGGTTGGATTTGGAGACCATGTGTTGCCCATGTAGCATGATCCTTCTCTCGGCCTGCTTAGTTTACCCCAGAAGAAAGGTAACACCAGTACGTCTGGAACAAGACAAACTGCAGAAGCTGCTGGATAAGCAAAGCAATACTCTTTGCGAATGTACCATGCGTAATATGCATTGTTTATGCTTACAAAATCAATTTGACAATGTTTTTTTTTTTCCCTATGTAAATGTAACATGCACATTTGATGAATGAAAGATGAGTGATCGAAAGGGCCGAATTTAAGACGGGCCTGCGTGCCCAATTTGTTACCCTTTTAAAATAAAGTTCGTTCGTTCGTTCTAACTGTCCGCCTGTCGGGGCTTCTATCCTAGACCAGTTACCCACCAAGGCTTAGGGCCTTGTCTGCCCTGTCATGACATTTAGTCTTTAGGTTACGTGTCCTCGCTTTAGGGTAAGGCTTGTAACCTCCCAATTGCACCCCTCCGCCCAAAGCCGTTGGCACAATGTGGGGTGTCGGTTTCGGTGATCGTATCTCAACATTCGACGCAACAGAAATCCGGTAGTACCCTCTACTGTCACACGGTAGCTCAGTCATATCTGACTAAGACCTGACACAATCTTCAACTAGCAGTTAGGAATTCTTCAACTAGCAGAAGTAAATAGGTAGTCTTCAAATAACAGTGGTAAATAGGTAGTTTCAAACCCATCATCATCAAGTGCCATGCCGACTGGTGTAGACGTTCATGACTCCCCACAGATCTCGGTCTTTGGTTTTCTGAATCAGCTCTACCGTTGATATTCCTCCATGCCACCGTCGCAATCCATCTAGCATCCTTTCTCTTGGTCTGCCTCTGTCTCTCTTCCCCTCGATCTGTCCGGTTGTCACGATGTTCTCCAATGCCTCTCTTTTCATCACATGACCAAATAATATTGTTTGTCTCTTTCTTATTGTTGTATATAATGTTCTAGTTTCATTAGCCTCTTTCAGGCATTCGTTGTTAGTCCAACGAATTCGCAACATTGGTCTTAGGAACTACATCTGTATTGCTTCCAATCTCTTCCTAATTTGTTCATTTACATTCCAAGATTCACAGCCATACAGCAAAACAGGTTCTGTATAACACCTTAGCACTATCTTTCTTAAATTCAATGATATTGACTTATTGCATAAGATATTCTTCATTTTCTTAAATGCAGGCTTTGCTTGTCCCATTCTGCTCTTAATCTCTGTTGTGCATCTTCCATCTGAAGTATTAAATGTCCCCAGATATTTAAAACTATCCACTTGGTGAAGAATGTTCCCTTCTATCTCTATTTCACATTTGGGTGTTACCTGTTTCTTTGATATCACTATTGTTACTGTTTTCTTGATATTCAAGGAGAGTCCTTTCTTTGCACTTTCTGTTACTACTACAACGATGTGTGTAAGCGGGACATGATTGATACAGGCATTGATAATGCACATTGGGAGCAAGTCGCCGCTGAACGTGTTACAAGGAGGGCAAACATCAGAAATGGAATAAAAACAAAGGAGAAAATTATTGCAGATAAGTGACACACCGAGCGTGCGAGACGTAAGATGGTGCATGATGGTGGAAATGACCATGTGTTCACATGCACCCACAGTGAACGGACATTTACAGCGCAAATTGGCCTTATCAGTTACATTCGCTACCGCCATAAGTAAAAGTTATTATGCCTTTTTAAAGCACAAACTATCGTCTGTCAAGACGGCAAGGTGCCAATGTAGTGTTACTACAATATTCAACAGATGTTGTAGATCTTTTTCATTATCCGCCATCAATAAAATTTCAAACTAACAGTGGTAAATAGGTAGTCTTCAACTAACAGTGGTAAATATGTAGTCTCAAACTGGCAATAGTCTATATTTAGCCTTCAAATAACACTAGTTAATCATCATCATCATCATCATCATCATGTGACATGCCGATAAGCTTATGTGGTCATGTTTCGCCATCTCACTCGATCACTAGAGTCGTGGATCAGCTCAGTGTTCTTGTCTCGACCATATCAGATGGCCAAACCACCCATGTATTTACTTCTCTGCCTTCCCCTTGTTCTATTCCCATCGATCTTGCCAGTTGTCACCAAGTCTTTAACTAATCGTATTATAAATACTAATAAATACGTAGTCTTCTACTAACTGCAGTCCATAGGTAGTTTTCAGCTATCACTAGTCCATAAGAGGTTTTCAATTAGCATTAGTCCATAAGTAGTCTCAACTAGCAGTAGTCCATAAGTAGTCTCAACAAGCAGTTGTCTAAAAGTATCCACAACTAGCAGTAGTCCATAAGTAGTCTCAACAAGCAGTTGTCTAAAAGTATCCACAACTAGCAGTAGTCCATAAGTAGCCTCAACAAGCAGTTGTCTAAAAGTATCCGCAACTAGCAGTAGTCCATGTGCTGTCTTAACTAGCAGGAATCCATAAATAATCTCAACTAGTAGTCGTCCATAGGTAGAATTCACTATATCTCCCTTGTCCATAGTGAGCGAAGGACATTTAGCGCGCTTGAGACCAACAAATCCGCTCTGAAAATGTTGTGCCAGTTAGTCTCCATACTGAGATCACCAGCACATATCTATAACAAAACGCTAAGAATTGCGGAATAAGTGAACAGGAAAATAAAATTAAAGATAAAGAACTCGACTTTCATGTCAACCTGGAGATGCGGTGCTAGGCTGAGATTTTCTTAGTGGAACGACACTAGATGTGGACAGTATCAACTGTCATCGTACCTGCAACCAGACGCTGTGGAGGTGGCAGATTCAAATTCTGAATTGACATTGACCATACAATAGCTTTCCAAATGTATTCTGCCACACGTGTCCTCTAATCTCTACGTCTGTCATCATCTATGAATGCTAATCAGTACCCGTGAATGTATTTCTCGTGCCGCCACAAAGGAAATGTTCTGGTACATTGCACTAGGTTGAATTGATCCGAGAGATATATGACCACGAAATTACTCATCGAAGGGTTGAATTCAGAATCATCGGGTTGGTAAGCTAGTGTCATAGTGTAGAAAGAAGTAATAAAGTCGAAGGTTGAATAAAAGTTTGTTTATTTGCGTAAGATGACAAGCCGTGTCTGCCTTGCTGGAATATCGGATGTTGACTGCCCTTCACAACAACAATACGTCACGATTGAGCATCTCTCTCCGCTTTCACTCATAATGCTCAATCGTGCTGTATCTCTAATTCCCCACTAGATCCTAATTATAACCCAAACTACACATACTGTTACACCTCCCCATGTTTATTAAAGAATTTTCCTTATAAAGGAAAAATCTTTACTCCTAATCCCCTTACTCTATCCCCTCTTTTTCCTCTAATCTTCCATAGTTCTTCTAATCCTCCCCAAACCAACTCCAATTTAATTAAACATTCTATTTCTTTAACTCTTTCCCCAGCTATATAATCAACCCACTTCTTCTTCCATTTTACCTCTATACCTCGTACCATGTACTGTAACCCTTTTTTAACTTACCATTTCTACTCTTCTTTCATTTCCCCAAACTATATAGCAATCCACTATATATTCCTTGGCTCCTCAAGTTCCTATATAAAATATGCATATTATAAACAAAATGGCTCGTAAAATCGTATTTGTACAACTGGCATTAGGAAATCACTCGCATTTCTCAATACAAGACAACCCGAACAACGAGAACAACGTATTTAGAAGAAGTAAAGAAGGGGTGCACCAAGTAAAAGGAATAAATAGTCAAGATAAGCACAAAGAAACGCATATTCCACATAACCACATTTACCTCCTTTGCCAATAAAAAAAATTTGTACAATCAAATTTTTTCTTATAAATACGTCATACAAAAATAGATCTTTGTTTTCTATAAACCAAGTTGATATAATGTTTTACAAGCTTTATATATACAACCCTATATGAAATAGAACTTTTTACGTAAGTTTCAAGCCTTATATCTTCAACATTTAAAATTTCCCACCACAATCTTGTCCAAATTGCGTTATCTCACCTTTTAGCATGAGATCCTGTTCAATTTTTATGAACACCTTTAATATAATTAAAGCTGGTTTTTCACAGCACCTATTTCTTGCCCCCTTCATGTCCCATGATCTGCCCTTTATCCCCCTATGTATTTCTTCTATATGCTGCTATTCACAGTTTTTCCCTTAAACTTCTATCTAGTTATACTCTACTTATATATTCGAAGCTTTTCAAGCAACCTAACCTTCTCGGCAGCCTATGTCTCCATACCCTCCCTCAATAATTTTATAATTCCTTTCTGAACGAAAGCCCCCTGTATTTGAAAAGTTAACTAATATTCTAACCAAACTTAAAACCAATTCATTAACCACATCACTTAATCTATCAATCCAACTGTTTACGCAAAACTAAATCAAAACAAGGCGTCACCATTATCCAATTAAAACACATTTTCAAAATTAATATGGCATGCATTTTATCAACCCAAAAGCAAATATTATATCATTATTAGACACTTTTACGGTCCAATAGTGTTTTACTCAAAGCACTATAAACTCAACGATCCTAACTTACTTAAACTAACTTTTTATAAAACCAAACCAAGCATGAAATAAAACATAATACATATACATATAGCATTGAAACATAGTCTCAATAAAATAATCAATTAACAACCATCATTGCCCAGTTACACGAAAATAAAACCCCAAGTGAATAAACAAAGATTTTCCAAGTAAACTTTCTTAAAATTATTACGTATAGTGGCCCCAACAACCATACTAATAATGTACCAGATCTCTATTTATTCAGGCCATTCCATTTATATATTTCCTAACTCCATTCTCATTTTCCTACCTCATCATAGCCAATTGCTAACCAGAGACATACTTCCCAGTATATCAATAATACCAAAAACTCCCCACCAAATTCTCTATAAAACTTCCTACAACTCTCTGTAAGCGAACCGCTTTTAAATTTAAAATATATTTCCTAACTCCATTCTCATTTTCCTACCTCATCATAGCCAATTGCTAACCAGAGACATACTTCCCAGTATATCAATAATACCAAAAACTCCCCACCAAATTCTCTATAAAACTTCCTACAACTCTCTGTAAGCGAACCGCTTTTAAATTTAAATTGTTCATTAAAATTATGATTGACAAAACCGAAGACATTTCCCTTATCCCCTATTTCACATTCTCACAGAAAAGATATGTTAGATTGAGTTAGTGCGCACTTAGGAAAGTAAGAAAAAGAAAGGAAAAAGTAAGAAGTAATCACACTTCTCTTTCCATACATACTTTATGAATAAAGTTTCAAAATTTATCTTCAGTTTCCGTCAATAATAATTGTTATTATCAAAAAAAAATATTGATTCAACACTACTAGCTTTTCTTTTTTTTTTTTTTTTCTTCATTCCTCTCGTCAATTTCAAGTTTACCATTCCAAGTAAACCCATCAATTCAATGCTACATATGTGTATCTGTTACTTACAGACCAATATCCAAATCTTATAACCATATCTGCCGATATCAATGATAACAAATAGTACAAACATTAATTCCTCCTTTTTCTAGCCTAACTCCAAACACATCATACTACCCGGAAAATCCTCTTAATTAATCACTGTAAACTACAGTACAAGTCCTCTTATCTATACTAATGTAGTATTCACCATCCACTCATCTATTTACTTGTGGCCCTACCTGCCAATTATTTCCCTTCAATTTGTCCAAGCTACTAAAAAAATCAACCATCAATTCCACCCCATAGAGAAATAACCAAATATATACATATACTTCATTCAAAACTACCTCCATATTGATTATAAAAATACCAAGAGTCATCTTCTTCATTTTCGAATTCTAACACTTATAAATTGCTATCTGCAATATTCTCTACTTATCTACTTCCTACGGTTCCACTTCTTCAATAACTCCAAATTTCTTTGAACCAATGCTAATTCTACATCAATGTCTTCTTCTTCGTACAATCCATTTGTTTCCTCCATACTACTACTACTTGACTCTGACTTTTCATCCATTTCTTCTTCTTCGTCTGTATGTCTCTCTTTAGCTGCCGCTAATCTCTTTTGTTCAATATCCCATCTAATTTGTCGATCACTATTCCTCAAGGATCTTTCTAGTAACGGCATATCCTCCCCGCTCGTTGAATAATCCCTAATTCTCCTCTGTCTTTTCACTTCTCTATCTCTTTGTCTATCCATTCTTCTTTTCGTTGCCTGTCTAGTGTTCCTAAACGGAGCACTTATTTCCTCCTCCATACTATCATAATGAGTCTCATTCAACTTTTCTTCTTCTATTGTTTTCGGTATCGTCTGTTCTTGAGTATCATCAAAACCTGGAGTTGCTAACAAGCGATTTTGTGTTGGATCTCTTCTAACGCCTGGGGTTACTGTAGCACCTCTAACGAGTTGTTCATCTAAAAACCTTGTGTCTGAATAATAATTATTATTATTATTATATTCTATCTCTTCTTCATCTCTCCTTAAGTGTTCCACGTGTGCCCTTGCTACATGTCCCGTGACCTGGTTCTTAATTTTATACGATACTTTACCTAGTTTTTCCAAAATATAATACCCTGGAATCCAACGATTATCAAATTTAGAGTTTCTCCTATGCTTCTTGTAATAGACCCTATCACCAACCTTAAATTCCTGCAAGTTTGTATTTATATTCTTGTACTTTTTCTGCCTTTCCCTAGCTTTAATTATATTATTCCTTAGTCCTACGTGTGCTTTATGCATTTCCTGTATTATAACCTCTTGAAAGTCTTCACCCATATATTTCCGTCTAGGTTTTAATAGATTGTCTATAGGTAGTATCGGTTCTCTCCCGTATATTAAATAATATGGTGAAAAACCCGTGCTTTCATTTTGATTAGTACGAATGGCGTTAAGGGCAGGTCCTAAAAACAAATCCCAATCCCTTTCATGTTCATCTACAATCTTTGATATAATGCTATATAACGTCTGATGTTGACGCTCGTTTCTAGCATTGGAAGTAGGTCTATAATATGATGTCTTTATATGTTTTATATTTAAATCATTTAACAACTTTTCAAATTTCTTATTTATAAATTCTTTACCATTGTCTGTAAGTATACTTTGTGGACAACTAAATCTTGGGACAAACTCTTGTAAAAAAATATTGACTACTGTATCTGCACTCTTATCCGGAATTGCATAAACCTCCGGCCAAAGACTGTAAACATCTACTATATGAATCAAATACACGTTTCCTGACAATGTTCTGGGGTGTGGACCCGATATATCTAAACTAATCTTTTGCATTGGGAACTGAGGAATGTCAGTATCCTGCAAGGGACACTTTATTGTTTTCATGTTCCTCAATCTGCACTTCTCACAGGTATCCACATATTTATATGCAGATTTAAATAAATTTGGCCAGTAATATTTACTTGTAAGCGCCTTCACCAATTTGTCTCTACCTAAATGTCCATTTTCATCATGATATGCCTTTAAAAGTTCATTTTCTAAATGTTTTGGAATGTATTTCCTCAGTTGTTCGTTCCTTTCAGACATGTAGTATAAATGTCCATCCTCTTGTAAAACCAAATAATTCCTTTTATATTTGTTATCTTCTGTTTCTCTTAATTTTTCTTTTATTTGTATCACTTTTGGGTCTAGGTCCTGCTCCTCTTTCATGTTAAATTTTTCTAAGTGTAGATCATCTTCCCTATGTTCAGACTCTTGTTCTGATGGTAGACTATCAAATTCTTCTCTATTTATTATAGCAGAATCTAAAATATTTACTTGCCAATTTCGATCGTCAATCTCTGGTTCTCCTTCATCTTCTGTGTCACCTGACGACTGTGGATAGGGAATCCTAGACAGTAAATCAGCGCATGTGTTAATCTTACCTGGAATGTACTCAATTTTCGTATTATATCCCTGTAAGTTCAATGCCCAGGTTTGTATTTTCCTGTTCTGCACTGGGGCTTCTAAAAAAGACTTTAAAGGCATATGGTCAGTTCTAATAACAAAATTTGCGTTATGTAAGTAGTAATTTAGTTTTTGAAGAGCGTAATGTATTGCGTAAGCCTCCTTCTCAATAGTCGTCCACTTTCTTTGTGATCTGCTAAGTTTATGCGACAAGAAGTATATAGGCCTTTCATTTTTAACCCCTGGTATTCCAGACTCTTTCCCTTCATATGGTTGCACCAAACACGCTCCTACTGCATTGTCTGAAGCATCTGTGTACAGTATCAACTGTTTGTTTAAGTCTGGATGCGTCAACAGTGGTACCAGTGTTAAACTGTTTTTTAAATACTCGAACGCTTTTTGACACTCATCATCCCACTTAAACCTAGCGTACTTGCCTGTTAAGTTTGTAATAGGTTCAGCTATTTTTGAAAACGCTGGGACAAACCGCCTATAATACGCGCATGTTCCTATAAAGGCGCGTACCTCCTTAACGTTAGTTGGAGCAGGTAACTCTTTAATAACCTTTATTTTGTCCTGGTCTGGTTTTATACCTTCTCTATTTATAATATACCCCAAATATTTTGTTTCTGTCTTTAAAAATTGGCATTTACTGAGCTTTAACTTCACATCATGTTTTCTTAACCTGTCAAACACTAACTTTATATGTTTCAAATGATCCTCCACATTTCCAGAAGTAAAGATCAGAATATCATCAATATAAGCAAGAGCGAACCTTTGCATACCTTCTAAAACTTCATTTATTAAGAGCATGTAGTGAGATGGCGCAGTTTTGACTCCAAAAGGCATACGTAAAAATTCATAAGAACCCATATGAGTACAGAAAGCACTTTTTCTCTGCGCGTCTGCCGACATCGGAATGCACCAAAATCCTGCTCTTGCGTCTAACGTCGTAAAAAATGTAGCGCCATTTAGCAACCCCAAAATATCATCTATCACTGGTAGTGGATATGCTACATTTTTAGTAATTTTGTTCAACGCCCGATAGTCGCAACAGAATCGACTCGAACCATCAGGTTTGGCCACAATTACCACCGGAGATGACCACTCTGATTTTAATCTTTTGATTATCCCTGCTTTCAACATTTCTTCTATTGCCTTTTCTACAATTTCTCTATTTCTTAAGGGAGTTCTATATGGTTTTAAGCTAATCGGCGGATGGTCTCCCGTATCTATCTCCATTGTTACCGTTTTTGTCTTCCCCAACTCTAAATCACTAATTGCAAACACATCCTGATTCTCCTTTATAAACTGTTCCAATACTTCTTTATTTTCTGGTGAAGTCTTTAACTGTGCCAACAATTCCTGTTCTCTTGTCTGTTTATCTAGTGAATGTATTTGTGCTGTATTTCTTTTGAATGGATGGATCAATTCATTCATTCGTGTGTTTCCTCTACTTCCGCGTCCGCGTCTGTTATTACTTCTTTCACTAGAAGACTGTGAATAATTAGTTCCCGGCATTTCTACTCTATCCGTTGCCAATATTTCACTAACGTTCTGTTCTATTTTCGCTACTACACACCCTCTGTATAATTTAATTTCTCTACCTGTGTTGTTAATCACCATAACTGGAAAGGTTAAGTGTTTATCTAACGCTATTATTCCATCCGGAACTTCCAAACCAGGCTCATCAATTATTTCCTCTTGTAATTCAGTGATTCTGACTGTGTTTCCTTCTACATAATATGGGTTTTTCTTCAGCTTCACTTGTATCAAATTAACCGACTGTGGTTTTAATGTCGTTGTCATTTTAACTCTAACTAGTGCTGATATATGCATGTCTTCTTGCATATCT
Source organism: Cepaea hortensis (assembly GCA_963921405.1). Classification (NCBI taxonomy): domain Eukaryota; kingdom Metazoa; phylum Mollusca; class Gastropoda; order Stylommatophora; family Helicidae; genus Cepaea; species Cepaea hortensis. The sequence goes on along the minus strand of OY992877.1, from coordinate 65,642,797 downwards.
ATATAGACGTCCCTGAATTTTAATTTGTGTAAATCATATAAAAGTCTTACTCCATTTTTTATTAAAAAATCTCTTCCTATTAACATGTTTCTATTTAACCCCTTGACTACATGAAAAAGGTGTCTTATGTTGATCCCTCCCAACTTAAAATTTATCATTGTTTGTCCCACTACTTGTAAATTCTGTCCCGTAACAGAGTGTAAATTATTATGACTCTTAAATACTCTACAATTTCTTACTATATTATATAGAAAACTTTCTTTTACTACACTAACCTGAGCTCCCGAATCAATTAATGTACGAACTCTATACTTTCCTATTTCTAATATACAAGAGCTATAATCTGTTTTATCTTCTATAAATTTCTTGACTTCATCTAGTTGAAAATATTCTCTGTTCGAGCTATTATACCTGTTATTAACATATTCTCTAACCCTTGGGACCTTATTATTTACCCTCCTATCATAGGTCCTGCCTAATAGGTAGGGCGCCGATTTTCCTGTGTTCTTGTACCTGTAAAATTCCTGTATCCATCTACAACATTCCTACTCACCCTATTATTGTCATGTCTACCCTGTGTATTCGACTGGACACGCCTGTTATTACAAAACCGAAAAACATGTCCCCGTTGACCACAATTCCAACAGACAATATTTGTACTATTTGTGTTACCTACTGTTTCTCTTGTAGGGTATCTCATATTTCTTCTTTCCTCATTATCATACCTATTTCTACCTTGTAACGTCTGTATACCTCCTCTCCTATTCCATCCGAATCTTGTTTGTCCTATTTCCATAGGTTCCTCAACTCTGTCATCTCGATTACTTCCCACTTCTCGTCCTGTTCTTAATCTAAACCTACGTCTCAAATTTTCTTCTTGTACCGCGATATCCACCGCTTGTGATAACCTCTCAGGGTTTTCCCTCATTAATTTAAGTTTCAAACCATCAGACTTTATGCCATCCACAAAGATCCCTACCAACATCCTTTCCACCTCCTCTCCTCGTACATTCTGTCCTAAGAATGCTTCTTCAGCCAGATTAATCAATCTATCGCTAAACAATTGTACCGTCTCTCCGTTATTTTGTTTAGCCTGCCTCAACACCGAAAATGCATGTTGTGGATCCGTTATTTCTGCATATTTCCTTGCTAGGTCTTCCTTGAATTGTTCCCATGTCTCATCTACTCTAGCTTCTAGCTTTCTTCTTATATGATCCGAGACCGGTTCCGTTGCCGTCTGATAAGCCAACCTCATTTTTTCTACATCTGTTGCTGAGATTAAATAGGCATATTTTTCTATGGAAGTGATCCATTTTTTATATTCCCTGGCCTGTCCAGTAAACCTCAAAATTTCTGTTGTCAATCCTTGTTGGTTGATTATCATATTTAATTTTCCTACCGCTGTTCCCACTCCCGTCAACACCTGGGCCAAGTTGTCTGGTTCCGTCATGCTGAAAATACCGAAAGAAAGCAAGCAAAGAACAAAAAAACACACAATTTCAATCTCCTAATTTAAGGAGGATGCGCTAGGGTGTCTTGTTCCGCCATGCTGAAAATACTGAAAGAAAGCAAGCAAAGAACCAAGAAGCACACAATTTCAAATTATTTGTTTCTAAAAACTGGTTAATTAATTATCCTATTTATGAATCACATAAATTTACTAATTTACAACACACAATTCCCACAGTCCATAAAACTGTTCAATTAGTTATTTAGTTCCAAAATCGCAAAAATTTCACTTTGTTAATCCCTAAAGAGCACCAGTTGTAATATTAATTACACGAATCACCATCAATATCCTGTCAGCGTAGAGGAAGGAAGAACCCTGTCTTCAATAACTCATATTGAAACCAAAAAGTTCACTATAAATCCTCATACCTGTTTCTTAGAGTACAATAATGTTTTAGACTCTGCTCTAACTAAGAAATTACGGCACATCACCGGAGATCCAGGAAATACAAATTGTCTCTTTAACTAAACAGTTACCTTCTTTTGCTCGCTGACGGATCCAGTTCACTTACACGAGCCCGCATCAACTGACAATTAGTTCCAGAGTTCCGGTGGCGGAGTTCAGATATCCCCTCTCGTCCTCAGATAATTTCGTCCTTCTCGTGGGCTGCTGGACACTCTTCCTGCTTGGGTCCCGTCTCATGGGATGCCTGGATTATTTTCGACCCCTGGTTGGGTCCCTTCCTTGATTCTCGAGTGGGTATTTCATCGTCATTTGGGATGGGTCATACATTTGGGTCGTAGGATTGACAAGGCCCAAAAAATTGTCAAGGTCAACCGAAGCCCAATGACAATTAGTTTCAAGAAGCCCGATCACGAATTTACGAGGCTTTTTCCATGATTAGTTGAGCCCGACAAATGTTCAACTTGAATTTCTGATTTTCTCAAGGTCCCAGGACAGGATGGCTCTTCTTGAAAAACGATAGGATTCATGCAACGGCCATGGGAGGCCCCTTGAATTTGATAACGTTCATTGGCTGGCGCTTGGAAATAGTAAGCCTTTTCTTTTGAAACTCCAGAGTTCAGATCGCGGCCCTGGAAAGCGTTGAAGGCTGAGATTCAGTTAACGGCCATTACCAGGGATGACATTACAATTCAGCCACGGCTCTAGAAAAGCCTCTTGATACTTTTATCTTCTGAGTTATATAGTACTTCGCGTGGTAGCCGGACGGCTCAATTCAGAATCCTGGACATACGGCTCCATATTTACTTCTGTCATAGTGTAGAAAGAAGTAATAAAGTCGAAGGTTGAATAAAAGTTTGTTTATTTGCGTAAGATGACAAGCCGTGTCTGCCTTGCTGGAATATCGGATGTTGACTGCCCTTCACAACAACAATACGTCACGATTGAGCATCTCTCTCCGCTTTCACTCATAATGCTCAATCGTGCTGTATCTCTAATTCCCCACTAGATCCTAATTATAACCCAAACTACACATACTGTTACACTAGTGTGCTGGCCACTTGTTTATTGCAGCTCTAAAGTAAGAGAAATATTACATTGTATATACATTAGTTTCGAAATCATTAAAGAAGAAACTGTGGGATTTTGAGTTTAAATGTTACAGAAAAGTTTTTAGAATATCGTTGACGAAACAGTAGTTGCATCTGCATTGTTTACGGGAAACATTAGTTACATCTCCATTGTTTACTGGAATTATTGGTTGCATCTACATTGTTTACGGGAAACATTAGTTGCATCTCCAATGTTTACGGGAAACATTAGTTGCATCTCCGTTGTTTACGAAAAACATTAGTTGCATCTCCATTGTTTACGGGAAACAGTAGTTGCATCTCCATTGTTTACGGGACGTGGCAATCAGCCCAGCATATTTTGGTTGTGTTGTGATTTTCTAGACAACTTTACGTTCTGTAGTTTGCGATTTTTCATAGGAACTGACTCTCATACCAATTTGAAAATCAACGCAGTGCAGTCTGCTTCCAAATGGCCTGCGGTTGACAGCGAACCCGGTATGTCGGGATTGTGAAACTTGACTCACTACCCATACGGACATCGTGGACTAAATAGAAGAAAGCACGGGCGTTCTACAGACTTTGAACATCGAAGAAAACGTGCTCATCATCATCATCATCATCATCATCATCTTCCACTTCTGCCGTCAAGCGTCGTGGGGAGGAATAATTTGCGTTCCAGCGCCCGGTGGACGGCACTGGATAGTGTCATTCCGTGAGGTTGTACAATGTCTCTGATGTCGTCAATCCATTTTCTTCTTGGACGTCCTCGTGGTCTCGTCGCAGATGATCTTTGATGTAAGGCCAGTGATGGTAGTTGTTGATGTTGCATTCTAATGACATGGCCAAACCACTTGATCTTCTGTCTGTCAATAAATGTGGCACAAGGTGTTGATCCCACAGTCTGTCTGATAGTAGCATTTCTTACTCGGTCTCGGATTGTTAAGTTGGCAGCTCTCCTCAGGCATCTCATTTCGCAGGTGTTGATTTTGCGAAGGTGTAATTTGGATAAAGTCCAGGTTTGAGATTGGTAGCATAGGGTTGGTGTGAATATGCTGTTTATTATCTGTCGTTTTACGGACATGGGTATGTTTGGATGTTTCAGTAAGGGTGATAGTTGATATGTAAGTGCACTAGCTTTTTGACATCTGATGTCAATTTCTCTGTCCAATCTGCCATCTTCTGTGATCATACTTCCAAGGTATTTGAATTCTTTAACTTGTTTCAGAGGTGTGTTATTTATCTGTATATTTAGTGGGCCTGGCGATCTGCTAACTTGCATTACTTCGGTTTTGGCTGTGTTTATACTCATATTGTATCTGCTGCAGGTTGAACTCAGATTAGTAATATGATTTTGTAGTCTGCCCTCATCGCTGTAAAACAGGCATTGATCATCTGCAAATAGAAGTTCATTTATTCCCTGTGGGTCAGTTGTTTCATCTGGAGTAAAGAGTTCTAAATTTTCTGAATCTGGTCTGTCGAGACTTGCTTCTTTGGAAATTCTGTCCATGTAGATAGTGAATAGCAGGGAAGAGAGCACACATCCCTGCCTCACTCCTGTATTGACTGTGAACATATCTGGTATACCTTTGTTTGTTCTTACTGCACTTCGGCTCGAGTGGTACATGGCTATGATATTTTCTAGCAGTTGCCCTTCTATCCCATAGTCTTCAAGGATGGTCCATAATTTGTATCTGTCTACTCTATCAAAAGCCTTTTCCTGATCTACAAACACAATATTCTGCTGGTCACTATATTCAATAGTTTTTTCACAAATGTGTCTAAGTGTAAATAATGCATCAGTGCAACTTTTACCTTTCCGAAAACCGAATTGTGCTTTGCTTAACTGTTGTTCAACTATTGGTCTAGCTCTTTGTTCCAAAAGTTTTGCATACATTTTCCCTATATGGCTTAGGAGTGATATACCTCTGTATGTTTCGCACTCTCTCATATTGCCTTTCTTTTTCCATATTGGTACTATTATTGCCTGTTGCCAATCATCTGGGACTTTTCTTTCTTCCCATGCTATATTAAAAAGTCTTGTTAGCCATTTAACTCCTGTTTCCCCACAGGCCTGAATAGCTTCTGTGGTTATTCCATCTGGACCTGGTGATTTGTTCTTAGGACTTTTCTGTATAACTGCTTTGACTTCTGCAGGTATGAAATTTGGTTCTTGCTGTCCCTGGCGTTTAGGCACAAAAGTGAGGTTTCCTATGTTATGTGTGGGGTTAAGTAGTTCTTGAAAGTATTCTGCCCATCTTGCTAGTCTTTGTTGTGGATTAAATATTGGTATACCTCTTTTGCTGTTTATGATGGTGGTTGGGTTGTAACATGCATCTCTGTTTCTCATTGTGGTGACACGTTTATAAAATTCTCTTGGGCAGTCTTTGCTAAGGGTCGCCATCTGTTCACCGTATATTCTCCAGGATTCATCTTTAGATGCTCTAATTGTTCGTTTGGCATTACGTCGTGCTATTCTATAAGTAATATAGTCCTGTTCAGATTTAGTTGTGATCCACTTTTTGAATGCTACCTTCTTTTTGAATATGCTATCTTTAACTTCGTTGTTCCACCAGGCTGTTCTTAATCTTTTGTCTTGTCCTACTTTCTTTGTTCCACATTTATTTTTCAGTGTGTCGAGCATGGCAGCCTTGAAACATGTCCATTCCTTATCTACGCTTGAGTGGTCATCAGGGATGTTCTTATGTAGGTTTTGGATTTCTTGATTGAATTCGTCTTTAACTGTATTTTCCTGCAGCCTCCTATAATTGATGACATGTGTTGTTACTTTTTTGTTTCTTATTCTCCTGTGTGATGAAATCTTTTTTATTATGACTGGTTTGTGATCAGTATCAACATCTGTATTTGAGAGTGCTCTTGAATCTAATAGTAGCCTTCTGTCTGATTTCCTAATTAGAATAAAGTCAATTTGGGATGCTTGGTTTATGTCATTCCATTTATACCATGTGCTCATCAACGAGATATATTTGGAAAGCTGAAATGATTTGGCCACATTAAACGTCACGTGAGTTGGAAGGGACGGTAAACTGAGGGCAAGGTTTCTGGTAGAAGAAATATGGGTCAACCAGCACAAAGCTGGACATAGGATATTGCGGACACCTCGAGCATGTTGGTGCATGAGGCAGGAGAACTGGGCAAAGATAGAGAAACTGTTCGAAGGTCCTGATGAACGCGACGTTCTACAAAGAACCTGGTTAAAGTCGCTTAAAATTCGACAGGGTCTACTTCATTGCACCGGGTTTTTGTTTTATCCCATATGGTTCGGCCTCTTTACGCAGCGTGGAAAGCGTCGCACAAAGCACGAACTCCGTAGCTTGAGCGACGACCCACAGGAGTCTCCGAAAAACTACACGCGTGAACCGAAGGACGCGGCCCGAAATCGAACCCACAACCTTCGGAGCCCGAGTCAAACGGCTTGACCACTTCGCCACAGACATCTGGTACAGGATAATATACATTAGTTGTCTGCATCACAAAATAAATTATATTCTCTTAGGCATCAAATGGAAGTAGTTACCAGACTCTTATCGTGGGAGTATCGTAACAAGTATACATGATTACATTTGATAGAATCACTGCAATAATTAATAACGGATAACTATTTATAAAAAAGATACCTCACTGTCATGTGTTATGAAATGGAACAATTCCAGAACGTGAATTTAACGTGGCATTAGAGATAGAGTGCTGTGAAGCATGGTGGCTCGAGTCAGCTGACGAGGCACTTGAAAAAGAAACAGATGAAAAAGTTAACTGATAAAAGATGCTGGGTTAATATGATACTGGTCGTTAGTACTTTTAAATATTTAACGGAACAATGCAAAGAATACGTGCACAATTAAGAACTGACGTCATAGAACTGTCTGTTAAGATGCGTGGGTCAGATCAAGCTCCGCCCCCTGTCAAACTAATTTCTCTTCCCAGGTCTTGTCATTTATTGCGAGTTCTCCGCTCCTAACATTCATGCAATAATCTGAAAGCAAGAAATAGAAGGCTGACGCTGCGGAGAGACTTGGCTTCTGTCAGTCACGCACGCCAAGTGTACTTGCTCAGAGTACAAGTCGTATCTTCATTATGTAATTGTTCACCAAACTCAATATACATTGATAATGGGGGAAAGCAATATGTGAAGAACGTTCGTTTTGTCATATTAACAATTAACGGAGGGGGGGGGGTGTTTCGCTGACGCTTTGCGGTGATTTTTCACAACAGAAGGTCGGCATTTCAAATAACAATGGCAAGATAATGAACGTTCAATTGCTTAGAAAATCACAAACAACTAGTAAATGCTATGTTGACTGCGACGTCCTGTAAAGGATATACAACTAACTTTTTTTTAAAATATGTGAACATGCACAATTAAACATGAAATATTAAGACCAATGAAATGATATGACATTGCGTTTCTCTTATTCTTTATTGTCTGTTCACAGGGTTACAGAAGTTGCAGAAGAGATGGATCTATTAGTGACCTAGCGATTTCTTGTAACTGTCATGGAACATCCTGGTCAGACACCAGGTTCGCCAATGAAACGATAGCGCGTGACCACTGCTCTGATGAATCATATCGGGGACTCCTGGGGAATCATATCGCTGCCAGACTGACCATAAGTAACTGAAAATATTCGAGTTATGTGTAGTCTAGCACTGGCCGCTTGGAGAGGTCACAGTTATGTGTAGCCAAGCACTGACCGCTTGGAGAGCTCACTGACCGCTTGGAGAGATCACAGTTATGTGTAGTCTAGCACTGACCGCTTGGAGAGCTCACAGTTATGTGTAGCCAAGCACTGACCGCTTGGAGAGCTCACTGACCGCTTGGAGAGATCACAGTTATGTGTAGTCTAGCACTGACCGCTTGGAGAGCTCACAGTTATGTGTAGCCAAGCACTGACCGCTTGGAGAGCTCACTGACCGCTTGGAGAGATCACAGTTATGTGTAGTCTAGCACTGGCCGCTTGGAGAGGTCACAGTTATGTGTAGCCAAGCACTGACCGCTTGGAGAGCTCACTGACCGCTTGGAGAGATCACAGTTATGTGTAGTCTAGCACTGACCGCTTGGAGAGCTCACAGTTATGTGTAGCCAAGCACTGACCGCTTGGAGAGCTCACTGACCGCTTGGAGAGATCACAGTTATGTGTAGTCTAGCACTGACCGCTTGGAGAGCTCACAGTTATGTGTAGCCAAGCACTGACCGCTTGGAGAGCTCACTGACCGCTTGGAGAGATCACAGTTATGTGTAGTCTAGCACTGGCCGCTTGGATAGATCACAGTTATGTGTAGCCAAGCACTGACCGCTTGGAGAGCTCACTGACCGCTTGGAGAGCTCACAGTTATGTGTAGTCTAGCACTGACCGCTTGGAGAGCTCACAGTTATGTGTAGCCTAGCACTGACCGCTTGGAGAGCTCACTGACCGCTTGGAGAGCTCACAGTTATGTGTAGTCTAGCACTGACCGCCTGGAGAGCTCACAGTTATGTGTAATCAAGCACTGACCCCTTGGAGAGCTCACAGTTGTGTGTAGTCTTGCACTGACCGCTTCAAGAGCTCACAGTTATCATCGGTATGAGAGTTCTGTTTGCCTACGGGGAAGAAACTACACATTCGGGATGAAACTAAACAACCGGAATTACACTAAACTATTGGGATGGAGCTAAACTACCGGTATGGTACTAAAGTACGTGGATGAAACTAAACTACTCGAATGAAACTACATTATTAAGATTAAACTAAACAACCTAGATTCAACTAAACATCTGGGATGAAGCTAATCTACCGCGAAGTAAACTATCTGGGCGAAATTTAACTACCTGGGTGAAACTAAACAACTGGGATGAAACGAAACAACCGAGATAGTATCATCAACCATCCCCAAATTCTTCAACTAGTACAAGAGGGAACAACACGGATCGACGGGTTGTGCATTGTGTGTCCACCGTTGCCGAGAGAGACCTTACGGTCATCTGTCAGTCCTAGAGTTGGTAGAGAAGCAGCTGGTCTGGATAGACCAGGCTGATCCCTGATATGGTTGTCGTAATGAAGGTAGAGTAACATCCGATGTCAAGCAATTGTCCATCAAGAATATTATCATCATCAGCAAGTGCCTTGCCGGCTGACTCCATGCATCTCCATAAATTGCGATCTCCCACGACATAGATCAGTTCATGTGTTGACTCCCTTCCATGCTACGACACAAGACTGTCAATAATTTTCTCACACTGTCTTCCACTCTCTCTTTGCAGAAATATTTCCGGTTGTTACAACATGCTCCGGTTTTTGTCTTCTCGTAATTGGCCCAAACAATTATGACTGTTTCTTTCTGTTGGTTATGATAAGTCGTCTTTACGACGTAGCCTCCCACAAAATGTCCAGATCGCTCATTTTGGCTGTCCAGTGAATTTTAAGCATTCTTCTATAAACCACATCTCTTAGGCTTCTGTTGTTGTTGTTTTTTTTTTCGCCTGTATACTATCAACAACAACAAAACCATAAACAACTGCGGTCTACGTCGTTTTAGTTGTATATATAACTACGGCTCACAGCACTGATACAAGCAAATATATTTACATAATTTGACTTATTCCGTAGCAAAATTCCTGCTCTTTTTTCTTACAGGAGTGTCTTGAAATGTTTGCTTATTGTGCTGTTTCTGCTGACAGTCGGGTGTCCCTTCTCTTTTCGTTCCCAACTGGCTGGGCCCAGCTGCTGGCATGTGGGTGTCCCTTCTGTTGTCGTTCCGAACTGGCTGGGCCCAGCTGCTGGCATGTGAGTGTCCCTTCTGTTGTCGTTCCGAACTGGCTGGGCCCAGCTGCTGGCATGTGAGTGTCCCTTCTGTTGTCGTTCCGAACTGGCTGGGCCCAGCTGCTGGCATGTGAGTGTCCCTTCTGTTGTCGTTCCGAACTGGCTGGGCCCAGCTGCTGGCATGTGGGTGTCCCTTCTGTTGTCGTTCCGAACTGGCTGGGCCCAGCTGCTGGCATGTGAGTGTCAAGTAATGTCTTGCTAGACTCTGTATCGTTGACACTGACGGAAGAGGTCAGTCTGTAGCTGGTACATGCCCTTGTCGCTACGGTAAACAGATCTTCATATCTGTAACAAGTTACCTGGAGGGTCCCAAATACCCCTGTCACAATATTATTCTTTAGCCCTGGCTGGGATAGGTCTTTGCCTGCCAACCCTCCTCCGTTCCCCGGACTCACTGTCACTCTCTCTTTTGACCTAGGGGCCTATTCCCTGAGGTGTCTTTCTGGCTGACAACATATAACATTGCGATCGTCAGAGTAAACTATAACTTCAATTTAATAACTTAATACCGGACAGCACGGGAAAATATCAAGGCAGTTGAAACAGATAGTTCTCTACAAACAAACAGGAATAAGGTGTTCAGTCCAGGCACAGAGCCTCATATGGCTTTTCATCATAGACCAAGCTTAAGACACTGTCCGTTCAGTCCACATACACCTCACCGAGTGTGCCTTCAGTTCCTTCCTTCCAGGTAGGTTGTGCTAACAACAGGCCGCTGTAGAACCAGGCTTCCAAGTTTGAGTGGACCTCTCTACATATTCAGTATAGGGTTCTTCGAAGCCCCATGGTATCACTTGGCACGATGTTGGGTAGGAATTAATACAATGGGAACAGTTCGTGAATGGGGAATGGGTATGTGCCTTTCACTGTCACTGACAAGGATGGGTATGACTGAGAATTAGGCGTAGGTCCAGCCAGGAACATAGGGTCAGCCACTCCTATGTTGACGATGTGATTTGCGTTGAGCTGGTACTGAAGAATGCCACTCGTTCAGGACTAATCGGACCTCTATCCATTGATTGGAGTCATTGGCCTGGGGCCGTCCTGAAAGTCCATAGTTCACCTGAGAATGGCTTAAGGTGACTATCTCGTGGTCTTGAAGATCCCTTCTGCTCCTTTCACTTCCAGGAGGACCCTGGAGAGGACAGAGATTAGTGAGCTTGCTGGCTGACTCAGGTACCGCAATCCTGAGGACCAATATGGGCCTCAGTTTAATAAAGTTGACATCATTTACCTCAACTAATTAATTAGATAGGAGGCCTTAGTGAATGGGCCTGATATGTCAGGTAGCCCCTGGATTGGCTACGTCCATGCTTGACTAAACCTCCAGCTTGTATAGGTCCTGTTGGTTACCCTAGGAACTCTTTGCATACAAGATTCACTCCCTTCTCTCATGCCATGCCTTTATTATTACTGGGCACATTCGTTTCCCGGCTTCCCTCTCACTTGCAAACCCTGCCTTTCTCACGACAAAGCTCTTGTGGTGTTGTGTGGGTAATTATGTGTGTTTCTCCCCCCCCCCCCCACCCTCTCCTTTAATATGTGAAGGGGAACGTGTAGATCATACCCAGTGTTCTCGGGACCCATCTTCCGTGCCCTACTGAATAGCCTCTTTTGGCTTATACGGTTCGGTATTTCCCGCTTAACGAATATTATAGTAGTGGGTCTGTATGGAACGAAGTGTAGTTCCCTATCCCTAGCAAGAATAGGAAAGAAGATACTACCCCTTCCGGCCGCTGCTCTCGTCTGAGCTGTCGCCGCAATGTACAGGCAGTGCCTCGCATAACACGTATGTTTAGATGAGTTCAGGTTCTTTCCAGTGAGATAAAGAGCTCTATTTATATCTCTGGCATCATCTTAACGACCAGTAACTATTCGGTCCACTGGGCTACCCTATCTGCTAAAAGACGAAAGAGATAGCACAGTGTAGACCCTCTTTCGCCTCAAGAAGGCAGAACATAGATGGGTCGAAGACGTCCCCACGGAGCACTCCCCTCCTTCCGGCATACCGTAGATATGTCATGTTTATATTCAAATGAAAGATGACACTATACAGAGTTCAGGCCTTAGGAAGAAAGATAGCACCCGCCTATCTGCCGCCAAGAACAAGCGAAATCATCTGGGGAAATATATTGCTCAGATTAGTTCCAAGGCTATGCCAAGAATAAGATGCTTAGCTTGATTGGCCAACTGTCAACCCCCTCCCGATATGGCATGACTGGCTTTTCGCCAATTCGTCTCACCAGTCGAGACAACAGAGATTTGTAGTCCAAGGTCTGGCAGGATTAATTAAAACCCACTCTTACCTTTCTACCACCAGAATGCTGCACCTAATCTGTCCCAAACTTTAAATTGTTTGGACATGATGCAGGATATAACGGTTGTTGAGACGTTCCGTGATTGCCCAACAAATTGCACGGGTGCGTATTTGGTGCAAGGCGCCCTATCGGGTTTTCCCGAAGAAAAGTTAGACTTCTAATAGTTCTCTTAAGAAGATCGGGTTGTAAAAGTAACCAAGAGAACTATCTTCCTGGAAATTCGAGCGGATAAGAGAACTGAGGGTTCCCGAAAGCTGTTTCCCATTGTTTTCCCAAACCCAAAGACGGCATGAGGACGTGGGCCACTGGCGTTTTGTTACAATATCTCTTCTCACCCCAAATCAGTTATCTCGTGCTTCGGGAAACTTATAGCGCTGTGGACATGAGGCCTGATGTTGGTGAAGGATCACCTTCAATGCACACGGATTTCTCCGTAAGGCATTAGTCTCTCATAGATTCCCCCATAGATCTCTGTAAGGCTGTAGTCTCCCATAGATTTGCCATATATCTCCATAAGGCTGTAGTCCCATAGATCACCCACACATCTCCCATAAATCTCCGTAAGGCTGTAGTCTCCCATAGATCATCCTTAGATCTCCTATAAAGAGATTGCAATTGTATCAATAACAACAGAGATTATAATTGTATCACTGACTCCAGAGATTGTAATTATATCAATGGCTATGTATATTGCTATTGTATCAATGTTTACATAGGTTATAATTGTATCATTAACTACAGAAATTATAACTGTATCAATAAATAAATAGACTGCAATTGTATTAATGACCACAGATATTGTAATTGTATCAATAACTTTAGAGATTATAATTCTATTGTTGACTACAGATATTGTACTTTTATCAATGACTACAGAGATTGTAATTGTATCAATAAATACAGAGATTGTATCACTGACTGCAGAGATTGTAATTTTGTCAATGTCTACATAGATTGTAAGGGCCAACGTGCATTTAAGTTGATTAGTTGCATTCATCCCGATAACTTTCATTGAGTCGGTGAACACAGAGAGATTGTGGCAGTGCTTGACAAAAGGTGTAAACCTACTGTTTTCCTAACAGCACATGTGTGTGAAATCAAATAAGGGTAGCCGGTATAGAAGCTGCCCCATTACATTCAACCTAGGAATTAGAAAACGGCCACAAGACGTCACCCACACGCCACAGCCAGCCATTAAGAACAAATCGGCGTGAAATGACGCGGAGACTCTTAGACTAATGTGATACAAACACTAATAATATTAAAAGAGACAGATCTTTTTATACGGCTAGTTCTTTCAATACAATCAGCCGGGCTTCCTGTGGGAGCAACATTTCTTTGATAGCTTTCTCATTTATATCTTTAAGAGTGGGCTGCACGGGCAAGACTACAATACTGGGGCGTTTCATGGCAAAAAATAACAGGTAATATTAGTTGAAGGGATTCTGGCAATTCTTGGACCGAGAAAGCGGTGTTTCCGTCTTTTTGTTCGAGTTAATGTTATTAGTAGGTGAACGTTTTTTGTAGTGCTGTCAACAGCCGGAGGGAGGGGACGCGAAGAGGGACATATAAAATATGGGGGAGAAATAATGTACGTGATGAAATTTATTTATGACGACATAACATAGGCTATTGTAATTTTGTTACAATGGAGACTTGGTAACAATAGAGTTGAATATTTTTTTACTTGCTTCACCAAAATCGTTCAGGGCTTTGTAGATATGACATTCTCTATACATTCTCAGAGGGGCCAAAACTCTTGTTCAAACTGTCATATTAAGATTCCCAGTTACGTGTCCTTTACTAGAGAATGTGGGATTTTACAAATGACCCTGGGTTCTCAGTTCGGTCCAGTCTAACATGGGTACTAGGACATTGTCAGGGAAGTAAAGGCGACTAGCGTGGTAGTGATTTTATCACCCATTGAGTGCCGTTTGATCTGAACAAACACGGGCCTAGAACAGTATACTCAGTACTCCACAGAGCACGGAACAGATGTGAACCCAGGATCTCACTGCCGGCAACAAGAGCGTGCATGTCGCTACCGTATAGGAGCTCATATGAGAGAGAGAGAGAGAGAGAGAGAGAGAGAGAGAGGGGGAGGGAGGGAGGGAGGGTGGACATGTAAGAGAGATTTGGTTGTGCGTGTACACAACCATGTGCATGTGTGAAAGAGAGGGAAAATAGTGTACGTGTGTTTGTATGTGTGTTTGCCAGAGAGATTGTTAGTGTGGGTACATGTGTGGTAGAGAGAGTATGTGTGCTAGCGCAAGTTTCAAAGAGACAGAGCTTGCTTGTACATGCATGTTTGAGAGAAAGAGTGTATTTTGTGTGCATGTATGTGTGAGTATAAGAGTATGTGTTAAACAGATCGTGTGTGTGAAACAGAGGTGTGTTTATGTGAGATAGAGAGTCGATGCATATGCGTTTGTGTAGTTTGCTGTGTGCGTGTCAGATGGAGAGCTAATGCATGAACGTACGCGTGGGCCGGTGCGTGTGTATATGTGTATAGCTATGTATTTCTATATGTCATATATACAGTGGCGTGGGCGTTAGTAAAATTGATAGCTGGTAATGTTATGAGCCCGGTGGGGCGCGGGTTCGACGTATGGTCTCGTCGCTTGCCAAAGTGAGGGAAAGATTGGCTATCAGCGTGCGTGCGTGTGTGTGTGTGTGTGTGTGTGTGTGTGTGTGTGTGTGTGTGTGTGTGTGTGTGTGTGTGTGTGTGTGTGTGTGTGTGTGCGTGAAAATTTGAAATACATGTTATGCTAGCGGAGTTTTAATTTATTTTGTTTGAACTGTAATTTTTTTTTCGGTCTCAACCCAGTCCCTTGAAGAAGCTATTCTGTTTTCACTTTCTTTCCTTGCCATTGCTCTAAGACCTACAAAAATGTAGTGGCACCATCACTTTGCAAATGCATAGCAAGAAAATGCTTTGAGACAATTGATTATTATGATTTATCTAGACAGTATCCCTTGGCTCTACTCGTTTCTTCATCTCTGGGTTACTTCCAGAGACTGATCTGGCAATTCGAGGCTCTTTCTCCACCGATACCAGACTCCCTTGTCCGCACTTCTTTTCTTAACTCACATTTGCAATCTGATGGCCAAATGGTCTTTGTCAATTGAAACATAATTTCCAAAGTACATCAGAAAAATTGCCGTATACGGCTTTGATGCCTAGCGATATAATTCTATGCGTTCTCTCACAGTAGACTGCACATTGGCGTTTATACACTGCACAGAGAAATAACCTTAATCTATTTATGTATAATGGCATTGTTATGATTGTCAAATCAATGTAGAAAAGGGAAGGAAATACCTTGTTTCCGATAACTGAAAAGTATCAAAGAAAGCCACCTGTCAAGCCGCTTTCAATATCCTGAACTCGGAGGCGGTATTCCTTGTTCTAACTGCAAATGATTATTGCAACTATTGTTGTAGCGTTCAGCAACTCAATTAGCTGATGGAAGGTCCACTTGCTCAATAGTCATGCTCAGCCGTGATATTAGATTGTTTTTATTTGTGCACCACGTTTTCCGCAGGCTTTCATTTCTTGAGCTGCAGTCACTTTTCTGTGGTAATATGCTTTATCACGCAAACGCGTCACCTTTTATGATTTCTAAATACTTCTAGCTCCGGGACAATCAAGGTGGTTTGTGTTGAGAATTTTAACTCTTGTAACTGATGTTGTTATTTTTGGTGATAGTGATTAATTTTAACTAATTTCAGTAACTTTGTGAGCTACTGCTATGGTCAACTAATTTAATTAGTTTTGTCGTAAGGTTAACACATTTAAACGATTTTGCAATAAAGTCTACACATTTGAATCATTTTATCATGAAGTTACAACATTGATATTATTTGGTAAGAAAGTCAGCTCATTTAAATAGTATGATAAAGCAAACTTATTTGACTAGTTCTGACATAAAGCTAACCTGTTTACCAGTTTCACCATAAAGCCAACCTGTTTTACCAGTTTTGTCAGAAAGCCAATCAGTTTTACCAGTTGTGTCATAAAGACAACCTGTTTAACTAGTTTTGATATAAAGCCAACCTGTGTGACTAGTTTTGACATAAAGCCAACCTGTGTGACTAGTTTTGACATAAAGCCAACATGTGTGACTAGTTTTGACATAAAGCCAAGATGTGTGACTAGTTTTGACATAAAGCCAACATGTGTGACTAGTTTTGACATAAAGCCAACATGTGTGACTAGTTTTGACATAAAGCCAACATGTGTGACTAGTTTTGACATAAAGCCAACATGTGTGACTAGTTTTGACATAAAGCCAACCTGTGTGACTAGTTTTGACATAAAGCCAACATGTGTGACTAGTTTTGACATAAAGCCAACATGTGTGACTAGTTTTGACATAACGCCAACATGTGTGACTAGTTTTGACATAAAGCCAGCCTGTGTGACTAGTTTTGACATAAAGCCAGCCTGTGTGACTAGTTTTGACATAAAGCCAGCCTGTGTGACTAGTTTTGACATAAAGCCAACCTGTGTGACTAGTTTTGACATAAAGCCAACCTGTGTGACTAGTTTTGACATAAAGCCAACATGTGTGACTAGTTTTGACATAAAGCCAGCCTGTGTGACTAGTTTTGACATAAAGCCAATCTGTGTGACTAGTTTTGACATAAAGCCAACCTGTGTGACTAGTTTTGACATAAAGCCAACATGTGTGACTAGTTTTGACATAAAGCCAACATGTGTGACTAGTTTTGACATAAAGCCAGCCTGTGTGACTAGTTTTGACATAAAGCCAACCTGTGTGACTAGTTTTGACATAAAGCCAACATATGTGACTAGTTTTGACATAAAGCCAACATGTGTGACTAGTTTTGACATAAAGCCAACATGTGTGACTAGTTTTGACATAACGCCAACATGTGTGACTAGTTTTGACATAAAGCCAGCCTGTGTGACTAGTTTTGACATAAAGCCAGCCTGTGTGACTAGTTTTGACATAAAGCCAACATGAGTGACTAGTTTTGACATAAATCCAACATGTGTGACTAGTTTTGACATAAATCCAACCTGTATGACTAGTTTTGACATAAAGCCAGCCTGTTCTACTAGTTCTGTCATAAAACCAACCTGTTTTACTAGTTTTACAAATACCAACCTGTTTTACCAGTTTTGAAAAGAAAATCCACCTGTTTTATTAGTTTTGTCATAAAGCTAATCTTTTAAACTAGTTTTGTAATAACTTAAACCCTTGCTTGTAAATAGTTTAGTTATGCAGTTTGGTCATTGTAAAAGAAAGTTATTTGAATGTCCTTTGCAGGACGCGGCAATCATGCCAATCATTTTTAGCTGTTTGTGATTTTCTAGGCAATTACACGTTATGTGGTTTGCTATTGGTTTCTGAACGGCCTACACTCATACCATTGTGAAAATCAACGCAAATCACTCTACTCTCTGGTCGTCTGCTTCTGGCTTCGAACCCTGTTAGTTGAAATTGTGAAACTGGTTCACTACCCCAAAACCATGGTCGCTGATAGATTAGTGAGTTAGTTAGTTAGTTAGTTAGTTAGTTAGTTAGGTAGGTAGGTAGTTAGTTAGTTAGTTAGTTAGTTAGTTTAGTTAGGTTAGTTAGTTTAGTTAGGTTAGTTAGTTAGTTAGTTAGTTAGTTAGTTTAGTTAGTTAGTTAGTTAGTTAGTTAGTTAGTTAGTTAGTTATTTAGTTAGTTAGTTTGTTTGTTAGTTTAGTTAGGTTAGTTAGTTTAGTTAGGTTAGTTAGTTAGTTAGTTAGTTAGTTAGTTAGTTAGTTAGTTAGTTAGTTAGTTAGTTAGTTAGTTGACAGATCATCCTCATTGCACATCGAACCATTCAGTCCATAAGTGCTCGGATCCCCTCCTCAGCAAATCCCGCAGCGTGTAGCGACTAACGACACCAGTTCTGTGTTGGTTTATCAATCTTCTTTGGCTTCCTGCGTAGTGTTCTTGTTTGGCCACACCTTTTTTAATTTTCTGTTCTCGCAGTCTGACCATTGTTGTAGATTCACAGTCATCACTTGGTTCTCGCAAAAGTCTTACTTCTCGTAGAGCATTCAGAATGCCAGCCTGGTCCGTGGCGCGTCAGCCCTCCACAGTAGCCTTGCCTGCGAGCTTGTCAGCCCGCTCATTTCCTTGTACTCCTGCATGCCCTGGCACGAAGATGAAGATAATCTTTGCCAGCCGAGACCGCTCCAAAGACAGCAACCACTCTCTTCGGGTCCACCCCATCTCTACTCTCTTGAGCATGCTCATTGAGTCGCTAAGGAAACAAGTCGCTAAGGTCGCCTATAGGCTTGCCATGAAGCCAAATTATTTAAATAGCGTTGCCACTAAATCAGCAATCTTTATATTAAAGCCAGCTTGTTGGAATAGTTGTGTCGTAAAGTCAGGCCATTCATCAAACAGTATTAATTCCAACTGGAAGGAAATATCCTTCGGTGGTGATTAAGTCGCATTCCATTATTAATCTGGTATAGATGTCCTAATAACTTGACTTTATGGCAATGACACATACACCATCGATACTCCTAATCGTAGACAACAAAGACATTTAGAAAATATAATAACATAATACATGTTGATTTACTTATCTCCAAAAGTGAGTGGTTTATTACAGGGGGAACATGAATAAGAAGCATAAATATATGCTATTTATTCATGTTTTCACTGTCATAAAATTGACGAATTACTTTGCAACAACTGTATTGTATTCTTTCTGGCAGATGTACGGAATTCTTCTAAAAAAAATTTGTATTTATTGGCTTTTTGTGATTTACTACTCGAATTTTAATTCGGTGGCTTGCCATTACTTTCTGAACGGCCGACATCTCATCCCATCGCAATCAGGCAATCAAGGCCAAGCGGTCTGCTTCCAAATCTACCCCTTCCTCCTTCCCCCCCCCCCCCCCCCCGGTGGCTGGTATCGAACCCTCAACTCGGTCTTGCGGGAAATTGTAAAACGCACTATCTTCTAAGTTATAGCGCCGGTTGTATTTGGTGCGAGGCGTTATGTTTATATGCCGCTCGAGGGTGGTGCGGACAATGTCACACAGGATGCCCTGACCTTCCAGAAAATTTTCTCGCACCCATATTAAAATGGGTTGTTAGTATCCCAGGTCAATGTAAAGAAACCGTTAGGGATCTGAACACATAACCACCTGACCGGCAGTCATGCAACTTCGCAACTGCGCAATCTCTCCCACCTCTGTGATGGGGGAAGGTGCTGCATATTCTTTACAGGACGTAGCCATCAACCCCAGCATTTTGTGGCTGTTCCTAATTCCTGGGCAAAATTACGTTCAGTAGTTTGCCATTGCTTTCTGAACGATCGGCACCCATACCATTTCATAAAACAACCAATGTAAAGTGGTCTGCTGCCAAATCGCCCACATCTGTGTTTCGAACGCGTGTATACAGGATTACGAACTGCGTCCGTATTTTTTTTCATATCATATTTACAGGACATCGCTGTCAACACCAGCATTTTACTGCTGTTGTTGATGTCTTGACAATTTTACGTTCAGCAGATTACCATTGCTTTCTGAACGACCGGCTCCCATGACAACACGTTAAAACCCAGAGCAACGCGGTCTGCTGCCAAATCGGTCACAGCTGTTGTTCGAACGCGGGTAAGCGGGCTTACGAATCGCGTCCACAAGCCCTTCGCCACGGAGACCGGCCGTATTTAGCTTGATAAAAATACGCTAACCCCGTCTTCGGACTTAATAACCTGACATGGCACGCAAAGATAAGAATTCTCAAGCCGGTCATCCCCCACTAGAAACTTACCCGTACACAATACAGCCCAGCGCAGTTAATGTTTGTACTATATTCATTTGGGACTAGGATCTGAGTCACACAAGGCAGACTAGCAAAGCATTCACTTCTTGAAGCGATCAAGCCTTGACACCTGCAAGTACTCACAACGGATACATTACACGTGAATGCACCCTACTTTCACCTTGTACACCCACTTGGCGCTTGTCAAATGCTTTTTAACTTCGGTCGTTCATGTAGCTCAGATGGCCTCCGTTAGCGGTTGTTAAGACTGAGATTTGTGTTTGTTTCGTGACTGGCATTATGTTCTTTAGGAGCAACGTAAAACGAAAATGATACGTGTAAATACGCAGTGAACTTACTAATGTTGAATTAGAAATGTCGAGACACAGGTACGGAGTAGCTTATATCTCTGTCAGGAATTCGAGAACAAATGTTTGCATGTGGTTTGCAGGAGTCAAACAGAACTCCGTAAACGTCTAAATCAAGAACATTAACTTCAGATACCATTCTGTGTATATCATATGTGTCTATGTACGTAGTTAGATGTTGTGGCAAGGTGCAACCGTTTTTCTTGTCCATGTAAAGTAAAGGACCCGTTTACACGCCTTATGGCGCATTTGGCATATGGTGCCAGACCCACGATTTAATAGAACAATGATCAGTATTACACCGGTCGCCTTTACTTCCCCAAGACATATTGTGGTACCCATTGTGGGCCAGATTGAACTTAGATCCAAGCTGGATTAAAAAAAAATTCTAATTCACTTGAAGGCGGAGCGAACCCATGACCATCGGGTTGGCAGGCGAGAGTCTTGGTCGTGTACTTTTTCTTTATTTTGAAATTAGTGTTGAAGTCTGCTTCTTATAGAGTGCTATCTGTCCGTCCATCCGTCATCTGTCCGTCCGTCCGTCCGTCCGCCCGCCTGTCTGCCTGCCTGCCTGCCAGCCTGCCTGCCTGCCTGTCTGTATGTCTGTCTGTCTGTCTGTCTGTCTGTCTGTCTGTCTGTCTGTCTGTCTGTCTGTCTGTCTGTCTGTCTGTCTGTCTGTCTGTCTGTCTGTCTGTCTGTCTGTCCATCTGTCCTTCTGACTGTATGTCTTCTGTAAGTCCATCTGCCTGTACGTCTACCTATCAAAATGCCTTAATGATACCAAAATAAAAGCTGTAATTTTACATAATTAAAGTGTTATAGAATACGCCCAAGTGTTTGTTTTTTCTCTCTACAGTAACTTATTATAATCAACAATTAAAGATGCCATAGATAAAACGCTGGACTACATACTTTTCTCCGAACCTTGTACACTGAGAATCTCTACATTTGCCAAGACCCCCTGGATGGTCCCCTAAGTCCATTTCTACAACTGTGACAGAGAAACACAAACAGATCAGTGGATAAAATGTATAGTTCACTTGTTCAACAGGGCAGCTCGGCGCTTCAGTGTACACAAAGAACGATAAGAGAAGCATAGAAACGTGTTAGCGCCATCATCCCCACAGTCATATTAGATGCATCAACCCACGGTGACCTTTTCGCAAGAACAAGAAAAGGTCCTCTCTATAAACATAATGGATAGATTCCTCTACATCACTGCCTGTAAGCGGTGGCAAGGCTCAGCTTTACCAAGTTCATTCGGTTTGGTCTATTCCATACATCGGCTGGGTTACGGGTTACGACGTTCGCCTCTTGTTGGCGTATACCTGTTTTTTTTTTTGTTTTTTTTTTTTTTCAGGGTCTGGTCTTCAGTTTTATTTAAAGACAGAAAAGTTAGTTGCATATTCTTTACAGGACGCCGCAATCAACCCCTGTCTTTTTGCGATTTTCTAGACAATCTTACGTTCAGTTAATAGCTATCACCCTTTGAACGGTCAACGCTCATGTCAGTGTGAAATCGACGCAAAGCGATCCGCTTCCAAATCGACTGCGGCTGACTTAGAACCTGTTATGTTGGGATTATGAAATTACATTCACTACCTCTAAGTCACAGACGCCGAGTTATAAAAAGGAAACAAATAGTATTTACACCCCATTGATTATGGGGTGGTGTATTGGACGTCTAGTCTTCTCCGACAAAGACGAAAGACTCGAACGATCCATGTGTATGATGCACAAGTTAAAATAACTCTCCATGGTTGGAAATCGTAATGGTGTGAGCAGGCCAATAAAGCCGCTGCTCTGGGTAAATTTCAAAATTAGAAATCACAAGAACATTTATAGCATGTGTGATTATGATATATATATACACACACATTTGGACCCTCGCCAGTGCTACAGAGTTGGTGAACTGTTGTGAAAAATTCCTTGAGTGATCTATGCAGCTTGTATGGGTAATCTATGATCTACTGGAGTGTCTATAGATAATATAGGTATACTGGAGTGTGTATAGAGAATATATGATATACTGGAGCATGTATAGTGAGTCTGTGATCTACTGGGGGATGTATAGAGTTATCCGTGTGCAGAGAAAGACATCCTTTTCTTGACTAAAACCACAACCCAGCCAAACTATACGATGTGCATGTTTTCCATTATTGCCTCATTTCTCGTGAGGTGATGGTGTTTAGTGCACTTGGATACCAACACAGTTGTCAGGGTTCAATTTCACGCGTTGATATGGCGTAGTTTCTAACTAGTCCGGACTAGTAGTAGACCCGGTATGATAAACTTGGTACCAGGTAATTTTCATAATTTATTGGAGAATTGCTGGAGAAGGAATGGAAATGAGAAAGGGCACTGATCACCCATGTCACCATGTAATATTATATAATATGCAAAGGCCTAACATTTCACATTCCAATTGTAGTATTTGTCATTAAACTACCTTTATCGCTTTTAATAGTTGCAGAGAGCGTTGGGTCGTTGTGTTTAGTACATTGGCCCATCAATACAATGGACAAGGATTCAGTCCTTAACAGTAGCGGCATTTCTTTCCCCTAGACCATTCATGCTGTGGATTTAACCAGCTTCATAACATGGATAGCAGACTTTTCTTTGGGAAACTAAACGAAGCTGTTGTGATAGTATCCATATCATCCTTTGTGCATTGTTAATTGCTTAGACATATTGCCAAAATCGTATCCCTTCTTCTTGTTTTCCTTCTCTTGGAGTCAGAATTTATCGGCTATTTTGTGTCCGACATGTACTGTGCCATCTTCTGCAAACTGTGCGACCTTCTGTAGATTTTGACACCTAGGGTTGTTTCATTCAGCATTAAATATACTTTTATGTTTTCTGAGCTGTATTTGGTACAATATTGTATTTATGTTGATTAGTTGCATGTATCCCGATAGCTTTAATTGAGTCGGTGAACACAACAATGCTGGCAGAATTTTGACACCTAGGGTTGTGTCATTCAGCATTTAATATACTTTTATGTTTTCTGAGCTGCATTTGGTACAATATTGTATTTATGTTGATTAGTTGCATGCATCCCCGATAGCTTTCATTGCTGGCAGAATTTTGACACCTAGGGTTGTTTCATTCAGCCATAGAATAGACCTTTATGTGCTGTATTTGGACAGTATTGTATTATTTGATCTTCATTTCGAGGTGCCCCCGTGTTCGCAGTGCTGTAGAACTGATCTTTAACTTTATGTACATTTGGCTGTTGAGTCGGTGACATTTTTCTCAATTTTAGTATACCTTACGTAACACGGCGTGTCTTGCAATTCTGTGGAGATATATGAAGGTTAGTGCCACGAGCAGGGAAAATGATGATGATGATAGGATGAAACATTTGCAATTATATGTCGATCTGAAACAACGGGTTTCAAGTAACCATTACCAAATGACTATACGAAGTTCACTTCAAAAACATAAATTATTTTTAAAAAGTGTGTTGTTGTTCGCGTGCTCAGAGAGTTAATTACATGTACAATAATATACTATATCAATTACTGTGGGTGTGCAGAATTCACTTCTAAAGTGGAGCTCCGACTGTATAATGAGAACACAGTGAATGGATATAAGAGTAATGAAGATTATCTCGAAATGAGTTAACTCACACATAGAACTGGTTACTCGTATCAGAAGAGGACAATCCGTATTCATTGAATATCTCATGACAAGAGGACATCTGGAGTACTTAGTAACAACAGGAAGGCTGGGGAAGACGGGAGGGGAGGCAGGTAAAAACCAAAAGAAAAGATGCTGAACAGTCGACATCGTGGCATGGAGGAACAGCAGTAAAAGAAATAATTGGCATTACACGAGACAGAAGGCTGTGGGCAGACATGATCACCAACACCACAAGGTGTCAGTCGACTATAAGAAACAGAAGAATTACATCAATACAGTGTGCATTTGTTTCTATTGACAACGTAACAAAGTCAGATATTATTCCCCTCAACACTGCAAGAGACAAGAACAATTCAAAACCTCCGTGGCGTAGGCGTTATGGACGCAGTTTGTAATTCCCCATACCTGTGTTCGAAACACAGCTGTGGGCGATATGGCAGCAGGCCGCCTTACGTTGGTTTTTAATTAATATTATGGGTGCCGGTCGTTCAGAAACAATGGCAAACTACTAAACTGAAACTTGCCCATAATCATGAACAACCAACAAATGTTGGGGTTTTCTGCTACGTCCTGTAAATAATATGCAAAACAATGTATTTCCAAAGTGAATTTATACACAGACATCACAAACAATGTGTTGCATGATTTATTGCCTGGCATATTTCGCTGCATCTCGTCAGGTGCATGCTGCAGAGTTATATGTCATCTGAAATGTATAAATGAATAATACGAGGGGGCTTTAAATGAACACATTAAATATTTCTTGTTGGTGAATATATTCTGAAAAAGTAAAGATCAAATGTATAATTTTTCGATTCATTCACCACTGCGTTTAATACTAGTCCTCCAACGCCTATTAAAATGCTTGTATTCCTGTAGAAAAGAATTCTTTCTCTTGCTCACTACTCGGTGCGCATGACCCGGTCGTGGACAGGCAGTCACGGAAGTTGCGCCGTTTTATAAATTCCTACTCTACTCATTGTTGAGCTTGACTCTAGTCCGACTTTGGGAAGACACAAGAAGGGTGTAGAATAGGTGGGAACGCAAGCGCAATTTAAATACCACTACTTTTATCGTTTCTTTACTTATTCAGTCGGTGGAGATCTGCCCACAACGGACGAGCAATATCTCCGGCGGGCCTATTCTCGCTGGTCGCGAGATCCGCGCAGTGGAAGGATGGGAGATTTGCTCGAAACAGACGAGCAATATCTCCGGCGATATCTCCGGCGGGCCTATTCCCGGTAGTCGTGGGATCCGCAAAAGTCAGACGGGGAGTCTGACGGTAGTACACGCTTTACACAGGACCGGACACTTGTGATTGACAGATGTACGCGTCCTAAGGTCCAGGCGCGTATGAGGCCCTCACCTGTTGAACTTGGCTGAACGCCTCTAAGTCGAGTCCCTTGGGTTCCAGGGTCTGTCCACCACTCGCAACCTGCTCGTGGAGGCGAGGTCTCTGAGGTTTGACGCTGAGCCGCCAGCGTCTGCAGCCTACCTTGTGCCAGACGTATTGGTTACCCATTCCTCTAGAGAACACAAGGCAAGGCCGAGAGAGGGAACATGTCGTTTGGGCACCACATGTTTCTCTGAAGCTCTGCCCAGGCATTGTGATGAAATTTTGGCCACATTCCATCTCACATAATTTGGTCTGTCAAGACTGTAAGGTGCCACTCACTCTACTCATACATTTGCTGGATTGACAGGCTTGCATCACCTTACGGGACCTTCATCCGCCGACAAATGTCTATGGGTTTCACCCCTTCACTGATAAAAAAAATCAGATATGAAAACGTTGCTCCTCTTTGGAGTGGCCATTTTTACACTATCCTTATGATGTCACCGTGTTCGTCTGCACCGTGATGTCAAGTGCTTAACCCTCTTGATATCCTTAACAACAGTATTGACAGATTACAAGACAATGGCATGGTTACTGTAATTTATATCACACTTTTAAGGTTTTCATGTGAAGCCTTAAGTACAATTAAAACACAAAAATTGTTCAAATGTGGAACATCTGTTTATCCCCAAGGTAATTTCAAATTTACAAGGAACTCTTTCTGTGTGCATAAAATAGAGAAAACTTTGCACATACAAATTCCATTAGGTTATTTCCTTACCTTCATAAATTAAAAGCAAAACACAAGCACAACAAAACAATACACAGACATATACCAATACAGCTTGTGGTATTAGATTAGATGGGCAACATTTCTTTCAGAAAATAATAATATTGTGAAAGCAGAAATGAAATCATGTTAGATATTAAGGCGGGCACATAAGCAACAGAAAGCATAATCGCCAAATCCGAACCGTCTCGTTTATCTCCGTACAACCAGATGTAAAAAAGTCAAGTCAAGAGCAACAATCTGGCAAATTAAAGACACCAGCGGAGATAAAGACGGTTGCACGCCATGCACTCTTATCAATAAAGTCATCATTTCCCGGGTTAGCTTTTGTCTTCGGCAGCGATTCCGTGATTTCAGAGAAAACAATGCCTGACGCCGAGTGCAACCCTTAAATGTCTTGGAGTCATTAGGACCCATTTCAAAGCGAGGCGGAACCGTAAGAAGTACCATGTGATAGAAATAGTTCATATGTTTTGTGCTAGTCCTTGCTGCTTTGCCTTTTGTGAATCCTCTTGTTTTGCTTTGCCAAAGTGTTACTTAGGCTGTTCTAGATTGGAAACATGCAAGGTGGCAAAGAAAACATTAAAAACATGCAGCTGATAATATTGTGCAAGGGGTTAATATGAAAGAGCAAATGTTTATTTTCCCAGAACATTTGACCCCGCTGGCGTTGAGGACCACGTCAGTCCGGTTCTTCAAAATTACTTTATTGAAGAAATCATCATCATTATCATCATCAAGTGTCATGCCAGCTGACGTAGGCGTTCATGACACTTCACAGATATCGGTCTTTGGTTTTCTGGATCAACTCTGCTGATGATATTTCTCCATGCCACCTTCTCAATCCATCCAGCATTATTTATCTTGGTCTGCCTCTGCCTCTCTTCCCCTTGATCTTTCCAGGTGTCACAATGTTCTCCAATGCCTCTCTTCTCATCACATGACAAAATAAAGCTATTTATCTCTTTCTTATTGTTGTATGTAATGTTCAAGTTTCGTTAACCTCTTTCAGACAATCGCTGTTAGTTACTTTGGCAATCCAAAGAATTCGCAACATTGAGGAGATTTAACGTCTACACAAGTCCCGACTCGTGAACCTGTTATTGGTTTGTGATGTGTTAGTATCATACCATTGTGTTGGCCTGAATGCACAAAGAAATAGGTGGCCAGTCTTCACTTCTCTTAGCGGATGCCGAGCGCAGGAATCAACCCCTTGTCCGATGGCATTCATGCCTTACTGGCATAACCTCCTAACAGTTATACTAACTCACCTCTGATTTAATTCCACGTTTTAATAATTGTGACATGTTGTCCAGGCATGCAACAATTTACCGACACTAATTGAATAAATAATAAAACTGGACACCATAAGAATCTGATGAAAGAGGGAAAAGTGTGGGCGTTGAACGGATGGCTTGGATTGGTTGGATTTGAACTGCCCATGCAAGTCTCCAAGACCGAAATTGGCGGAACCTTCCAGCTCAGTCCAGGTCAAGCTTTCAATGTGTCAACATTAACTTTCTGTGAGAGGTGCGGTGACCAGTGTTCTGGCCGTTCCCAGATTGGTTCACACATCAGAAGTCATTAACTGACGTTCCAAACCAGAAAGATAACGCAGTGTTAATGTATATAATGGTGTAACCATGTTATTTATGCTTCATAAAAATGTTCCTGTTCGAGTGAACAATCTTATACTACGCCATACTTGTTTCATTGCTACAGTTACCATGTTAGAACCTTTCTCCTATGAATGCAGATTCTCTATATGCAAAAGCATGCTATTCTGTCTTAAATGCATATAGATGCCCTTTTCTCAATGCACTTTTAATGCACATGTAAACTGAAAATGCTATGCATTGATGTTTCTACAAGAGAAAATGATTCTACTAGTCTATCTCTTAAACTTCTTGTGCAAGACCCACATAATTCTTAAGATATCATGTGATTCATTTGTACACTTCTTTCGTGAGAATGCTATGTAAAATTGTCATGTTTTTTTTCGTGAGAATGACTGCTGAAACATAGATTCACTAAGTACTCAAATGTTGTCAGAGGTTGCACTCAATGATAGCATCACCCCATTAGGGCTGATGATTAAGTTATCAATACGTTCAGTATCTGCCAAGATGTGTGTTCTGATAAATGGCCATACAGCAGACTTGAACTGACAGGTGTGCATGATACTAGCTTGCACCAATAGATGGGTTAAATACCATCGTCTTTAACCCCTTTGCTCAAGAGAGGAATGTTAGGAGAGATACATGTCATTGTATTCGAATCAAGGCATATATTAGATGCATATCTATATAATGGTGTTTGCATTAGTCCTGAGAGAAATTGTGTATTTTCATTGTGAGTGTTTTATATGTAATTCATAATGGTTACTTTCTCTTATGGAAGAGTTGTTGAATTCACCCCCACCCCCCCCCCACCCCCCTGTCATGAAAGGCACTCGAACCAATACTGGTAATAATGATAATGGTGATAATAATGGAAGATGAGAAAGGCACTTGAGAGTCAGGTCTACCTCCTGAGAAATGAAAGCCAGATCTTTTATGACAGAAGTAGGATGCTGAAATGTTATAGAGAGGGCAATGTTTCATCATGCCTTGTCTTAATCTAGACACATTTCAACTTTCTTTGCTTTAACCTGCAAATGTCACCATCTGCATCCATTTTAACATGCAGTAGTTCAACAGGCAGTGCTATAACAGATATCTGCCATTACATGCTTTGTTACAATTATCTTGATCTGACCATACCTTCTTCTCAACTGGACTTTGGCACATCTTGATAAATTCTCCTCATCTTAATATCACTGTATCATTCTGAGTTTATCTCATTTGAAAACAATAGCTTCAATGTAGAACAAATGCTGACTTTTCAGTAGATACTGGTCTCACGCCATCATATGTTTTAATGCCTTACATTTGGGAGAGGAGAGTAGTGATCTCATCTGTGAGTGAAACCACATATTGGCCTCCTCCTAATATCAACAACGCCCCCTCCCCGTTGTTGTTTTTTTTTGCATTCCATGTATGTTGTGTAAATAATGAATGTATGTTTGTGATTAATGAGTTTATGTTTGAGATTCTTACACAGGTCGGTTTTGTTTGCATTATTCCAGAAGGGTATGTTGCTGGCCTGTCAATAGGAGCTGATGCTCACATACTCTGGTGAAGGTGAATTCTGGCCGTGCAGAGATGCCAGCCCTCAGCCTCATTAAGACGGTATACTCTTATCTTTGTTAAGGACCGTTGGCATCAGGGAGAGATATTCAACTTTGTTATACTCCCTGGGGACATTATGACCACTCTATAACTCCGGTAGGCATTTTTACTTACCAGCCCCTACCTCAATATCCTAAATCCTTCATGAATCCTGGAAACCATGCTGCAGTACCAATAGAAAACTCCATGAGATGGGATCCTTCCAGAAAACTATTGCTTAGCATGACCAGCACTAACAAGGACTATTCTTTTAATCCTCAGCCACACATAGCAAAAGTTATATGCTAACTATTTATGTTGTTGCTATGATTATGATGTGTGATCATGTCATGTGATTTTAATTGAAGTAATGCAATACCACCTGCCATGCATTGTTGATTGTTATTGGACAGACCAAAGTTATTGGATAAATCCAAAGAATTGATTTATTCTGTGTTCACACAATGTTATGTGACAACCTTGCTTGTTATGTACTTACAGTGGTTGTTTAATAATGTCCATGTATGTCCTGTCAGTCCCTAGATGCCTGGTGCATATATGATACATTGATAAACTGTGGGGATTATGTGAGTATGGAGACCTACATAACGGCCCACCTTTATCTATATTACAAAGGGTATTTCATTCCCTGGGGTCAGTTGTAAAATTATGTGATCCCCACGCCTTCCAAGGGAACCTATATTTCTTATCTATATTATCATTTTTCATGAAGGGAACTTCACGTGGGGGAACAAAGAGCCACTTCAAGGCTTCCCAACGAAGATATATGAGGTTGATAGCCCCTCCCAACTAGGATCTCATTAGGTATCTCCTCGCCTAAATTTTCCACACCGCACAATAATTAAAAATACATGTTTTGGTAATTAAGCCTGTATAATAAACATTCCGCTAAACACTTTAAAATAATAATATTCAGTACTTGTTCACAATAAAATTATTTACTCTAAATACTCGATCTATTTACGGAAATATAATGATCAATGGGAAAAGACATTTGTGTGGCTCAAGAAATCCACTGATGGTTCTGAATAGGCATATTGCACATTGTGTAATATTGTTCCAAGACTTTGAAATCTCGCAAATCATGATTCATCAGAAAAACACAAACGGAGCGCGCCATCTTCTTCACAAAAACACTTTCAGTGATGAAAATAAGTAAGAACGTTGGTGAAAAAAAGTCAAATTAGCAGAGTTACAAATTTCTATTAGCATAGCCTGCCATAGTGCCACACGCACCATCGATTACTTATGTGAAATACTGGTAACCCATAGATGTGGCAGCACTCTTGGTCAGATAAAATTGCCCCGAACCAAGTGCATATCACTAATAAGAAATTTTATTTCACCATCTTTATAATCTATCTAATTCTAGATCTGCAAAACAAGAAGTATACACTCATCATTGATGAGTCCACTGATGTCTCGACCCAAAAGTATTTGTGCATTTTAGTTAGATACCTCAGCGATTAAAAAAAAAAAAATTAAATTACTACTAGTTTTCTAGGTTTGATGCCAGTTCAGGAGGCTAAATAAGAGAATTTATTTAATTTGATTAACATTGAAATTGTCCTTTTTGCATTTCATCATCATCAAGTGCCGTGCCGGCTGGCGTAGGCGTTCATGGCTCTCCATAGATCTCGGTCTTTGGTTTTCTGGATCAACTCTGCTGCTGATATTCCTCCATGCCACCGTCTCAATCCATCCAGCATCACTTCTCTTGGTCTACCTCTGCCACTCTTCCCCTCGATCTTTCCAGTTGTTACGATGTTCTCCAATGCCTCTCTTCTCATCACATGACCGAGGAAAGCTGTTTGTCTCTGTCTTATTGTTGTATATAATGTTCTAGTTTCGTTAGCCTGTTTCAGGCAGTCGTCGTTAGTTACTCTGGCAGTCCAAGGAATTCGCAACATTCGTCTCAGGAACCACATCTCTGTTGCTTCTAATTTCTTCTTAATTTGTTCATTTACATTCCAAGATTCACTGCCATGCAGCAAAACTGGTTCTACATAGCATTTCAGCACTCTTTTTCTTACATTCAGTGATAGTGACTTATTGCATAAGATACTCTTCATTTTCTGAAATGCGGCTTTTGCCTGCCCTATTCTGCTCTTAATCTCTGTTGTACATCTTCCATCTGATGTTATAAATGCCCCTAGGTATCTAAAATTATCAACTTGGTTAAGGATTTTCCCTTCTATTTCTATGTCACATTTTGGTATCACCATTTTCTTTGATATTACCATTGTTACTGTTTTCTTGATATTCAAGGAGAGTCCTTTCCTTGCACTCTCTGTTACTACTACGTCTAATAATTGTTGTAGGTCTGTTGAATTATCCGCCACCAATACTGTGTCATCTGCATAGCGTATATTATTTATATTATAACCTCCAACTAGTATTCCTGGCATCTCTTTGATCTCTCTCATTATTACTTCGCTATACAGGGAGAAAAGATCTGGTGACAAGACACACCTTTGTCGTACTCCTAGCTTTATCCGTTCGTAACTACCCTCTTTATTTCCCATTTTAATTGCTGCTACTTGGTTCCAGTAAATATTCTTTATTATTCTTAAATCTTTTCCATCAGTGTTGATATCTTCCAACATTTTAATCAGTTCATCATGTTTTACTTTATCAAATGCCTTAGTATAATCTATGAAGCACAAATATATGTCTCTCTGTTTCTCTATTGACCTTTCTATTAGTGTCCGTAATGTATAAATTGCATTGTTTGTGCCCTTTCCTTCCACAAATCCATACTGTTCTTCACTAATTTCCATTTTTATTTTATTTTCGGTTCTTCTCATTATGATTCTGAGTAGAAGCTTAGTGATATGGTTTATAAGGTTAATTGTACGAAAATCTTCACAATCAATTGCTCCTGGTCTTTTTGGTATAGCTATAAATACAGATTTCAGCATATCACTGGGTAAATATCCACTGCTGTAAATATCATTCAACATTTTGGTTAATATATCTACTCCAAATTCTCCCAATACTTCTAATTCTTCTATTGTGATTTCATCTGGCCCAGCTGTTTTTCCTTTCTTCATACGTTTCATAGCGTCAGCGACTTCTTCTTTCAGAATAGGTGGACCTTCTAAGTTACTATCTTCTGTTAATTCTTCCCTTTCTCCTTCATATAATTCTCTTATATACTCATTCCACCTCTTCATTATAGCATCTTCCTCTAATATTATCTTTCCTGTTTTTGATTTCAAACACCCTGTATTTATTCTTATTTTTCTTCCTGTAAGCTCACTGATTTGTCTGTGCATATTTTTTGTATCTTTAATGTAATTTAATTCAATTTTTTTGCATTGCTCGTTTAACCAACTTTCTTTAGCCTTCCCACATTTATCTTTTATTTCTTTATTTATCTTAGCGTATTCTTGTTTGTCATTTTTACTCTGTTTTCTTTTGTCCATCAGTTTTAAGATATCTTCATTCAACCATTTTTTCTTAGCTATTTTGCCTCTCTCCGGTAATACTTCTTTGCTAGTTTGATGAATGGAGTCCCTTAAGATTTCCCATTGTTCATCTATACTCTGTATTTTAGTTATTGCATTGTACCTATTTTTCACAGTCACTCTGTATTGTTCTTGCATTTCTTTATCTATTTTCAGAACCTCTTTATTAAGTCTCATGTTCTTAACCATTTTTTTCCCTCTCTTTAATCTTACTTTTATATGTCCACATAGTGGTACATGATCACTATTACAGTCAGCACCAGGCATTGTCTTTACATTAATTAAAGCATTTCTAAATCTTTTATTAATTAGTATGTAGTCAATTTGGTTGCGTATTTTCTTATCAGGGCTTATCCATGTGTACAGTCGTCTTTTATGGTGTTTAAACCATGTGTTTCCAATTATCATATCATTGATATTTGCCCATTCTATTAGCTTTTCCCCTCTTTCATTTCTTGTACCTAAACCATAATTCCCCACTACATCCTCCATTTTTCCCTTTCCTACTTTTGCATTAAAATCACCAAGTATTATCTTTATTTCTTGTGATCCAATTTGAGCCATCGCCATTTCTACTTCGTCATAAAAGTGTTGTATTTCTTCATCACTACTGCTTTCTGTTGGTGCATATACTTGTATAATATTTATGTCTATTGGTTTGCCTTTGATTTTTACCATAATAACTCTATCTGAAATACACCAGTATCCATTAATTGACTTGGCTGTTTTTTCGTCTAATATTATTCCTACACCTTTTTCATGTGTATCCCCTCCAGAATAAATTATTGTGTGATTGTCAGCTATAATTTTGCCCGATCCCTTCCATCTCATCTCACTAACGCCTAGTATATTCATTTTCATGCTATCCATCTCTCTTAGAACATTGGTCAACTTTCCTAGCTCATTTAATGTCCTAACATTCCATGTTCCTACTCTAAATTTATTTATTTTAGTTAAGTTTTTGCCATCAGTAGCTGGATGACGGTCCGGTGTCACCTGTGGCTCATGACAGTCCCTACCGGACGAGGATGCCCTAAGACAGCCATTAACGTCCTTCACTAACTTTGAAATATGTTTTGCCATGAAGTCTTGGGAAGATAATGTGGTGGTTTCCCCTTACCTTCCACATTCACATGGTGGTCTTTTTACCTCTGCCTTTGACAGCCATTTCCGACTGCAAGGACAAGTGAGTGCCCTGTTCTGCTCAGCAGCAGAGTTGTCCACTTATTCCGGTGGATACTCGGTCCCCAGAGCTGTGTTAGCCACACCGTAGTGTGTTTCCATCCTCTACCGCGGGGAGGTGCAGTTGGGATTTTCCCTTCATAAAGTTATGGTCTCTGACCAAAACTCTCCAGTACTTTTAGAGGACTTTGCATTTGGCTTAAGAAAATCACATTATTATTAAAGAGCAATACAGAACATTGCCTTTTATAGATTGGAAGGAAGAAGAACAATTTAAAGAAAATGGACTGCCCAAAGATACAGAGCAGTTCTGGCAAGGAGTCATGAAACATCCACAATTTAAAGAGCTTGTTTCTTTTGCTCTTACTTGCTTAATAACATCTATTAGCAATGCTGTAGTGGATAGGATGTTCTCTCTTTTAGACGCAACTATTAGAATTAGAGCAGAACTATTATCTTCAAACAAGTGCTGTAAGTTATTTGTTCCTTCATCCAAACTTTTGAATGATTTCGAAGCTGAAATTTTTTATTTTAAGGAATCCTGTACTGAATTTCTCAACAATGAAGAGGAATACTTATTTGAAGAAGAGGTTTTCATGTGATGTAAATATACTATTAATAGATTATGTGGTTGTTTCGGGATTTGAAATTTAAATATTGAGCACAACCTACTACTGGCAACGCCGATCGCATTCTGGTATGAACCTAAGGCCTATCCACGTCAATATGGAAGCACTATACTCGAGTTTCGCCCTCGTTTGAGCTCGTCAGTATTGCATATCCCTGACCGGATCCGGAAACAGTCCCGGATCACGCGTGTGAAGCGGGAATTATACTATTAATAGATATTTTTATTGGGCAATGTTTGGCTATTTTGCTTTGGCTTTTTTTATTTCATGACTTGGCTTCTATTTTTATCACAGTGATCTGACAACCCTAAGTAGCAGCAGCAGCAGCAGCAGGAGGTGACGAATCAGAAGGGCAAGAAAATTAACGGTAACACAAGGAAAAGACGAAGAAGTGAAGATGATTGGTAGGTTGGTTCGTTTAGTTGTAAACACTCTTGAAGACTGAGTTTTAACTCCGATGTTTGGCATTCTGAGCCCACAAAGGCTTCCATCTATAGAGTGAGCCTGGCGTAGAGATTTTCCCTGCAATCCGGTATGGAAGTACATCTTTTCATGATCCAATGTTCCCAAGCCATTTATTAGTGCCCAGTTTAGACTCGACATGGGACCGCTAATCAATGTTGTTAAAATATCCAACCTAATGCAGATTCGAACCAGATTTGTTCATGCTCTAGGGAGTCTCCGTGGCGAAGTTGTCAATCCGTTTGACTTGGGCTCTGCGTCATTGATCTGTCCTTTATGTCACCAAACTCAGAAAATAACGGGCGTCATAATCCAATACTGGAACCTCACATCTCAGAAGAAACTTAGTAGGATGTACCTAGGCTATGGTTCAGTAAAACACATAACGACTTATTGAGATCAGCATCGGTTGGGAATGTTTGCTGCGAAGATTTTAGGAAATTCATTGTAAATAGACTCCAACCCAACACCCAGAGGGATTTCTCTGTACATGAAATATGACATAACACTGTTGGATTTGAGTTCAGAACCGGCACCACAGCACTCACGACATTTCCATACGCGCTCCATCCCTAACTTCAACGTTAGCGAAGAGTCCCATTATTAAGTGAACCAGTTGCATTCTCATTATGTGTCCGTCTGACCTTTCCTTGGAGTACTGAGTATTGGCAAGACCCCCCGTTCACTTCCTGCCTCACCATTATATCCAGGCCATGATGACATAGCTGGTATTCCATACTATTCGTATGATCCCAAAGGCCCATGATCACGTCTGCCGTATACCCCAACCAGCGCTGCACTGGATGAAAGGGCAGATATAGTCTTTTACAGCGTTTTGTTTATTTGAGAACGTATGTCGTTTGCAGGGGAGACAGATACAGTCCTAACAGGGTGTTGTTTATTTGAGAACGTATGTCGTTTGCAGGGGAGACAGATACAGTCCTTACAGGGTGTTGTTTATTTGAGAACGTATGTTGTTTGCAGGGGAGACAGATACAGTCCTTACATGGTGTTGTTTATTTGAGAACGTATGTTGTTTGCAGGGGAGACAGATACAGTCCTGACAGGTTGTTGTTTATTTGAGAACGTATGTTGTTTGCAGAGGAGACAGATACAGTCCTTACAGGTTGTTGTTTATTTGAGAACGTATGTTGTTTGCAGGGGAGACAGATCAGTCCTTACAGGTTGTTGTTTATTTGAGAACGTATGTTGTTTGCAGGGGAGACAGATACAGTCCTTACAGGTTGTTGTTTATTTGAGAACGTATGTCGTTTGCAGGGGAGACAGATACAGTCCTTACAGGTTGTTGTTTATTTGAGAACGTATGTTGTTTGCAGGGGAGACAGATACAGTCCTTACAGGGTGTTGTTTATTTGAGAACGTATGTTGTTTGCAGGGAAGACAGATACAGTCCTTACAGCGTGTTGTTTATTTGAGAACGTATGTTGTTTGCAGGGGAGACAGATACAGTCCTTACAGGGTGTTGTTTATTTGAGAACGTATGTTGTTTGCAGGGGAGACAGATACAGTCCTTACAGTGTGTTTTTTTTTTTACCTGGCACATGAAGGTAAACATAAACACATCAATTTTTGGGGAATAATTGAAGCTCTTGAAATAGCATCAGAAATAAATTTACTACAGAAGTCCGGTTTGGTGTGAATCGAAGCACACGTGTGCCTTCAGGGAAGCACTGTCGTCTTTTGTTGACAGCAGGTTCTATTCCAGGTGTTGTTACTTTAGCTTTCAATGTATATATTGTCTAGTGTGTCTTTTAATCCCTATATTCTTCTACTTATGTAAGTGCCAATCAATACATGTGATGATAAATACGAGATCTCGTACGTGCAGTAAAGTGTAGTGGTCTGGGATTTTTCATACATTGTATATTGTAGCATGAAGATTGCACTCTCTATGCGAAAACTCGTTATTATTATTATTTTATTTTATTTTACATATTTTATTTATTTATTTATTTATTTATTTATTTCCTTTTGCAAAAGTAATCCAGTAGTGACTATACTGTATGGATATCGCGTTATGTGATTCACACGTCTACATTTAGGCAAAGGTAATCCAGTTGTGAAGATACCGTATGGATATCGCTTTATGTGGTTCACACATATACTAGATTATAATTCCTTATGCCGCGATGAAACATTTTCTGGCCCACATCCTTTTCCTTCACTGCCTCAGGTTGAAGATATTTGAGTCTCCCAGGTCTTGTCGATTTCGAGACTTAATTTCACCCGATCACAAAGTGAATATAAATATGAATATAATTTTCTTTTCCGTTTGCACTTTTTGTAGCCTCACACTTTGTTAGAATACTGTAGATGAGAAAATAAATATTAAACCTGTCACAGAACCTTTACTATATGTCGACTCTTTTAGCGTTTCCTCATTGCTAAGCTTTTCTTTAATTTGTTTTTCCCGCTCGCTTTAAACTCGAACCTAGTCCACACACGTGCTACTACTACAACTATTTGCTGTAACTAGTAAGTGAACTGTACTAATGTTGCGTGTGGGCAGACTTTCCCTAATACCAGTGGTCCTAGCCATCAAGCAAACACTCTCGGACTTCGGAGGTACTTGTAATTTACGTGCTCAAGTCAGGGGCGAGAAGCCAACACCTAAGTCCAACTAACCGTTGTGTATAACAAACTCACTACTCCGCTGACAGATGAGATAGTTTAAGCGCCCTCTGAATCATCATCATCATCAACATCATCATCATCATCATCATCATCATCACCATCATCATCATCATTTGTCATGCCAGTAAGCATGGGCGCCACCTTACACTATCACCAGAGTCGGACCTCTGAATATTAATATAAAATAAAAAAAATGAACATCATTGCACTTAGGACATTCCCACACGTGCTCTGTTCTTGTCTTCAGTTCTTCGTCCGGTTATAATGGTCATTGAACTGAAAAACACCATAGCAATTTAGCTATACAAATCCACTTCTCTTCAGGTATACAAGAGGCGAATTAAATCGGAAAATAGCAACATTGTTTCCTAGTTACTCGACACACCGAGTCGAGTGTTCAGTCCCAGCTATTTTTGATTTCCAAGAAGGTCGTTGTGTTGAGTTAGATGGTATGAGGTATCAGAAATTCATGGC
This sequence comes from Cepaea hortensis, assembly GCA_963921405.1. NCBI lineage: Eukaryota > Metazoa > Mollusca > Gastropoda > Stylommatophora > Helicidae > Cepaea > Cepaea hortensis. Next base: position 65,604,651 of record OY992877.1, on the reverse strand, counting down.
AAAATTTGTTTTTTTAAAGTTAGCTGCGTGTCTTTTACAGGACGTTGCACTCACCTCCCTTACTTTTTGGGCAGTTTGCGATTTTCTAGGCAATTGTATGTTCAATAGTTTGACATTGCTCTCTGAACGACCGACGCTGATGCTATTTAAAGATTGAGCACAACACACAATTGGCAACGCTGATCGTATTCCGGTACGAATCTAAGGCCTTGTCCACGTCAATTTGGAAGCACTAGACTCGAGTTTCGCTCTCGTTTGAGCTCATCAGTAGTGCATATCCTTGACCGGACCCGGAAACAAACACCGGATCACTGGCGTGTGACGCGGGTGTGTAACCACTAGACCACGCGGCACTCGCTAGGCGCAACCAAATTATCACAACAGAATATCACAACGTCACCCATCGTAGGCTGTAACTCAAAATTTGCCCGATCACCGCGACTGACATCCGCCAATCGATGTGGCCCCGAATGATCAGGTCTTCTCACTGGCAAGGCACACCAGGCCGCCTAAAGTCCCGCGAGCAATAATTATGCTATTGTTATGAACTAACGCTGATGCTATTGTTAAGAACTAATGCTGATGCTATTGTTAAGAACTAACGCTGATGCTATTGTTAAGAACCAACGCTGATTCTGTTGTTAAGAACCAACGCTGATGCTATTGTTAAGAATCAACGCTGGGAGTACTGTTTCCAAATCGCCTGCAGCTAATTACGAACCCGGTGTGCGAGATTATGATACAAGTTCGCTATACCTTAGACACAGTCGACGGCAATGGCAAGAGTTTTGCTATGTTTTTATTTGCCGTTTGTATCATTGTTAAAAATGAACGCAATGCGGTCTGCTTCCTAATCGCCTGCAGCTGATATCGAAAATTGTATACTAGATTGTGAAATGCATACTCAATGGCAAACTACTGAATATAAAATTGCCTAATAAATCACAAACAGTCAATAAATGCTGGGGTTGACTGCAAGGTAATGTAAAGGACACGCAGCTAACTTTTTATGTAAGCAACATCCGATAGTTCCGGTGTCAATAATAGGTGTAGAGTAGCCGCTTGTAGAAACTCTGGCTAGATCAACATGTGAGAAGTGACTCCAGAAATAGAATAATGAAGCACATGAAGACGTGAGCGCGTTCCGTGTTGAATCAGCTGTAAGCAGGCATAAAACGTAGATGGAGCGGGGAAGAAACGAACTCCTTGCCGTGCGTTACTTCCGCACTTTATGAGAATGCTGCAGACGAGAAAATAAATGTTAAACTTGTCACAATCCGACCCCAGGTCACAGAGTCTTTACTATACGCCGACTCTTTAAGCGTTTCCTTACTGCTAAGCTTTTCCTTAACTCCTTCCCGGTGGTTCCAATTGATGTCCATTAACCACTAAACACAATGCTTGCAGATCTTGCGAGCGCTGGCGGAAGAGATCCAGTGTTAAAAGGTGAAAAGTAGCATGATATTGTCGTGCAGTGTTTCCTTCTGTGTTTCGCTGTTTGCTTTCAAAACAATTGTTGGTGTCTTCTGGCTGTGGCATTTGATATAATAGTTGGCGAGGCTGGTTCTAGTGTGTCGATCGCTCCGCTGAAATCCCTCTAATCTGCGGCAGACCTGATATTAACAGTGAGTTTTGTTGACAGAGGGGCTCAGATAGTCCAGTCATAACATATTGCTTTCTTGACTGTTCTTATCGTGAAGATCCGGTAAACGAGGGGGTAAATAATCGAGATATAGAGTGAGCCTGGAAGTAGATGTTTATTTCGAGTTATCTCAGATTTAGAAAGAGCAAACTGATTTTTGCTTTATAAAATTAGAAATATATCATTACAGAAAGTGTACAACTACGTGTGTCTGCTTATTGGCTTTTCCTGGTTGAGGGCTAAATTACGCGTGCCCAAGCAGTCGCCACGCAATGTGCAGGCTCTGGGTTTTATTTCATAGCCCGTAGACAAAATCCCAGAGTCTTAAAGAGGATTAGAACACATGTGTCATGTTGTACTAAGTGATCATCCTATCCTCTCAGGAACGCTGATTTAGTTGTGTTCACCTTCTTCTATATCTCACCATTCAACGAATCATAGATCCTGAAATAAAGGACGACAAGCCCTTTGTAGAAATGTTAATGTTTTGCATTTATAGTTTAATATTTCTGCGGAACGATGTAGCCAGTCTCACGCTAACCTTCCTTAATATCATCTTACGACGATAAGCTTGCCGGTCTCCGTGGCAAGGGTGTTGATAAAGCCGCTTACCTGAGTTCGAAACACACCAGTGACCGATTGGGCAGCAGATATGGTCGCGCTGGTTTTAGCATGCTGGTATGGGAGCCGGTCGTTCAGAAAGCAATGGCAAACTACTGAATGTAAAAACTTGCCAAGACATCAATAATGACAGTAAAATGTTGGTGTTGACTGCAACTCCTGTAAAGGATATGCAACTAAAATCTTACGACATGTATGATTTATTTGCTGTATGCACCTGACGAGACGCGGTGAAATATGCCAGGCAATAAATCGCGCAACATTTTGTTTGTGGCGTTTGTGTTTAAATTCGTTAATGGAATACATTGTTTTGATTTATTTGTGTTGACTGGACGAACACGTGACACATACGAGGAGGCTTCAAAGGAAAATCTTTATTTATTTATTTATTTTTAATTATTTGTTTTATTGGTGAACATATTGTAAAGATAATGTAAAGAACAAATGTATCGTTTTTCTATGTAGTCACCACTGCGTTCAATTCAAGTCCTCCAGCGCCGATAAAGTGCTTGGATTACTGTAGAAAAAACATCCTCTTGGTCGTGTGTAACCACGGTTGCACCACTTGCTGTACGCCTTCAACCGACCCAGAAGACGTTCCTCCCAATGACTCTATAAGTTGTCCAAACAGGTGGAAATCATTTAGGGCTAGTTCTGGCGGGAATGTGGTACACACTGAAATTTAGGTCTTCAATGGTTTCAACAGCTGCACGGGCAGTATGGGGGACGAGCATTGTCATATTGCAAAAGAACACCTTTACTCAGAAGTCCACGTCGTTTGAATTTGATAGCGAGTCGAAGATGATTCCTGAGAAGATCTGTATACGTATTACTAGTTAACGTTTACCCTCATAGCGTATAGTGCACTAAAATAACGCCTTGTTCATAACAAAAGAGAGTCAGCATAACCCTCCCTCCAGATGGCTGCGTGCGAAACTTCTTTGGTTTCGGTGAGGAGAGGTGGCATAAGTCCTTGCTCGCTCTCTTCGTTTCCTGCCCGTGATAGTGAACCCATGTTTCATCTCCAGCAATAATTCCTGATATTAAACCACCACTTTCTGCTTCAAAGCATTGTAAATGCTCTTGACAAGAATCAGTAAGTCATTGTTTCAATTCTGGAGTAAGCTGCCGTGGAAACCACCTTGCAACCACTTTGCTATACTTTACCACATCATTGATGGTGTGGTGTGCTGAACCTTGCCTGATGTCAAGATGTGCGGCAACGTCGCTCACGTCAATAGGAGATTTTCCTGTACGAGGCTTTCAACGGCTGCAATCGACTCTGAGGTCACTACTCGGTGTGTCTGATCCAGTCGTAAACAGTCTGTCATAGACGTCACGCCGCTTTGAAACGTCCTACTTCACTCATACACTAGCTGGACTGACAGGCATGCGTCGACATTCTGGACCTTCATTTGCCGATGAATTTCTATAGATTTTACCCCTTCACTGATTAAAAAGCATCTTTAAACTGTCCTTATGATCGTATCGTATTCGTCTGCAATGTGATGTTACGTGCTTAACATTCTTGACGTACTTAACAACAATATTGTCATGTTCAATGACAATGGCGTGGTTATTGAAATTTCTATAACACTTTTAAGGTTTTCGTATGAAGCTCCCTTGTATATAAACTAATATCACGGTTGTGCATAGACGTCTAGACAAATATTCATCATTTCCTTCTGTACCAGAAACTCATGACAACTAAAACAAATAAGGACCTCATACATCAACAATTTCCCCATACATTGTCATCATCATCATGTGGCAGTTTCCTTGCATGATGTCGCTCTCATCTAAGCCCGCGTCAAGATTCTCCGTTCTTTGTCCGTTATTGTACCTCATGTATTTTCCTGTCGAAGGAGTCAGCAATGTCATGTGTCAGTCTTCGAGTCGGTCGACTTCTGCGTCTTTTTTCCAGAAACCTCGCCTTCCATGTTATTTCCAACATATTGTGACGTTTAGTATTATCAAACTATTTCCGTTCCCGAGACATGAAGCAGTTTATGAGCCGGCTTCTTCAATATTCAGATCTTGTAGAATATCAGTATTTGTTTCTTTTTCTTGTTCCGCGATGTTCTAAGAACTTTTCCGGAGCAGTTTAGTTCAATGCCTGGATTTTCTTCTTTAGTGATCAGGAGATAGAGCATGCCTGACATCATTATGTTGCTGCAAGAAAGATGCATGTTTGAACAATGTGTTAGTTGATTACTCGACAGATTATAGTCACTGCGTAACTAACATGCCTGACATCATTATGTTGCTGCAAGAAAGATGCATGTTTGAACAATGTGTTAGTTGATTACTCGACAGATTATAGTCACTGCGTAACTAACCATTCGGTCCAGTAGTGCTCAAATTTCCTTCTCAGTTTCTCCCTCAGAATGTGGCGGCTGTGTTAGTTGACTATATGCCTTCCTATACAGCATTCTTGCCTGGTATCGACCCTTTTGATTTGATATTCTCGCAAATCTGGTCAGAATAGCAGATTCACAACTTTCACTTGGTTTGTTTAATTAACCGCCCTGCCTCTTTGAGGGAATACTGTATATTCCTGCGAATCGTTGCTCACCCGCTTTCCCCAGTAGCGCCTCCCGCAAGTCCATCAGCTATTTTATTCCTTCTCACACCCACGAGGCATGGCACAAAAATGAACCTGATTTGTGTCAGCCTTGATCTGGTCAGAGATTCCGCCCATGTACTTCTAATCCAACACATCTTACCCTCAGGCTTCTCACTGAGTCGCTGAGAAAGCAAGCCTGGGTGAAAGACAATGTCCCCGCCTAGGCTATTGCTTTATTTACTACCATGACCTCCATGGTCAGACTATCTTCCCGAGATAATCTTCCTTCACTAACCCCCTCCCCCCCCCCCCAAGCTTGCGCAGTAAAATCCCATGAGATCGTCATGTGTCAGCTTGATAGGGAAGAAGGCACTATCTACATAAAAGTATAAGTATTCAATCCAGCCCTTCTTATTTTTCCCCTTTTTTATTCTCTGTTTAGATATTTTTTTTTCCAGAATGTTGACCAATCTTGAACATGTCGGGTTTTGTTTAATTAATTATTAATAGCTCAAAACTTTAGAAAAGGTCTAGAGGATTAACACACCCACATATCCAGAGTAGCTATTGCTCCCGGTTTTTAGATTATTGCTCCGAAGTTTGCGCGGTGCATTCTATGACTACAGCTAAGGGCCTTCTCTCTGAGCTGAATGTCCACCTATAGCCTGGTCATGCTTCGTATATTTAAAGTTCTGTCGTATCTCTCTATTCCACTTCTTTTTTCCCTTTCATTTTCAAATATCAGAGGTTTCAATATTTCCTCGTAATTTATTTTGTCTTTCCTGTTTTTAACTCTAACCTGTCGTCCCTGAAGTTTATAAATGGTGACGAATCAAATTGAGCACCAGCGATTGGTGTGCTGAAGTTTCAAAACATCTGTGTACACTTCAACTCTAATCAGTCATTTTCTTCGTGAAATTAAAACCTGGATATTACATCATTCTTTTACAACTCTCTTTGCAGCCATGTCCAGCCTAGTTTTAATTAACATATATGGTCTATGTGGTAGCAAAAATACAGACTTCTAAACATTATGCACATCAATATAATCACATTACTCTATAGGGTTCATCAATACAGAATCAGACGTGTCCAAAAATAACGGAATGAGTAAGGGTTTGCCTTGGATTGACAAAGATAGGCAAAGAAAGAAGAAAAACTAACTCAGCTTCAAATAGACATAACCTGTGATGGGGATAATAGATTTATAATATATATTATGATGAAGAAGAAGAAGAAGAAGAAGAAGAAGAAGAAGAAGAAGAAGAAGAAGAAGAAGAAGAAGAAGAAGAAGAAGAAGAAGAAGAAGAAGAAGAAGAAGAAGAAGAAGAAGAAGAAGAAGAAGAAGAAGAAGAAGAAGAAGAAGAAGAAGAAGAAGAAGAAGAAGAAGAAGAAGAAGAAGAAGAAGAAGAAGAAGAAGAAGAAGAAGAAGAAGAAGAAGAAGAAGAAGAAGAAGAAGAAGAAGAAGAAGAAGAAGAAGAAGAAGAAGAAGAAGAACGGTGAAACGGATGGGAAAGAAGGAGACAAAGAAGAATGAGGAGTAGGAGGTAAAAGAAGAAGATTAAGAAGAGAAGGGCGAGAAGGCTGAGAGAAGAAAGATAATGTAGAAGGGGATGCAGAGACGAAGGTTGAGGAAAAGACGAAGAAGAAAATGGCTTACTTGAAGGAAAACATACGGGACTTATTTGTGCATTTATAGCTCCAAGTCTGTTAGTTACACACTGTGTCAATTGCTATAACTGTCCACATATTATTTTAAACCGTGTATGTCTTATCGAGAGCCTTGCTAACTGACGTGAAGGATCATTTGCCCCACACCTCCCTATCTCCAGAGGAATGTATTAATTCAGTTGCTGATTATTTGTCCTTGCCATTGTGGCAACATCAGCCATGACATTGAAATGTATCAGCATTTGAAATAGTGCATTGTCTGGCTACCAGAGATATGGAGACGCCTAATCGCCCAGGTTAGTTGGTAAGACACTTGATGATGATGATCTTGATGAAGGCGTGTCCTGTCTACATGTAAATATAAGAGGATGCAGACATAACGTGTAAAGGAAATGCAACCACTCAGTTCGTGTGACGCAGACATCATTCTTGAAGAATAAGTTTCACTGTTCTGCACATGGAAAGCTGATCTCTGAGCTTGGAGAGGGGAGGTAGAGGTTTTCATCACAGTTATCGTGGAGATGGTACTTTGGAACTCAGTCAGAAGAAAAGTCCCTACAGCAACATCCCCCCGGTAAATTCAAGCCTCTTTCATGACCTAAACGAATTGAATTCCATGGCATCGGACTTAAGTTAAAACTCATTGTTCCAGAGATACACAACCAACCATCCCCATACACTTTCTTAAACAGATAACATCTTAAGTCAGCAGTAGCCTACATTCGAGTAGAAATAAAAAAAATATATTACAACATAAGGACGTGTCATGATTATCAAGCCCTCTGACAGACGAGAAGACCCAGAGCATTGCAGTCTCAAGTAGGCAGAGTCTGGTGTATACACAGCGGAAGTTATTTAACGGTAATCACGTGTCATCGGCTACGTGCATTCTCCTATGTTTATTTTGCCGACAGTGTCAAATATGTTGTTTCTGCCAGTCTGTTTTAAAATATACAATTATTGAAAAGTCAACATTTTTGTGGCAGACACTCAAGCTACAGCCATGTATTGTGAACTTTTGGAAGAGTGGACTGAGAGTCCGAGACGAAATCTCCTTTGTTAGCGGAATATTTGAGAGTAAATTCATCACCGCAGTGGCAGCCTCGATCTCCATTCTCATACAGAAGTTATTATACCCTCCGTCCGCCTGAGTAAAAGCTCACCCTCTTTCTCTAGCCTAGCGGAACCGGCGGTCGGCATGACGCTGATTACATCATCCATAGAGTGCGGATTAAAAGATAAAGAACCGTCTTAAATTGTTGTATACACCAATCAGCGATCGATGGGTAATTCGGCATTATCGGTACATCCCAGGACAATTCCCAGGTAACTATTTTAGGCTGGAAGACGTTTTCAGCTCCTAAAGACGACTCCTCCTTAAGTTTCACCATAAATATAACCCTGTTCACTTTAAAACCACACGTTCCCTTTAGGCACCTATTCCCCGAAAGACTAATTTGCATGCATATCCCGCAACCTAATATATTTTATTATTTGCAAACGATGTAACATGAAATATAATGGACAGATTGGTAGACGCCTAGCCGACCGCCTTAGGGATCACTAAGGGATATTATTTACAACTCTGACAAACCTGTTTCTAACCATTTCAATTCTTCTGATCACAATGGAGTCGACGATGTATAGGTCACAACAATTAAGCCGTGTATGTCAAATAACTTCATTAGGCTTAACATTGAAAGCCAGAGAATCAACTCTTCGGGATGTATATCCTTCTAGCGGGAATCAATGCTGTGGCAGATGCCACTGTATAACTCTGCTGCTTCCCTCTATACGCCCGTTCCGTGCCGAAGGTCTTACGGATGCAATTCGTAATCCCGCATACCCGCGTTCGAAACACAGTTGAGGGCGATTTGGCAGTAGACAGCCTTGCGCTGGTTTTTTACGACATGGTATGTGTGTCGGTCGTACAGAAAGCAACGGCAAACTACTGAACGTGAACTTGCCAAGAGATTACAACAGCAACATCTGCTGGTGTTGACTGCGACGTCCTGTAAAGGATATGCAACTAACTTTTCCCCCTCTATATATCCATATCTAACTGTTTGCACACGTTCGGCTCCACATTTTCTTATTTGGTACATTTGACAATTGAATTTCGTCGCCGCCTTCCTAAGAATAAAATATTTGTGTTTTAATATTATTAAATTTTCCAATTGCATGTTTGTCTATAGTTCTGTTTGTATTGTTCCTGATGAAGACAAGTATAATCGAAACGTGGTTCGTTGTGTCGTAGCATACTTATTTTGACATATTGTTTCCCTCTCATTTCACCCCTGAGATTTAAGTTTACCGATGTGGAGTTCATCGTAAGGTATGTGCACTGAGTCTGAGTTTAGTATATCTCACTTTTTGCAGGAGTTACACATACCTAGCTGTTCTTATTTCTTACTCTAGGCTGGGTCGACCTGAAATCCCAAATCAATTTAAAAATCCACATCGATGGGAATTCCAACTCATAACTACTGGGTCGGCAGGAAGGCGTGCTGGTTACTGCGTTACAGCGGCTCCCGAGTGCCGATTGTTCAATAAAAATATGATGCTAGCACCATATACGCAATAACCTTCAGATTTGTGAAAGGGCCCGCTATGTTTACTTAACTAGCCGACAGACCCCTCATGATGTTTGGTCACACAACACCAAACAAGAAGTGTATACTTTGTTATCATTAATTAAAATTAAGGGTTTTAGTAATGTCTTCACTCGTCAGTCTGTACAATCTATTCATGGCATATTTGTTCCATCTTTAATATTGAGTTTGAATAATGTCTTTATACAAGTAATATGGTATTAAACTGTATTCGTGGTACATCGCTTCTGTCATTAACATTAATAGTTCAAATTATGTCTTCATTCAAAAGTATTGTATTGATTTGTTGCATTCTCATCACGGTACATTTATCATATCATAAAACATTAAGAATAAAATATCTTATATCTTTAATCAAGGGTAATGTTTTAATGTGTATAATCTCTAATGAATACCTCTGAACTAATATTAAACGAGGAGTAATTATTACACTGAGGAATAATTTGTTAGCATGAACGATTTATTCCATCATTAACATTAAAATTTTACCATTCATAACTGCTTCACTAGAGGATAATGTAAACATCGTCCCATGGAAAATTTGTTGGGTCATGTTTTCATTTGTACAATCTCTTCACGAAACAACAGGCTCTGGGGCTTTGGGATAGTGTGACGTGCAGTCTCGTCATTCCCCGTCATACCAAGTCGAAGGTTTCGAAATCATCTGCGGGCGATTTGGAAGTCGACCGATTTGCGTTGATTTCGATGATGTGAGGTGTCGGCCGTTCGAATAGCAATGGCAACCTAGCGAACTAACATTGCCTAATAACTAAATAAAAAAACATAATATATGTTGAGGTTTATGGCAACGTCCTAGGGACATGCAACTATATTTGTTCTATCATTACAAGTTTTTATTATGTAAAAAGTTAGTTTCATATCCTCTATAGGACGTAGCAGTCAACCCCAGCATTTTTTGGCTGTTCGTGATTTCTGAGCTAGTTTGCATTCAGTAATTTACCATTGCTTTCTGAACGACCGCCACCCATACCAGTTCATTAAAAAAAAAAAAAACTGTAGCATAACGCTAACCACCATTATTCATTTACCAACACCTGCCGAAAAAAAGAGGAAACAACATTAAAAGAAATTGACTTAACAACCGCAAACGGAGACTAGGACTTAAAACTTAACATCGAAACTGGAACTGAACAAGTGACAGATGACGTGGATTCTTAGAAAGATTTCATCAGCCTAGGCTTAAAAAACCATTGGACGGGACAGACACGTGACACGGCTTTCGCGCCAACGCCGGTATAGATTATGATAAGCAGCGCACTCTTGCGAAAACATGCCTGGCAAACAGACGTCAAAAATTGTGTGACCAAAATTTTCAATAAGGGAGGCAGAATGTCTGGATCCCGGGTGAGCTTGTTAGTCCCGAGATTAGACTAAGAACCCGATGTATCAAGTATCAAGTAATGGTAACCCGTGTTTGTAATGTCAATTGAAATGTATTATTATTAATTAAAACCTCTGAAATATAAAAATTTCTCGACTGTAGATTCTAACGACGCAGAGCCGTTCCCGGGCAAAATGACTCTCCAATACTCTCTTCGATTGCAATCTCTGATATTCTTAGAGATAATTATTAACTTTAAGAAGTGCATTATACTACTACATTCTATTCTAAACAACTGTGAGGAGTGATGATTCTAAAGCAATCTTGTGCATTTCACCAGAAACACTGCTATCACTACCTACAGCTGAAATGACAGTTCGTGTACTAGAATAAGTGCCTTGTTCTAAAACAGACTTATCTATGCCTATTTACAATCTAGAAAGCTGAAAGAGAAATCAATCTTTCCTTTCTCCTTCATCTATTGAATCAATAGGGTTTGACGGAATAAATATTTATATTTATGTCAAATTTTAATTAGATAAGGGCACACATGAACTGCATTACATGAGAAAGTTGTGCTTCGCGGAACACCATCACGCGCAGTGAACTTAACTCATTACTCAACATAACTTAAAACTCAACACCACTCATCACCACACAACCCAACACTCAACATCACAACAACAGATAATGGGAGAGAGTTATTAGACACAAGAAGAAGAAGAAGTTAGTTAATTGGGAAAACACAGAGAATTATTTATACATATTATAAACACCATTTAGTGGAAGAAATGTTATAAATGTATGTCATTTATTTACATGCATCTTGACATATTCTCACTCTTGTCAATGTCTTACTGTACACGTTCACTGACCCCAGGTCAAATGAGAACTTACATACAGCAGGTACCAACTGAGACAAGGCGTACACCGTGTGATAAACTCTGACCACTCCAAATTAACCCAACACTAGCTTAGAGAGAAAAGGAGGGGAGGGGAACTAGTTCCTACTTCAGGAATTTAGGTTCTTTTACCTACTTTTAAAAGATTGTATTGGTAGGAATGTACATAAATATGTGAATATTCATCAGTGATCTTGGTGGCTACATACCAACAACCACCCAACACATCAGCAAACTAACCACCTAAATCAGACCTGAGAGAAGGAAGCCGAGAGAAAGAGATGAACCACAAGTGAGATGGAAGATGACTTGGCCATGAGCAGAGCATGGGGAGGCCTTCAGTGGAGCTATACGGGCATACCTGAAGTGGATCCATCAGTCAATGGACCCTGGCTTACCTAATCTTCCAGTCACCAGGTTACATTTCTCATTGGTACACACCACACCCAATTTCAGGAAACTGATAGTTAATTGTTGATTCATCACCATCACACTTAATATGTACAACATCAAAATGTTTACTATGTTTCACACTTGTTGACATCTCATGTATTGATGCTTGTTTATTGATGGTCTCTGTGTAACTGGTCCAATATGCAACTTTTCTAATATCTTCTGTAAATCACAATAGAGATGTATGTACTGGCCAGAAGGCTCAGGCCCAGTCAATAAATGATTAACATGAATTGACCTTCTGTTAATTTATCAGTTCAAACCTATCTGTGAGTCAACAACTTCTTTGTACATCATGTTGTCAGAATCTAATGTGATTGATTATGTGTTTGATTGTTTAAAAATAAATTAACTCATAATGACTTACTAAAAAATGGGGGAGAGAAGACTCTAGATCTATCAACTGCTCAACATCCATGTTTTCTTCATCTAAATCAGGCTGAGAAAATTCTCCAGACTTTCCTCAGATTTGATAACCAATAAGGGGGCTCCAGAGCTATCAGAATCATTGGAGAAGGGGCAGATTCCCAGTTAGTAATTACCATTCTCACCAGGGCCATAATCTATATCTCCTAGACATACTTAATAGAACGAGGCCTGCAGATAACTCAAGGTTCATATTCTGGGGTTATTGAAGATAGAAGAGGATGGGGCTCTACTTCTTTTGTTAGAGATGGGGCATGCACTACAGTGATCTCCCACTCCCTTCAAAAATATATGACATATTGGGGGCTCGTCCGGGATGGTTCCCATATATTAACCTTTAAACAATTACATAAAACATTAACACAATTATCTTTAGATTTCGAACATTGTCATTTTCTTATATTGATTGACAGCCACATGATATGAATGACATTAACAGATAAATAAGAGTAGGTGACTGATCATTCCTCCTGAAGAAGGGGGCCATGTTCAAATAGGCTTATACTTCAGAAAGAGGTGCTCCAGGTGAAATATATAGTGTGTATCTACTCTACCAACACTACTTCTCTTCCAGAGAAGGTGTTCTTTTCCTGTGGAGTCTGAGCTTAACAGCATTTCATCAACCACCGGAAAATCTTATCCGTTGGGAAAGCTCTGTCTAATTTCAGATTCTTTTCTTTACTAGGCATTAAATCTGGTTACTTCAGTGCCTGCTGCCTTTGGCTTTTCCAGCATTGACAGACAGACATAACATAGGGTGTTTTTAATATTGCACATGCTCTGTTGTATATTTGCAGATCAGGGACTGACAAGCTTACGCGGATCAGACTAACTGCAATTATATTTTTGGCAGAACAAAGCAATAAATTATAGACATGGCGGAAACTGCAAAGTTTAGAGCCCAAATAACAGAAACAGGTAGGGAATGCGGGTTAGATGGCCTTGAGCTAGCTAACTATGTTTCAGATGCATTCGACAAAAGAGAAAGACTGCAAGCGGAATTGGCTCTCAAAGAAAAACAGCCTCAGGCTGAATTGGCTGAGAGGGAAAAACGACTTCAGGCAGAATTGGAGGAGAAAGAGAAACGACTACAGGCTGAAATGGAAGATAAGGAGAGAGAGCGTCAACACCAACTGGAGTTGAGGAGAATGGAGATTGAAGTGGAGATCCGGAGAATAGCGAAAGGGAGTGGTCCTACACCCTCAACCTCATCAGGATCGCCAGTGACAGAACCACCTCCTCACGTCTCTCAACTTAATTCAGGAGCTATGTCATTTCCTCTGGAACCCTTTAATGAACAGACTGACCACATCGAAGGGTTTTTATCACGCTTCGAGGCAATGGCTGTCAGCTGTGGGCTTGAAGAAAGTAGATGGGCAACGAAGTTAGCGCAGGCCTTAAGATCCACGGCGTATGATGTGTTCTCAAGACTCACTAGAGAGGAACAACAGAACTACACAACACTTAAGACGGCACTCTTGAGCCGATTCGAAGTGGACGCCGAATCTTATAAACTCAGGTTCAAAGCCGCAAGGAAGGAACCGGGTGAGAGTTACGCGCAACTAGTCGAAAGACTGAAGTCATACATACCAAGATGGACTTGCTTGGGAGGATTTGAGGAAAGTTTTGAAGGACTCCGTGAAATGATCATCATTGATCAGATCAGGGGGAAAATGCAGAACGAAATGAAGGCATTCTTAACCCAAAACGGGGCTGACCGCCTGGAAACTATAATCATCCTGGCAGAGAGATTTGAGAAATCTCAGAAGGAGATGGGAGGAAAGGGACGTTCGAACAACACCCCCTCTCAAAACAAAACTCCACAGCCAAAGGAGGGTGAAAACACAGTGGCCACCGGGAAAAAGGGGAAATCCCAGAAAAACACTCAAAACTCAGTCCAAACAGCGCCGAAGGAGGACAAACCATTCTGTACCCATTGCAAAATTAGAGGTCACACATTTCAGTATTGCAGGAAGAAGCCACCTCCACACACAGCGGCATGTTTGGCCAACCGAAAAGAGAAAAAAGTGAGCACTGGTGAAACGTCCAAACAGACACCTCATCAAGACACATCATCTCGTATTCCGGTTGTAGAATCCATCTTGCTAAATGGATTCAAAACGACCTGTTTATATGATACTGGATTATCATATGACTGTGTTGTCTCATCATCCTTAGTTCACCCTGAACAGGTGACAGAGGAAATAGTGGAATTACAGGGACCACTGAAGAGTTCAACAAATATGTCTCTTCCAGTGGCAAAAGTGAACATAGCCTCGCGGTATGTCACTGGGACAATCAAGGCAGCAGTCTTGGACGATCCGATATATCCTGTAATCCTCGGCTGTAGATTTATCGTTCTAGGAGAACCTGTTCAACATGTGGCGATGGCGACCATGACCACTCGATCCCAGGCAACAAAAACTCCAGAAACAACTACGCCAATCCCTCGAACGGAGGAACTGAAGAGGGCACAAGAGGCCGACAGCACCTTGGAACCCTGCTTCAGAAAACTGCCAAAATCACATTTACCTCTACGTAAAGGTGATCTGTTCATGAAGTCAGCACTTCTTTACAGAAAAGCAGGACGAGCTGGACAAGAGTTTAATCAACTTGCCAATACAGGACTCAGATCTTAGAGATGGGTCATAGTCTACCATTCAGTGGGCACATGGGTATCAACGCTACTACACAGCGGATTACCACTCACTACTTTTGGCCAGGGATGAATTCAGACATACAACGGTTTGTAAAATCATGCCCACAGTGTCAGAAAGTATCACCATATCACCGAACACCACCGGCAATGTTGGGTGAATCGCCAATCACTGGAATTCCATTTGAGAAAGTGGCTGTAGACATAATCGGACCTCTCTCAGCAACGAAGAGGCGAAACCGATTCATATTAACGCTTGTGGACACAACAACCATGTGGGCCGAAGCAGTTCCTATGCCCAGCTGTGACTCCAAACACGTCGCTGATGCATTATTAGGAATATTCACACGTCTAGGATTCCCACAAAGGATCTTGACGGACAACGGTTCACAGTTTCGTGGTAAGCTCATGGAAGAGACCTTCAGACTTTTTCATGCACGCCATATCTTCAGTTCACCATATCACCCTCAGTCAAATGGACTTGTGGAAAGGTGGAACGGGACATTGATTAGTATCCTGCGCAAAATTGCCCAGGAGAAGACAGAGGATTGGGACTTGTATTTATCCGCAGCTTTATTCGCTTACAGGGAAGTACCCCATCACTCAACTGGTTTTGCTCCAGCCACACTGTTGTTTGGACGACCGATCAAGGGACCACTGGAGGCGTTACTTCGAACGTGGACTGATAATACTACAGATGATACAGTCGTGACTGCATCTACATATGTTGCCGAGTTGAAAAATCGTTTACAACACAGTTGGAAACAAGTGAATGTCAATCTACGTCAAGCCAGACGAAGAATTGCTCGTAACTTCAACCGCAAGGCAAAGGATAGAGAGTTAGAGGTAGGAGAGAAGGTGATGTTGCTGCTTCCAACCAGTCAGAATAAGCTGCAAATAGGATGGAGAGGACCTTATGTAGTGACGGAGAAGATCTCACGTACCAACTACAGAATTTTAGTCAAAGGCAAGATGAAAGTATTTCACATAAACCTCTTGAAGAAATATCATGAAAGACCCTCAACCACCGAACCTGCACATCTGATGGCCATGAGTGTGGCTACTGAAGTCGAAGAAGGATCAACAATGGGAGTCGAGTGCCAACTGCAAGCCAAAGAGACCTTTAAGGATGTGGAAATCAATCCCAACTTAACAAAGGATCAGCAAAAGCAGATTAGGGAACTTATGGCAAAATATGCAGAAGTACTTACTGATAAGCCAGGAAGAACTGATTTGGAGGAATTTTACATGAAGTTGAATGACACAGTGCCTGTGCGAGTCAAGACTAACCCAGTTCCTTATGCAAAGCAAAAGACTTTAGAGGGAGAAATACAACAGCTGCTCACCGCAGGAATAATCTCACCATCTGAATCACCTTACAGTGGTGGCGTCGTCTTATTGAGAAAGCCAAGTGGAGAACATAGATTGTGCATCGATTATCGACAGCTCAATGCTATAACTGAATTCCAAGCAGAACCTCTGCCTGATCAGAATAAACTCTTCACAGCACTCAACCGAGCTAAGTACTTTACTAGGATTGATCTCAGTAAGGGATATTACCAGATTCCTGTAAAACCGGGAGTTAGACCATGGTTAGCTTTCAGCACGCCTGGAGGACACTATGAGTTCAACGTTCTTCCATTTGGATTAAGTAATGCTCCCAGCGTCTTTACACGTATGATGAGAAAATTACTTGACCCACTACAGCATCCAGACATCAGTCACTTCATGGATGACATCCTGATCGCCACTGAAACATTTGAAGAGCATGTAGAAACCCTGCATCTTTTGTTCAGGCGCCTCAGAGAAACTGGATTGACGGCTAGACCAAAGAAGTGTCATATAGGATTCCAAGAATTGGACTTTCTAGGTCATAAGATATCTCATGGACTGATAACTCCACAAGAGGGAAATGTGGACAAACTCCAGAGAGCACCTCGTCCAAAAACAAAGAAGGATGTAAGATCATTTGTATCATTATGTGGATTCTATCAAAAATACATCAAGGACTTCAATACTCTGTCAGCACCTTTAACGGATCTTACGAAAAAGGGGAAACCAGAGAAAGTCACTTGGTCAGCTGACTGTGAGAGAGCTTTCACAGCACTAAAGCAGGCATTAACTGCTCATCCAGTCTTACATCTACCAGACCTCGACCAACCATTCGTGCTGCGCACCGATGCCAGTAACATAGGAATTGGGGCAACGCTGTTGCAGAGAAAGGGAGATGTACCATCAGAGCTATTCCCTGTAGCCTATGCTAGCAGGAAATTGAATGCAGCAGAGAGAAATTACAGTACTATCGAGAGAGAATGTCTTGCGCTCGTATGGAGTGTACAGAAATTTCAAGCATACCTATATGGCAAACATTTCACAGTGCAATGTGACCATCAACCACTCATGTTTCTCGCAGCATCTAAGACTCTGAATGCCCGACTTATGAGGTGGTTGCTGCTTCTTCAACCTTACTCGTTCCAGGTTGAGTATGTTCCTGGGAAAATGAATGTGGGAGCGGACTTCCTGAGTCGACACCCAGTGCCTGATGAACCAGGTCAATCAGATGCAGAAGAGAATACAAGGGAGGAAAAATGGGAACATCTTGATAACTGAAAATGTTGGAAACATAGTTCCATACCATAGAACAATCTGGAGTGGGGCCATGTAGCATAACGCTAACCACCATTATTCATTTACCAACACCTGCCGAAAAAAAGAGGAAACAACATTAAAAGAAATTGCCTTCACAACCGCAAACGGAGACTAGGACTTAAAACTTAACATCGAAACTGGAACTGAACAAGTGACAGATGACGTGGATTCTTAGAAAGATTTCATCAGCCTAGGCTTAAAAAACCATTGGACGGGACAGACACGTGACACGGCTTTCGCGCCAACGCCGGTATAGATTATGATAAGCAGCGCACTCTTGCGAAAACATGCCTGGCAAACAGACGTCAAAAATTGTGTGACCAAAATTTTCAATAAGGGAGGCAGAATGTCTGGATCCCGGGTGAGCTTGTTAGTCCCGAGATTAGACTAAGAACCCGATGTATCAAGTATCAAGTAATGGTAACCCGTGTTTGTAATGTCAATTGAAATGTATTATTATTAATTAAAACCTCTGAAATATAAAAATTTCTCGACTGTAGATTCTAACGACGCAGAGCCGTTCCCGGGCAAAATGACTCTCCAATACTCTCTTCGATTGCAATCTCTGATATTCTTAGAGATAATTATTAACTTTAAGAAGTGCATTATACTACTACATTCTATTCTAAACAACTGTGAGGAGTGATGATTCTAAAGCAATCTTGTGCATTTCACCAGAAACACTGATAAAAGATGCTATCACTACCTACAGCTGAAATGACAGTTCGTGTACTAGAATAAGTGCCTTGTTCTAAAACAGACTTATCTATGCCTATTTACAATCTAGAAAGCTGAAAGAGAAATCAATCTTTCCTTTCTCCTTCATCTATTGAATCAATAGGGTTTGACGGAATAAATATTTATATTTATGTCAAATTTTAATTAGATAAGAGCACACATGAACTGCATTACATGAGAAAGTTGTGCTTCGCGGAACACCATCACGCGCAGTGAACTTAACTCATTACTCAACATAACTTAAAACTCAACACCACTCATCACCACACAACCCAACACTCAACATCACAACAACAGATAATGGGAGAGAGTTATTAGACACAAGAAGAAGAAGAAGTTAGTTAATTGGGAAAACACAGAGAATTATTTATACATATTATAAACACCATTTAGTGGAAGAAATGTTATAAATGTATGTCATTTATTTACATGCATCTTGACATATTCTCACTCTTGTCAATGTCTTACTGTACACGTTCACTGACCCCAGGTCAAATGAGAACTTACATACAGCAGGTACCAACTGAGACAAGGCGTACACCGTGTGATAAACTCTGACCACTCCAAATTAACCCAACACTAGCTTAGAGAGAAAAGGAGGGGAGGGGAACTAGTTCCTACTTCAGGAATTTAGGTTCTTTTACCTACTTTTAAAAGATTGTATTGGTAGGAATGTACATAAATATGTGAATATTCATCAGTGATCTTGGTGGCTACATACCAACAACCACCCAACACATCAGCAAACTAACCACCTAAATCAGACCTGAGAGAAGGAAGCCGAGAGAAAGAGATGAACCACAAGTGAGATGGAAGATGACTTGGCCATGAGCAGAGCATGGGGAGGCCTTCAGTGGAGCTATACGGGCATACCTGAAGTGGATCCATCAGTCAATGGACCCTGGCTTACCTAATCTTCCAGTCACCAGGTTACATTTCTCATTGGTACACACCACACCCAATTTCAGGAAACTGATAGTTAATTGTTGATTCATCACCATCACACTTAATATGTACAACATCAAAATGTTTACTATGTTTCACACTTGTTGACATCTCATGTATTGATGCTTGTTTATTGATGGTCTCTGTGTAACTGGTCCAATATGCAACTTTTCTAATATCTTCTGTAAATCACAATAGAGATGTATGTACTGGCCAGAAGGCTCAGGCCCAGTCAATAAATGATTAACATGAATTGACCTTCTGTTAATTTATCAGTTCAAACCTATCTGTGAGTCAACAACTTCTTTGTACATCATGTTGTCAGAATCTAATGTGATTGATTATGTGTTTGATTGTTTAAAAATAAATTAACTCATAATGACTTACTAAAAAATGGGGGAGAGAAGACTCTAGATCTATCAAGTGCTCAACATCCATGTTTTCTTCATCTAAATCAGGCTGAGAAAATTCTCCAGACTTTCCTCAGATTTGATAACCAATAAGGGGGCTCCAGAGCTATCAGAATCATTGGAGAAGGGGCAGATTCCCAGTTAGTAATTACCATTCTCACCAGGGCCATAATCTATATCTCCTAGACATACTTAATAGAACGAGGCCTGCAGATAACTCAAGGTTCATATTCTGGGGTTATTGAAGATAGAAGAGGATGGGGCTCTACTTCTTTTGTTAGAGATGGGGCATGCACTACAGTGATCTCCCACTCCCTTCAAAAATACATGACATATTGGGGGCTCGTCCGGGATGGTTCCCATATATTAACCTTTAAACAATTACATAAAACATTAACACAATTATCTTTAGATTTCGAACATTGTCATTTTCTTATATTGATTGACAGCCACATGATATGAATGACATTAACAGATAAATAAGAGTAGGTGACTGATCATTCCTCCTGAAGAAGGGGGCCATGTTCAAATAGGCTTATACTTCAGAAAGAGGTGCTCCAGGTGAAATATATAGTGTGTATCTACTCTACCAACACTACTTCTCTTCCAGAGAAGGTGTTCTTTTCCTGTGGAGTCTGAGCTTAACAGCATTTCATCAACCACCGGAAAATCTTATCCGTTGGGAAAGCTCTGTCTAATTTCAGATTCTTTTCTTTACTAGGCATTAAATCTGGTTACTTCAGTGCCTGCTGCCTTTGGCTTTTCCAGCATTGACAGACAGACATAACATAGGGTGTTTTTAATATTGCACATGCTCTGTTGTATATTTGCAGATCAGGGACTGACAAGCTTACGCGGATCAGACTAACTGCAATTATATTTTTGGCAGAACAAAGCAATAAATTATAGACATGGCGGAAACTGCAAAGTTTAGAGCCCAAATAACAGAAACAGGTAGGGAATGCGGGTTAGATGGCCTTGAGCTAGCTAACTATGTTTCAGATGCATTCGACAAAAGAGAAAGACTGCAAGCGGAATTGGCTCTCAAAGAAAAACAGCCTCAGGCTGAATTGGCTGAGAGGGAAAAACGACTTCAGGCAGAATTGGAGGAGAAAGAGAAACGACTACAGGCTGAAATGGAAGATAAGGAGAGAGAGCGTCAACACCAACTGGAGTTGAGGAGAATGGAGATTGAAGTGGAGATCCGGAGAATAGAGAAAGGGAGTGGTCCTACACCCTCAACCTCATCAGGATCGCCAGTGACAGAACCACCTCCTCACGTCTCTCAACTTAATTCAGGAGCTATGTCATTTCCTCTGGAACCCTTTAATGAACAGACTGACCACATCGAAGGGTTTTTATCACGCTTCGAGGCAATGGCTGTCAGCTGTGGGCTTGAAGAAAGTAGATGGGCAACGAAGTTAGCGCAGGCCTTAAGATCCACGGCGTATGATGTGTTCTCAAGACTCACTAGAGAGGAACAACAGAACTACACAACACTTAAGACGGCACTCTTGAGCCGATTCGAAGTGGACGCCGAATCTTATAAACTCAGGTTCAAAGCCGCAAGGAAGGAACCGGGTGAGAGTTACGCGCAACTAGTCGAAAGACTGAAGTCATACATACCAAGATGGACTTGCTTGGGAGGATTTGAGGAAAGTTTTGAAGGACTCCGTGAAATGATCATCATTGATCAGATCAGGGGGAAAATGCAGAACGAAATGAAGGCATTCTTAACCCAAAACGGGGCTGACCGCCTGGAAACTATAATCATCCTGGCAGAGAGATTTGAGAAATCTCAGAAGGAGATGGGAGGAAAGGGACGTTCGAACAACACCCCCTCTCAAAACAAAACTCCACAGCCAAAGGAGGGTGAAAACACTGTGGCCACCGGGAAAAAGGGGAAATCCCAGAAAAACACTCAAAACTCAGTCCAAACAGCGCCGAAGGAGGACAAACCATTCTGTACCCATTGCAAAATTAGAGGTCACACATTTCAGTATTGCAGGAAGAAGCCACCTCCACACACAGCGGCATGTTTGGCCAACCGAAAAGAGAAAAAAGTGAGCACTGGTGAAACGTCCAAACAGACACCTCATCAAGACACATCATCTCGTATTCCGGTTGTAGAATCCATCTTGCTAAATGGATTCAAAACGACCTGTTTATATGATACTGGATTATCATATGACTGTGTTGTCTCATCATCCTTAGTTCACCCTGAACAGGTGACAGAGGAAATAGTGGAATTACAGGGACCACTGAAGAGTTCAACAAATATGTCTCTTCCAGTGGCAAAAGTGAACATAGCCTCGCGGTATGTCACTGGGACAATCAAGGCAGCAGTCTTGGACGATCCGATATATCCTGTAATCCTCGGCTGTAGATTTATCGTTCTAGGAGAACCTGTTCAACATGTGGCGATGGCGACCATGACCACTCGATCCCAGGCAACAAAAACTCCAGAAACAACTACGCCAATCCCTCGAACGGAGGAACTGAAGAGGGCACAAGAGGCCGACAGCACCTTGGAACCCTGCTTCAGAAAACTGCCAAAATCACATTTACCTCTACGTAAAGGTGATCTGTTCATGAAGTCAGCACTTCTTTACAGAAAAGCAGGACGAGCTGGACAAGAGTTTAATCAACTTGCCAATACAGGACTCAGATCTTAGAGATGGGTCATAGTCTACCATTCAGTGGGCACATGGGTATCAACGCTACTACACAGCGGATTACCACTCACTACTTTTGGCCAGGGATGAATTCAGACATACAACGGTTTGTAAAATCATGCCCACAGTGTCAGAAAGTATCACCATATCACCGAACACCACCGGCAATGTTGGGTGAATCGCCAATCACTGGAATTCCATTTGAGAAAGTGGCTGTAGACATAATCGGACCTCTCTCAGCAACGAAGAGGCGAAACCGATTCATATTAACGCTTGTGGACACAACAACCATGTGGGCCGAAGCAGTTCCTATGCCCAGCTGTGACTCCAAACACGTCGCTGATGCATTATTAGGAATATTCACACGTCTAGGATTCCCACAAAGGATCTTGACGGACAACGGTTCACAGTTTCGTGGTAAGCTCATGGAAGAGACCTTCAGACTTTTTCATGCACGCCATATCTTCAGTTCACCATATCACCCTCAGTCAAATGGACTTGTGGAAAGGTGGAACGGGACATTGATTAGTATCCTGCGCAAAATTGCCCAGGAGAAGACAGAGGATTGGGACTTGTATTTATCCGCAGCTTTATTCGCTTACAGGGAAGTACCCCATCACTCAACTGGTTTTGCTCCAGCCACACTGTTGTTTGGACGACCGATCAAGGGACCACTGGAGGCGTTACTTCGAACGTGGACTGATAATACTACAGATGATACAGTCGTGACTGCATCTACATATGTTGCCGAGTTGAAAAATCGTTTACAACACAGTTGGAAACAAGTGAATGTCAATCTACGTCAAGCCAGACGAAGAATTGCTCGTAACTTCAACCGCAAGGCAAAGGATAGAGAGTTAGAGGTAGGAGAGAAGGTGATGTTGCTGCTTCCAACCAGTCAGAATAAGCTGCAAATAGGATGGAGAGGACCTTATGTAGTGACGGAGAAGATCTCACGTACCAACTACAGAATTTTAGTCAAAGGCAAGATGAAAGTATTTCACATAAACCTCTTGAAGAAATATCATGAAAGACCCTCAACCACCGAACCTGCACATCTGATGGCCATGAGTGTGGCTACTGAAGTCGAAGAAGGATCAACAATGGGAGTCGAGTGCCAACTGCAAGCCAAAGAGACCTTTAAGGATGTGGAAATCAATCCCAACTTAACAAAGGATCAGCAAAAGCAGATTAGGGAACTTATGGCAAAATATGCAGAAGTACTTACTGATAAGCCAGGAAGAACTGATTTGGAGGAATTTTACATGAAGTTGAATGACACAGTGCCTGTGCGAGTCAAGACTAACCCAGTTCCTTATGCAAAGCAAAAGACTTTAGAGGGAGAAATACAACAGCTGCTCACCGCAGGAATAATCTCACCATCTGAATCACCTTACAGTGGTGGCGTCGTCTTATTGAGAAAGCCAAGTGGAGAACATAGATTGTGCATCGATTATCGACAGCTCAATGCTATAACTGAATTCCAAGCAGAACCTCTGCCTGATCAGAATAAACTCTTCACAGCACTCAACCGAGCTAAGTACTTTACTAGGATTGATCTCAGTAAGGGATATTACCAGATTCCTGTAAAACCGGGAGTTAGACCATGGTTAGCTTTCAGCACGCCTGGAGGACACTATGAGTTCAACGTTCTTCCATTTGGATTAAGTAATGCTCCCAGCGTCTTTACACGTATGATGAGAAAATTACTTGACCCACTACAGCATCCAGACATCAGTCACTTCATGGATGACATCCTGATCGCCACTGAAACATTTGAAGAGCATGTAGAAACCCTGCATCTTTTGTTCAGGCGCCTCAGAGAAACTGGATTGACGGCTAGACCAAAGAAGTGTCATATAGGATTCCAAGAATTGGACTTTCTAGGTCATAAGATATCTCATGGACTGATAACTCCACAAGAGGGAAATGTGGACAAACTCCAGAGAGCACCTCGTCCAAAAACAAAGAAGGATGTAAGATCATTTGTATCATTATGTGGATTCTATCAAAAATACATCAAGGACTTCAATACTCTGTCAGCACCTTTAACGGATCTTACGAAAAAGGGGAAACCAGAGAAAGTCACTTGGTCAGCTGACTGTGAGAGAGCTTTCACAGCACTAAAGCAGGCATTAACTGCTCATCCAGTCTTACATCTACCAGACCTCGACCAACCATTCGTGCTGCGCACCGATGCCAGTAACATAGGAATTGGGGCAACGCTGTTGCAGAGAAAGGGAGATGTACCATCAGAGCTATTCCCTGTAGCCTATGCTAGCAGGAAATTGAATGCAGCAGAGAGAAATTACAGTACTATCGAGAGAGAATGTCTTGCGCTCGTATGGAGTGTACAGAAATTTCAAGCATACCTATATGGCAAACATTTCACAGTGCAATGTGACCATCAACCACTCATGTTTCTCGCAGCATCTAAGACTCTGAATGCCCGACTTATGAGGTGGTTGCTGCTTCTTCAACCTTACTCGTTCCAGGTTGAGTATGTTCCTGGGAAAATGAATGTGGGAGCGGACTTCCTGAGTCGACACCCAGTGCCTGATGAACCAGGTCAATCAGATGCAGAAGAGAATACAAGGGAGGAAAAATGGGAACATCTTGATAACTGAAAATGTTGGAAACATAGTTCCATACCATAGAACAATCTGGAGTGGGGCCATGTAGCATAACGCTAACCACCATTATTCATTTACCAACACCTGCCGAAAAAAAGAGGAAACAACATTAAAAGAAATTGACTTCACAACCGCAAACGGAGACTAGGACTTAAAACTTAACATCGAAACTGGAACTGAACAAGTGACAGATGACGTGGATTCTTAGAAAGATTTCATCAGCCTAGGCTTAAAAAACCATTGGACGGGACAGACACGTGACACGGCTTTCGCGCCAACGCCGGTATAGATTATGATAAGCAGCGCACTCTTGCGAAAACATGCCTGGCAAACAGACGTCAAAAATTGTGTGACCAAAATTTTCAATAAGGGAGGCAGAATGTCTGGATCCCGGGTGAGCTTGTTAGTCCCGAGATTAGACTAAGAACCCGATGTATCAAGTATCAAGTAATGGTAACCCGTGTTTGTAATGTCAATTGAAATGTATTATTATTAATTAAAACCTCTGAAATATAAAAATTTCTCGACTGTAGATTCTAACGACGCAGAGCCGTTCCCGGGCAAAATGACTCTCCAATACTCTCTTCGATTGCAATCTCTGATATTCTTAGAGATAATTATTAACTTTAAGAAGTGCATTATACTACTACATTCTATTCTAAACAACTGTGAGGAGTGATGATTCTAAAGCAATCTTGTGCATTTCACCAGAAACACTGATAAAAGATGCTATCACTACCTACAGCTGAAATGACAGTTCGTGTACTAGAATAAGTGCCTTGTTCTAAAACAGACTTATCTATGCCTATTTACAATCTAGAAAGCTGAAAGAGAAATCAATCTTTCCTTTCTCCTTCATCTATTGAATCAATAGGGTTTGACGGAATAAATATTTATATTTATGTCAAATTTTAATTAGATAAGGGCACACATGAACTGCATTACATGAGAAAGTTGTGCTTCGCGGAACACCATCACGCGCAGTGAACTTAACTCATTACTCAACATAACTTAAAACTCAACACCACTCATCACCACACAACCCAACACTCAACATCACAACAACAGATAATGGGAGAGAGTTATTAGACACAAGAAGAAGAAGAAGTTAGTTAATTGGGAAAACACAGAGAATTATTTATACATATTATAAACACCATTTAGTGGAAGAAATGTTATAAATGTATGTCATTTATTTACATGCATCTTGACATATTCTCACTCTTGTCAATGTCTTACTGTACACGTTCACTGACCCCAGGTCAAATGAGAACTTACATACAGCAGGTACCAACTGAGACAAGGCGTACACCGTGTGATAAACTCTGACCACTCCAAATTAACCCAACACTAGCTTAGAGAGAAAAGGAGGGGAGGGGAACTAGTTCCTACTTCAGGAATTTAGGTTCTTTTACCTACTTTTAAAAGATTGTATTGGTAGGAATGTACATAAATATGTGAATATTCATCAGTGATCTTGGTGGCTACATACCAACAACCACCCAACACATCAGCAAACTAACCACCTAAATCAGACCTGAGAGAAGGAAGCTGAGAGAAAGAGATGAACCACAAGTGAGATGGAAGATGACTTGGCCATGAGCAGAGCATGGGGAGGCCTTCAGTGGAGCTATACGGGCATACCTGAAGTGGATCCATCAGTCAATGGACCCTGGCTTACCTAATCTTCCAGTCACCAGGTTACATTTCTCATTGGTACACACCACACCCAATTTCAGGAAACTGATAGTTAATTGTTGATTCATCACCATCACACTTAATATGTACAACATCAAAATGTTTACTATGTTTCACACTTGTTGACATCTCATGTATTGATGCTTGTTTATTGATGGTCTCTGTGTAACTGGTCCAATATGCAACTTTTCTAATATCTTCTGTAAATCACAATAGAGATGTATGTACTGGCCAGAAGGCTCAGGCCCAGTCAATAAATGATTAACATGAATTGACCTTCTGTTAATTTATCAGTTCAAACCTATCTGTGAGTCAACAACTTCTTTGTACATCATGTTGTCAGAATCTAATGTGATTGATTATGTGTTTGATTGTTTAAAAATAAATTAACTCATAATGACTTACTAAAAAAATGGGGGAGAGAAGACTCTAGATCTATCAACTGCTCAACATCCATGTTTTCTTCATCTAAATCAGGCTGAGAAAATTCTCCAGACTTTCCTCAGATTTGATAACCAATAAGGGGGCTCCAGAGCTATCAGAATCATTGGAGAAGGGGCAGATTCCCAGTTAGTAATTACCATTCTCACCAGGGCCATAATCTATATCTCCTAGACATACTTAATAGAACGAGGCCTGCAGATAACTCAAGGTTCATATTCTGGGGTTATTGAAGATAGAAGAGGATGGGGCTCTACTTCTTTTGTTAGAGATGGGGCATGCACTACAGTGATCTCCCACTCCCTTCAAAAATATATGACATATTGGGGGCTCGTCCGGGATGGTTCCCATATATTAACCTTTAAACAATTACATAAAACATTAACACAATTATCTTTAGATTTCGAACATTGTCATTTTCTTATATTGATTGACAGCCACATGATATGAATGACATTAACAGATAAATAAGAGTAGGTGACTGATCATTCCTCCTGAAGAAGGGGGCCATGTTCAAATAGGCTTATACTTCAGAAAGAGGTGCTCCAGGTGAAATATATAGTGTGTATCTACTCTACCAACACTACTTCTCTTCCAGAGAAGGTGTTCTTTTCCTGTGGAGTCTGAGCTTAACAGCATTTCATCAACCACCGGAAAATCTTATCCGTTGGGAAAGCTCTGTCTAATTTCAGATTCTTTTCTTTACTAGGCATTAAATCTGGTTACTTCAGTGCCTGCTGCCTTTGGCTTTTCCAGCATTGACAGACAGACATAACATAGGGTGTTTTTAATATTGCACATGCTCTGTTGTATGTTTGCAGATCAGGGACTGACAAGCTTACGCGGATCAGACTAACTGCAATTATATTTTTGGCAGAACAAAGCAATAAATTATAGACATGGCGGAAACTGCAAAGTTTAGAGCCCAAATAACAGAAACAGGTAGGGAATGCGGGTTAGATGGCCTTGAGCTAGCTAACTATGTTTCAGATGCATTCGACAAAAGAGAAAGACTGCAAGCGGAATTGGCTCTCAAAGAAAAACAGCCTCAGGCTGAATTGGCTGAGAGGGAAAAACGACTTCAGGCAGAATTGGAGGAGAAAGAGAAACGACTACAGGCTGAAATGGAAGATAAGGAGAGAGAGCGTCAACACCAACTGGAGTTGAGGAGAATGGAGATTGAAGTGGAGATCCGGAGAATAGCGAAAGGGAGTGGTCCTACACCCTCAACCTCATCAGGATCGCCAGTGACAGAACCACCTCCTCACGTCTCTCAACTTAATTCAGGAGCTATGTCATTTCCTCTGGAACCCTTTAATGAACAGACTGACCACATCGAAGGGTTTTTATCACGCTTCGAGGCAATGGCTGTCAGCTGTGGGCTTGAAGAAAGTAGATGGGCAACGAAGTTAGCGCAGGCCTTAAGATCCACGGCGTATGATGTGTTCTCAAGACTCACTAGAGAGGAACAACAGAACTACACAACACTTAAGACGGCACTCTTGAGCCGATTCGAAGTGGACGCCGAATCTTATAAACTCAGGTTCAAAGCCGCAAGGAAGGAACCGGGTGAGAGTTACGCGCAACTAGTCGAAAGACTGAAGTCATACATACCAAGATGGACTTGCTTGGGAGGATTTGAGGAAAGTTTTGAAGGACTCCGTGAAATGATCATCATTGATCAGATCAGGGGGAAAATGCAGAACGAAATGAAGGCATTCTTAACCCAAAACGGGGCTGACCGCCTGGAAACTATAATCATCCTGGCAGAGAGATTTGAGAAATCTCAGAAGGAGATGGGAGGAAAGGGACGTTCGAACAACACCCCCTCTCAAAACAAAACTCCACAGCCAAAGGAGGGTGAAAACACTGTGGCCACCGGGAAAAAGGGGAAATCCCAGAAAAACACTCAAAACTCAGTCCAAACAGCGCCGAAGGAGGACAAACCATTCTGTACCCATTGCAAAATTAGAGGTCACACATTTCAGTATTGCAGGAAGAAGCCACCTCCACACACAGCGGCATGTTTGGCCAACCGAAAAGAGAAAAAAGTGAGCACTGGTGAAACGTCCAAACAGACACCTCATCAAGACACATCATCTCGTATTCCGGTTGTAGAATCCATCTTGCTAAATGGATTCAAAACGACCTGTTTATATGATACTGGATTATCATATGACTGTGTTGTCTCATCATCCTTAGTTCACCCTGAACAGGTGACAGAGGAAATAGTGGAATTACAGGGACCACTGAAGAGTTCAACAAATATGTCTCTTCCAGTGGCAAAAGTGAACATAGCCTCGCGGTATGTCACTGGGACAATCAAGGCAGCAGTCTTGGACGATCCGATATATCCTGTAATCCTCGGCTGTAGATTTATCGTTCTAGGAGAACCTGTTCAACATGTGGCGATGGCGACCATGACCACTCGATCCCAGGCAACAAAAACTCCAGAAACAACTACGCCAATCCCTCGAACGGAGGAACTGAAGAGGGCACAAGAGGCCGACAGCACCTTGGAACCCTGCTTCAGAAAACTGCCAAAATCACATTTACCTCTACGTAAAGGTGATCTGTTCATGAAGTCAGCACTTCTTTACAGAAAAGCAGGACGAGCTGGACAAGAGTTTAATCAACTTGCCAATACAGGACTCAGATCTTAGAGATGGGTCATAGTCTACCATTCAGTGGGCACATGGGTATCAACGCTACTACACAGCGGATTACCACTCACTACTTTTGGCCAGGGATGAATTCAGACATACAACGGTTTGTAAAATCATGCCCACAGTGTCAGAAAGTATCACCATATCACCGAACACCACCGGCAATGTTGGGTGAATCGCCAATCACTGGAATTCCATTTGAGAAAGTGGCTGTAGACATAATCGGACCTCTCTCAGCAACGAAGAGGCGAAACCGATTCATATTAACGCTTGTGGACACAACAACCATGTGGGCCGAAGCAGTTCCTATGCCCAGCTGTGACTCCAAACACGTCGCTGATGCATTATTAGGAATATTCACACGTCTAGGATTCCCACAAAGGATCTTGACGGACAACGGTTCACAGTTTCGTGGTAAGCTCATGGAAGAGACCTTCAGACTTTTTCATGCACGCCATATCTTCAGTTCACCATATCACCCTCAGTCAAATGGACTTGTGGAAAGGTGGAACGGGACATTGATTAGTATCCTGCGCAAAATTGCCCAGGAGAAGACAGAGGATTGGGACTTGTATTTATCCGCAGCTTTATTCGCTTACAGGGAAGTACCCCATCACTCAACTGGTTTTGCTCCAGCCACACTGTTGTTTGGACGACCGATCAAGGGACCACTGGAGGCGTTACTTCGAACGTGGACTGATAATACTACAGATGATACAGTCGTGACTGCATCTACATATGTTGCCGAGTTGAAAAATCGTTTACAACACAGTTGGAAACAAGTGAATGTCAATCTACGTCAAGCCAGACGAAGAATTGCTCGTAACTTCAACCGCAAGGCAAAGGATAGAGAGTTAGAGGTAGGAGAGAAGGTGATGTTGCTGCTACCAACCAGTCAGAATAAGCTGCAAATAGGATGGAGAGGACCTTATGTAGTGACGGAGAAGATCTCACGTACCAACTACAGAATTTTAGTCAAAGGCAAGATGAAAGTATTTCACATAAACCTCTTGAAGAAATATCATGAAAGACCCTCAACCACCGAACCTGCACATCTGATGGCCATGAGTGTGGCTACTGAAGTCGAAGAAGGATCAACAATGGGAGTCGAGTGCCAACTGCAAGCCAAAGAGACCTTTAAGGATGTGGAAATCAATCCCAACTTAACAAAGGATCAGCAAAAGCAGATTAGGGAACTTACGGCAAAATATGCAGAAGTACTTACTGATAAGCCAGGAAGAACTGATTTGGAGGAATTTTACATGAAGTTGAATGACACAGTGCCTGTGCGAGTCAAGACTAACCCAGTTCCTTATGCAAAGCAAAAGACTTTAGAGGGAGAAATACAACAGCTGCTCACCGCAGGAATAATCTCATCATCTGAATCACCTTACAGTGGTGGCGTCGTCTTATTGAGAAAGCCAAGTGGAGAACATAGATTGTGCATCGATTATCGACAGCTCAATGCTATAACTGAATTCCAAGCAGAACCTCTGCCTGATCAGAATAAACTCTTCACAGCACTCAACCGAGCTAAGTACTTTACTAGGATTGATCTCAGTAAGGGATATTACCAGATTCCTGTAAAACCGGGAGTTAGACCATGGTTAGCTTTCAGCACGCCTGGAGGACACTATGAGTTCAACGTTCTTCCATTTGGATTAAGTAATGCTCCCAGCGTCTTTACACGTATGATGAGAAAATTACTTGACCCACTACAGCATCCAGACATCAGTCACTTCATGGATGACATCCTGATCGCCACTGAAACATTTGAAGAGCATGTAGAAACCCTGCATCTTTTGTTCAGGCGCCTCAGAGAAACTGGATTGACGGCTAGACCAAAGAAGTGTCAGATAGGATTCCAAGAATTGGACTTTCTAGGTCATAAGATATCTCATGGACTGATAACTCCACAAGAGGGAAATGTGGACAAACTCCAGAGAGCACCTCGTCCAAAAACAAAGAAGGATGTAAGATCATTTGTATCATTATGTGGATTCTATCAAAAATACATCAAGGACTTCAATACTCTGTCAGCACCTTTAACGGATCTTACGAAAAAGGGGAAACCAGAGAAAGTCACTTGGTCAGCTGACTGTGAGAGAGCTTTCACAGCACTAAAGCAGGCATTAACTGCTCATCCAGTCTTACATCTACCAGACCTCGACCAACCATTCGTGCTGCGCACCGATGCCAGTAACATAGGAATTGGGGCAACGCTGTTGCAGAGAAAGGGAGATGTACCATCAGAGCTATTCCCTGTAGCCTATGCTAGCAGGAAATTGAATGCAGCAGAGAGAAATTACAGTACTATCGAGAGAGAATGTCTTGCGCTCGTATGGAGTGTACAGAAATTTCAAGCATACCTATATGGCAAACATTTCACAGTGCAATGTGACCATCAACCACTCATGTTTCTCGCAGCATCTAAGACTCTGAATGCCCGACTTATGAGGTGGTTGCTGCTTCTTCAACCTTACTCGTTCCAGGTTGAGTATGTTCCTGGGAAAATGAATGTGGGAGCGGACTTCCTGAGTCGACACCCAGTGCCTGATGAACCAGGTCAATCAGATGCAGAAGAGAATACAAGGGAGGAAAAATGGGAACATCTTGATAACTGAAAATGTTGGAAACATAGTTCCATACCATAGAACAATCTGGAGTGGGGCCATGTAGCATAACGCTAACCACCATTATTCATTTACCAACACCTGCCGAAAAAAAGAGGAAACAACATTAAAAGAAATTGACTTCACAACCGCAAACGGAGACTAGGACTTAAAACTTAACATCGAAACTGGAACTGAACAAGTGACAGATGACGTGGATTCTTAGAAAGATTTCATCAGCCTAGGCTTAAAAAACCATTGGACGGGACAGACACGTGACACGGCTTTCGCGCCAACGCCGGTATAGATTATGATAAGCAGCGCACTCTTGCGAAAACATGCCTGGCAAACAGACGTCAAAAATTGTGTGACCAAAATTTTCAATAAGGGAGGCAGAATGTCTGGATCCCGGGTGAGCTTGTTAGTCCCGAGATTAGACTAAGAACCCGATGTATCAAGTATCAAGTAATGGTAACCCGTGTTTGCAATGTCAATTGAAATGTATTATTATTAATTAAAACCTCTGAAATATAAAAATTTCTCGACTGTAGATTCTAACGACGCAGAGCCGTTCCCGGGCAAAATGACTCTCCAATACTCTCTTCGATTGCAATCTCTGATATTCTTAGAGATAATTATTAACTTTAAGAAGTGCATTATACTACTACATTCTATTCTAAACAACTGTGAGGAGTGATGATTCTAAAGCAATCTTGTGCATTTCACCAGAAACACTGATAAAAGATGCTATCACTACCTACAGCTGAAATGACAGTTCGTGTACTAGAATAAGTGCCTTGTTCTAAAACAGACTTATCTATGCCTATTTACAATCTAGAAAGCTGAAAGAGAAATCAATCTTTCCTTTCTCCTTCATCTATTGAATCAATAGGGTTTGACGGAATAAATATTTATATTTATGTCAAATTTTAATTAGATAAGGGCACACATGAACTGCATTACATGAGAAAGTTGTGCTTCGCGGAACACCATCACGCGCAGTGAACTTAACTCATTACTCAACATAACTTAAAACTCAACACCACTCATCACCACACAACCCAACACTCAACATCACAACAACAGATAATGGGAGAGAGTTATTAGACACAAGAAGAAGAAGAAGTTAGTTAATTGGGAAAACACAGAGAATTATTTATACATATTATAAACACCATTTAGTGGAAGAAATGTTATAAATGTATGTCATTTATTTACATGCATCTTGACATATTCTCACTCTTGTCAATGTCTTACTGTACACGTTCACTGACCCCAGGTCAAATGAGAACTTACATACAGCAGGTACCAACTGAGACAAGGCGTACACCGTGTGATAAACTCTGACCACTCCAAATTAACCCAACACTAGCTTAGAGAGAAAAGGAGGGGAGGGGAACTAGTTCCTACTTCAGGAATTTAGGTTCTTTTACCTACTTTTAAAAGATTGTATTGGTAGGAATGTACATAAATATGTGAATATTCATCAGTGATCTTGGTGGCTACATACCAACAACCACCCAACACATCAGCAAACTAACCACCTAAATCAGACCTGAGAGAGGGAAGCCGAGAGAAAGAGATGAACCACAAGTGAGATGGAAGATGACTTGGCCATGAGCAGAGCATGGGGAGGCCTTCAGTGGAGCTATACGGGCATACCTGAAGTGGATCCATCAGTCAATGGACCCTGGCTTACCTAATCTTCCAGTCACCAGGTTACATTTCTCATTGGTACACACCACACCCAATTTCAGGAAACTGATAGTTAATTGTTGATTCATCACCATCACACTTAATATGTACAACATCAAAATGTTTACTATGTTTCACACTTGTTGACACCTCATGTATTGATGCTTGTTTATTGATGGTCTCTGTGTAACTGGTCCAATATGCAACTTTTCTAATATCTTCTGTAAATCACAATAGAGATGTATGTACTGGCCAGAAGGCTCAGGCCCAGTCAATAAATGATTAACATGAATTGACCTTCTGTTAATTTATCAGTTCAAACCTATCTGTGAGTCAACAACTTCTTTGTACATCATGTTGTCAGAATCTAATGTGATTGATTATGTGTTTGATTGTTTAAAAATAAATTAACTCATAATGACTTACTAAAAAATGGGGGAGAGAAGACTCTAGATCTATCAACTGCTCAACATCCATGTTTTCTTCATCTAAATCAGGCTGAGAAAATTCTCCAGACTTTCCTCAGATTTGATAACCAATAAGGGGGCTCCAGAGCTATCAGAATCATTGGAGAAGGGGCAGATTCCCAGTTAGTAATTACCATTCTCACCAGGGCCATAATCTATATCTCCTAGACATACTTAATAGAACGAGGCCTGCAGATAACTCAAGGTTCATATTCTGGGGTTATTGAAGATAGAAGAGGATGGGGCTCTACTTCTTTTGTTAGAGATGGGGCATGCACTACAGTGATCTCCCACTCCTTTCAAAAATATATGACACCAACGCAAGGCGGTCTGCTGTCAAATCGCCAACAGCTTTGTCTTGAACGCCGTATGCGAGAGTACGAACTGCGTCCGTAAACCCTACGCCACGGAGCAGGCTTAATAATGTAAGTCAGGGTTATTTTCACAGTATATTCTTATTGCCTGTCTTCTATTGTTAATGTTATAATCTTAAATTGGTACGCTCCCAACTCACTTAATGTAACATTTGTTATTTCATTAAGATTACAAGTTTATGAACATAATTTATTAATTTATTAGTTATTGGCATATGTGGCTTAGTTGTAGTGAACACAGTTTCACAATGCCGGCATACTGTGTTCGGAATCAGCAGATGATTTGCTACAAACTCCAAACAATGCTGGGGCACATTGCGCCGTTCTGTAAAGGACATAAAACTACCTTTTTAATCAATGGTTCCTGTGCTCGACTTTCGACAGGGAGTCTTCGTGGTGAAGTATTCAAGCCGTTTGACTCGGGCTCCGAAGGATGTGGGTTCGATTCCGGGCCGCGTCCTTCGGTTCACGAGTGAAATTTGTTCGAAGACTCCTGTGGGTCGTCGCTAGAGCTACGGAGTTCATGCTTTGTGCGACGCTTTCCGCGCTGCGGAAAGAGACCGAGCCATATGGAATAAAAACCCAGGGCAATGAAGTCGACTCTGTCGACTTTTAAGCGACTTTTCGTGCTCGACTGTGCAATATTTTTCTGTTATATTTGTTCATTTGTTTAAATTACGGATTTACCGAAGCACAACAGTGTCGCCCGACGTATGTGCAATTTCTTCATGGTTCGTCTGTTATAGGAGCACCGGTAGTGTGATATCTAGACACTGGCCTGTCTGTTCTAGGGGCACCGGTAGTGTAATGGCTAGACACTGGCCTGTCTGTTCTAGGAGCACCGGTAGTATAATGGCTAGACACTGGCCTGTGTGTGCTAGAAGCACCGGTAGTATAATGGCTAGACACTGTCCTATCTGTTCTAGGCCACCGGTAGTGTAATGGCTAGACACTGGCCTGTCTGTTCTAGGGGCAACGGTGTATAATGGCTAGACACTGGCCTGTCTGTTCTAGGAGCACTGTAGTATAATGGCTAGACACTGGCCTGTCTGTTCTGGGAGCACCGGTAGTATAATGGCTAGACACTGGCCTGTGTGTGCTAGAAGCACCGGTAGTATAATGGCTAGACACTGTCCTATCTGTTCTAGGCCACCGGTAGTGTAATGGCTAGACACTGGCCTGTCTGTTCTAGGGGCAACGGTGTATAATGGCTAGACACTGGCCTGTCTGTTCTAGGAGCACCGGTAGTATAATGGCTAGACACTGACCTGTCTGTTCTAGGAGCACCGGTAGTATAATGGCTAGACACTGACCTGTCTGTTCTAGGAGCACCGGTAGTATAATGGCTAGACACTGTCCTATCTGTTCTAGGCCACCGGTAGTGTAATGGCTAGACACTGGCTTGTCTGTTCTAGGAGCACCGATAGTATAATGGTTAGACACTGGTTTGTCTGTTCTAGGGGCAACGGTGTATAATGGCTAGACACTGGCCTATCTGTTCTAGGAGCACCGGTAGTATAATGGTTAGACACTGGCCTGTCTGTTCTAGGCCACCGGTAGTGTAATGGCTAGACACTGGCTTGTCTGTTCTAGGAGCACCGATAGTATAATGGTTAGACACTGGCCTGTCTGTTCTAGGGGCACCGGTAGTATAATGGCTAGACACTGGCCTGTCTGTTCTAGGAGCACCGGTAGTATAATGGCTAGACACTGGCCTGTCTGTTCTAGGGGCACCGGTAGTATAATGACTAGACACTGGCCTGTCTGTTCTAGGGGCACCGGTTGTATAATGACTAGACACTGGCCTGTCTGTTCTAGGGGCACCGGTAGTATAATGGCTAGACACTGGCCTGTCTGTTCTAGGAGCACCGATAGTATAATGGCTAGACACTGGCCTGTCTGTTCTAGGGGCACCAGTAGTGTAATGGCTAGACACTGGCCTGTCTGTTCTAGGGGCACCGGTGTATAATGGCTAGACACTGGCCTGTCTGTTCTAGGGGCACCGGTAGTATAATGATTAGACACTGACCTGTCTGTTCTAGGGGCACCGGTAGTGTAATGACTAGACACTGGCCTATCTGTTCTAGGGGCACCGGTAGTGTAATGGCTAGACACTGGCCTGTCTGTTCTAGGGGCACCGGTAGTATAATGATTAGACACTGACCTGTCTGTTCTAGGGGCACCGGTAGTATAATGATTAGACACTGACCTGTCTGTTCTAGGGGCACCGGTAGTGTAATGACTAGACACTGGCCTATCTGTTCTAGGGGCACCGGTAGTGTAATGGCTAGACACTGGCATGTGTGGTCTAAGAGCACAGGTAGTGTAGTGGCTAGACACTGGTCTGTCTGTTCTAGGGGTACCGGTAGTGTATTGACTAGACACTGGCCTATCAGTTCTAGGGGCACCGGTAGTATAATGACTAGACACTGGCCTGTCTGTTCTAGGGGCACCGGTAGTATAATGACTAGATACTGGCCTGTCTGTTCTAGGGGCACCGGTAGTATACTGACTAGACACTGGCCTGTCTGTTCTAGGGGCACCGGTAGTATAATGATTAGACACTGGCCTGTCTGTTCTAGGAGCACCGGTAGTATAACGGCTAGACACTGGCCTGTCTGTTCTAGGGGCACCGGTAGTATAACAGCTAGACACTGGCCTGTCTGTTCTAGGGGCACCGGTAGTACAACAGCTAGACACTGGCCTCTCTGTTCTAGGAGCACTGGCAGTATAACGGCTAGACACTGGCCTCTGTTCTAGGAGCACCGGTAGTATAACGGCTAGACACTGGCCTGTCAACCCAGTAAGCATAAGTTCGATCCGCATGGGAGCGGATTAGAATGTTTAAACTTAATTAGTTAGTTAGTTATTTAGTTAGTTAGCTAGCTAGCTAGCTAGATAGTTAGTTAGTTAGTTAATTAGTTAGATAGTTAGCTAGTTAGTTAGTTAGTCAGTCAGTCAGTCAGTTAGTCAGTTAGTTAGTTAGTTAGTTAGTTAGCTAGCTAGTTAGCTAGTTAGTTAGTTAGTTAGCTAACTAGTTATTTAGTTAGTTAGTTAGTTAGTCAGCTAGCTAGCTAGCTAATTAGTTAGTTAGTTAGTTAGTTAGTTAGTTAGTTAGTTAGTTAGCTAGCTAGCTAGCTAGTTAGTTAGTTAGTTAGTTAGTTAGTTAGTTAGTTAGTTAGTTAGTTAGTTAGTTAGTTAGTTAGTCGCGGTTGCAACTTCACGGCAACGGGTCGTCCCCATTATGCTCCGTTGCTGTACCAGTAAATATCACACAAAATGCTTCTTACTGCCCAATGTGAAAAGTGGAAAAGACAGGCCCGCACAGCTACACTGTGCATAATGCCGCCGCCAGAATGCCAACACAAAAGTCCTCCACAAAAAATACAGTTAATCGTCGATGGAATCAGCAGTCACCAGAAAGACTTCATTGACCCGGGTTTTATTCAACATGGCTCGGTCTCTTTCCTCAGGGCGACCCGCCGAAAGCGCCGCACAAAGCAAGAACTCCGTAGCTCCAGCGACGACTACTCCTCAAAAATGCACTCGTGAAAGGCAAAGCCATTCAATTCAGCGACAGCCGGCCATTATTGTGAACATGCAGTTCACTGTGCAAACAGTGGTCAGATGTAAAAGCAATCCACACAAATCTCACAGCTCACGGTTCGCGCCACGCACTGACTCAGTACCAGTCCAATATGAGGAAATGCGAATGCAAAACGTAGCCACAAGCATAAACACGCCAGAGGACTTAACGGTTCAATGCCTAACCGCCAGTATAAAATTGGTGCCATGAAATTTATTGGAAATTATAGGCGGCCAGTGTGATGGTGATCACATAACCAACCGCTGGCCGAATGGTCTAATAAATATGCTTCTAGCACCATGTACCCAATGCTTAAGGAGTATAGCAGGGTGCTTTATTTGCATTACATTTGTTCTATCATTAAATAGTTACTTTTAACAAATGCATCCGTCTCTGTTAGGTCACTTGCTCACTTCATTGTGACTAGAATTAACTAAAATAAAACAGTTTCTTCCATCAAGAGTTACTTTGCTCATAAGCACAATTTCTTTAAATATCCAGAAGGACTGAATCAGCAGGCAATGTCCGAGGAGGTCAAGACTGACTAATCATTTTAAATTTTGTGCCAGGACATCCGGGTGTAATAGGAAACGAACGAGTGGGTAGGCGTGTGGGCTTGGCTGCTGTAGGGAGAGGACGAGCAATATACCCGGTAGACATCCTGAACCCCCTCGGGGAAACAGGGCTAGTAAATGACACAGGGTTGGATGTGATACTGCAGCTTTGCCGAGGCTGAGAGAACATCAACTGAAACTGGGTCAGGTTACACTACAGCGTCATACGGGAAGCCAAAGAAGAAAAGGGTTAGTTTAGTTTTGTCGACGGATCAACAACATGGCACGGGTGTAACCATAAGTGCTCCGTTCTACTCCTAACTTAAGCCTGAGTCCTGAGAATCTCACCTCAGTGCACGAACTCCAAATAGTAATAGAAAACTAATAGTTCGATGTGTAATGGGGGTGATCTGTTGCCTAACTAACTAACTACTTAATCAATTAACTAATGAACATATGATGGCAAAATGGTCGAGACAGGAACACGGAGCTGATCCATGACTCTGGTGATCGAGTGAGATGGCAGAACATGACCGCCCACGCTTATCGGCATGACACATGATGGATGGCACAAATTACAGGTACATAAATAATCGGCAAACTTGGGTTCATATAGTTACATATAATGGCAAGAAGTGACGGAAAATCCAAAATCTATACACTGGAGTTAATCCGGTCATATATGATATCAAGAAAATCCTGAAAGTGTCGCATCGGTAAAGTGGCGTATGTTTAGTCACATATAAAGGCACTTATTACAGGTAAGTAAACAATTGGTAAACTACAGTTTATATCGTCACATATAATGGCCAAAATTACCGACGAAAAAAAATTCGGTAAACTGGAGTAACTCAGGCCACATATATGGAATAGAAATACCAGAGAACACGACATAGACAAATACAGAAAATACACTCTCGTGTAGGGACACAAATCGCTGGAGAATACAACCATGGGACATTTGTATGAGAAAACATTATTAGTTTGTGTTCAATATCACATCGACACAGAATGCGAGCCACGTCAACTGACTTGTGATGTACACAGAGTTAATCGATAGTTAAACATTTTCGACATCAACATTATCCTGTCTGCACGTTGGTAGAAAATCATGGCATTGAAACCCACCCCTTGTTCTCAAGACGGGCATATCTCTGAACAGCTCACGTGATCTGGACAGTGTAATCCCGCGGATACCATCTAATTTAGAAAAAGTGAAAACCCCTGGAGAGAAATTTCGTCTAGTCTTACTCTCTGTACGTGAGGAGATAGCGTATAGAAAAGTAATTTATTGCTGAGGAGAACAGTTCTATCTACGCAGGCCTCTTACTATAGCTATGTAGTTGGGGAGAAATACATAAACACTGTGGTCGTTAGCTCACTAGGAAAGTCTTAGAGGTGCTTCTGTTTAGTAGCCCCAAGGTAATAATTGCAGCCAGCAGACCTTGCAGACTGCTCACCTGCGAGATGTGTGCAAGTGCCTTAAGGAGAGTCACAATCTCCCAGACACGAACCATCTGCAGTAAACATTCATCTCGCGATATCACCTCACTAGCTGGCAAGTGAACTGTGCCATTGCTGAAAGCACGAGAATATAAGCAATCGATCAGGCTAAATATAACATCGAGTGGGTTTTTATGCGTATAAACATACTTTTATACGTTAGCCAATTTAAATAAAATAATTGTGCAGAAATATAGACATTATTTAAAGCATGTAATGTCCCACAAGCAACCGCTTAAAAGGTAACCATGAACTTAACGACTGCGCGGGCGATCAGATTCCTATCTTGATATTTTCACATACAAGATAAGTAACGCATTTATATCTTTTCTCCCAGATGTACTAAGTCTCTTGTTTCATTCATATTGCCAGTTGTTGGCATATGTTCCAGCTTCTGTTTCTGGAGAGAGAGGAAGAAGAGAACTGGCGTCTTTAGTAAAGACGTTAAACTAATGAGCATCGTCGTCATTGCACTGGGTTCTATCCCGTAAGGCTCCGTTTTCTTTCCTCAGAACAGCATGTCGAAAATCTCGCACTGAGCACAAAGTTCGAAGCTCCAGCGACAACCCCGGGGATTTCCGTAAAACTGGAGTCCAAACATGAACCCTGGACCTGCATAGTGCGAGGCGGGTGGCTTGACTACTTCCTCACGGATTTCCCCATCATTTTTGGTAAAGGCGGGCTCTCTCTCTCTCTCTCTCTCTCTCTCTCTCTCTCTCTCTCTCTCTCTCTCTCTCTCTCTCTCTCTCGCGCGCGCTCTCTCTCTCTCTCTCTCTCTCTCTCTCTCACACACACACACACACACACATGTTAATGTGAGCACAATGTATGGTAGTGTTAAAAGTCACTTAGTAAAGACAGAACAAATTTAAAGCACGTAAATAAAGAACCCTGTTATACTCCTTAAGATGCTGATCACATAGTCAACCGTTGGCTGAATGGCCTATTAAATATGTTTCTGGCATATATATATATATATATATATATATATATATATATATATATATATATATATATATATATATATATATATATATATATATATATATATAAAGTTTGTTGCGTATCCCTTACAGGACATTGAAGTCAACACCAACATTTTTCAGCTGCTATTGATGTACTAGGCAAGTGTTACGTTCAGTAGTTAGCATTGCTTTTTGAACTACCGGCTCCCATACCAGCACGCTATAACACAATATATAGAAGAAGAAGAAGAAGAAGAAGAAGAAGAAGAAGAAGAAGAAGAAGAAGAAGAAGAAGAAGAAGAAGAAGAAGAAGAACGAATGAACGAATGAACGAACGAACGAACAAACTTTATTTTAAAAGGGTAACAAATTGGGCACGCAGGCCCGTCTTACATTCGGCCCTTTCAATCACTCATCTTTCATTCATCAAATGTGCATGTTACATTAACATAGGGGAAAAAACAATGTCAAATGGATTTTGTAAGCATAAACAATGCATATTACGCATGATACATTCACATGAGAAAACAAAAAAAAAACATTATCAAATGAAAGTTGTAAACATAAACAGTGCCTATTGCAATGTTGTGAGTCACATCCCCATCCACAATCATATCCCGCAGCCACCAACACATCCCCACCCATGAAACCTCCCCCACCCACCCACACATACCTCCACGCACTCACACATAACCAGGCGTACATCCAGGCCGCCACACACCCACTGATCCCCCACCACACACATTTCCCCAAGAAGAGAAGAAGAAGAAGAAGAAGAAGAAGAAGAAGAAGAAGAAGAAGAAGAAGAAGAAGAAGAAGAAGAAGAAGAAGAAGAAGAAGAAGAAGAAGAAGAAGAAGAAGAAGAAGAAGAAGAAGAAGAAGAAGAAGAAGAAGAAGAAGAAGAAGAAGAAGAAGAAGAAGAAGAAGAAGAAGAAGAAGAAGAAGAAGAAGAAGAAGAAGAAGAGAAGAAGAAGAAGAAGAAGAAGAAGAAAGAAGGAGGAGGAGGAGAAGAAGAAGAAGAAGAAGAAGAAGAAGAAGAAGAAGAAGAAGAAGAAGAAGAAGAAGAAGAGAGAAGAAGAAGAAGAAGAAGAAGAAGAAGAAGAAGAAGAAGAAGTGAGAAGAAGAAGAAGAAGAAGAAGAAGAAGAAGAAGGAGGAGGAGGAGGAGGAGGAGGAGGAGGAGAGGGAGGAGAGGAGGAGGAGGAAGAGAAGAAGAAGAAGAAGAAGAAGAAGAAGAAGAAGAAGAAGAAGAAGGAAGAAGAAGAAGAAGAAGAAGAAGAAGAAGAAACCACACACACATACCACCGCCAACCCACACATCCCGCACCTATCCACACACATATCCCGCA
This sequence comes from Cepaea hortensis, assembly GCA_963921405.1. Lineage (NCBI taxonomy): Eukaryota > Metazoa > Mollusca > Gastropoda > Stylommatophora > Helicidae > Cepaea > Cepaea hortensis. Next base: position 65,561,802 of record OY992877.1, on the reverse strand, counting down.
CTCTCACAATTTCCCCACCCACCCATATACACATCAGCAAACCTACACCCACTCACCCACCCAATATTCGCCACCTCTCACTACACATCCCCACCTATACACACATCCCCACCCATAAACACATCTCCCCACCTGCCCAGCACATATCCCCCACCCATAACCCAAAAACACACACCTCCCACCCACACACAAAAACCCCGCCACCCACATATACCCCACCCACACACATCCGCCGCTCGCACACATCTTCTCACAACTACACACCTCCCCCCACCCATACACTCATCTCTTACACACATCCACCCACTCACGTACTCATCCATCAACCACTCACACCCACGACATCACCCACGCGCCCATCAACACATGCATCTCTCATCTACCCTCCCACCCCACACACACCCCAACCACCCAGCCCAAACACATCATCCCCCATCCTCGCATACATCCTTCAATCACCTGCACATCCCACACCTCCCCCACCTCTCACACATCTCCCCTCCCACACAAAACTCCACCCATAAACACATTCCCCCCACACACACATCCCCCACATACATTCCCCATACACATCCCCGCCCACACATCTCCCCACCTACTCACACATCCTCCACCTACAAACATCCTCACCATCCACCACATACATCCTCCACAAACTAACTTTTACCCCATCCACACTCACAACTACACTCCCCCCACACAGACATATCCCATTCACAGACACCCCCCCACACTCATCCCCACACTCATCCCCCACACCCATTACACACCCATTCCCCAACCCACACAATCTCCTACACACCCATTCCCACACCAAACACACACTCCCTACCCACACCCCACTCCCAACCCACCCACACCACATCTTACTTCCAACTATCCTTCTCAAATATCCCCCCACACACCACACACACATATCCCCTCACACATCACATACATCCACCACCAACTACACATCCCTTCACACACCCACACATCATCCATTAACCCATACACAACATCCCCCACACACAACCCCTCCACACATAAACACTCATACACACAGAAAAAGAAGAAGAAGAAGAAGAAGAAGAAGAGAAGAAGAAGAAGAAGAAGAAGAAGAAGAAGAAGAAGAAGAAGAAGAAGAAGAAGAAGAAGAAGAGGAGGAGGGGGGGGGGGGGAGGAGGAGGAGGAGGAGGAGGAGGAGGAGGAGGAGAAGAAGAAGAAGAAGAAGAAGAAGAAGAAGAAGAAGAAGAAGAAGAAGAAGAAGAAGAAGAAGAAGAAGAAGAAGAAGAAGAAGAAGAAGAAGGAAGAAGAAGAAGAAGAAGAAGAAGAAGAAGAAGAAGAAGAAGAAGAAGAAGAAGAAGAAGAAGAAGACCGATTTAAGTTCTCATAAATGTTACTTTAACTGATTAAGTTGCCATGGGACGTAACGTATAATACAACATGTCTGCTACCATATTAACAACTTTTAGATCATAACTGTGACACACCTACTTCCCACTTTCTGCCATTCATTTTTGTTGTTTTTTTCAAACCTACTTTTTGTTTCCCACAGAAATTGTTAATGTGATTGCTTGTGCTGTTTAATAATTTCTTAATACTGGATAACCTTTACATTGCTATGGCCAGTCTACCTCTTATTATATTTGAACAAGCTCCGCTGTTGTTGATTGTCAAGCCTAGATATTTCAGGTTTACGAACATTTTCAATTTCCTCATTGTTGATGCTGAATTCTTATTGACGTTTGTTTTCTTCTGTGGACATTATTTTATGTTAGTTTGATTGTTTGATTGTTAGTTTAGAAAAATAAGTTTAGTATAGTATTTCTTTCAAACATTATATTAAAAATACTTTGAGTGTTTCATTAAAAAATACATTCAATATTTCATTCAAAAAGAAATACAATATTTCATTTAAACATACTAAGAGTATTTCATTTAAAATTATGTTGAGTATTTTACTCAAAAATACGTTAAGTATTTCATTCAAAAATACGTTGAGTGTTTCATTCAGAAATACATTAAGCGTTTCAGCATTCAAAACCATAGTGAATATTTCATTCAAAATAACGTTGTGCACATTTATTTACTTTAGCAGATGTTAGTTGTTGACAAAACATCGCGTGTGGATATCTCCATAAGTGCTCCAGTCATCTCCCATAGAGCCACAAGAAGAACCTCATTACAGTGCCGATTGATGATATATATAGTGGAAACTTGATTCACTAGCTAAAACAAGTTTCTACAATAGACACCCATTATCCCTACCCTGATAAAAACGTGGTAAAGAACTGAAAAAGATGCGCAATTCGTGTCAGACAGTAGCAGTGGCAATAACCTGAAACAAGGCAGAACAAGAGCAATTTGCCAGACACGGCCACGTCTAGCGGCTCTTGAGCTTCAGCAAGTGTCAGAGCGGTCTGTGAGAACACGTCAAGCTCATTTCAGACCACACGCGCCGCTATTTAGCTCACTTCTGGCATCTGTTCTAATTGCAGAACGCTAATAACAGATTCCGTTCAATAAATAATCGCTAATGAACCTTTCAAAATACAAACGAAGCTCGATGCTCGCTTGTGTATAAAGTGGGCATTGAGTTAACTATTTATTTTTCCACAGAGAAATATACTCGCTTGTGGAGAACGTCTATTGTCAATAGTTGAGGTGAAGAGAGAAAACTATTTTATAACAGTAAGTGACTTTAATCGCCAGAAAGCTAATCACTATTGTTATGGCGTTTACAGACTTACTGGAGTTGGTTCTGGAAGTGATGAGAATTAAGTGATACGAGCTTGCTTGATACGGGCTACACGCTGAGCATACGCTAAAAGTTAATTCAAACTCTCATAGAAAGATAATCCATTGTCTTACATGGCACGTCCAGATGGGTCTGTATTGTGATCATGTCATCACATGTTGTAGGCCTGTATTCACGGAAGAATAGGTGGTTTCTAGGTTTCTCTGTTAGCGGGCGACGAACGGAGTCGAACCCTCGTCATGACATTATCAGCGCAGCTCCTATCAACTACGCTAACGAACCCTTCAAACCACTGTCTTACCGAAGATTGTAAACTGTATCACCGGAATCAGTCATGTTAGCATAGTTGTTACTGCACTTGTTTACAAAGATAGTGGTCCTGGTTCAGTCCCCGGCAAAGAGAGGATTCTTTTTTGTTTCTGACCAGTTTGTCTCTTCTTTTTTTTTTAAACTTAGAGAGAGAGAGAGAGAGAGAGAGAGAGAGAGAGAGAGAGAGAGAGAGAGAGAGAGAGAGAGAGAGAGAGGAGAGGAGAGGAGAGAGAGAGAGAGAAAGAGAGCGAGAGAGAGAGAGAGAGAGAGAGGAGAGAAAACTTGCCTACCGGCCCAGCATACATGGGTTCGAATATCACATCTAGTCGGATTAGCATAACTGACCTGGGCTCCAGGTCGATACAGCCTAACATAATGGATACCAAGAAATGTCTTAAGACATAAAAGAGAGCGGTGTAATACTAACCACATCACCCACCGAGAATCAAGCTTTCTCACAATATGGGTCAAGCACCATATGCCCATTGCGTCTTCGACGTTCAAAGGGGTCCTTTATTTCATTTGTTAACTTTGCCATCCATTGCCGAGTGGTCTTTAAAGGGGTCCTTTATTTCATTTGTTAACTTTGCCATCCATTGCCGAGTGGTCTTTAAGGGGGTTCTTTATTTCATTTGTTAACTTTGCCATCCATTGCCGAGTGGTCTTTAAGGGGGTTCTTTATTTCATTTGTTAACTTTGCCATCCATTGCCGAGTGGTCTTTAAGGGGGTTCTTTATTTCATTTGTTAACTTTGCCATCCATTGCCGAGTGGTCTTTAAGGGGGTTCTTTATTTCATTTGTTAACTTTGCCATCCATTGCCGAGTGGTCTTTAAGGGGGTTCTTTATTTCATTTGTTAACTTTGCCATCCATTGCCGAGTGGTCTTTAAGGGGGTTCTTTATTTCATTTGTTAACTTTGCCATCCATTGCCGAGTAGGCTATCAGCATATGGACTAGCGCCATATACCAAACGTGCTTATGAGGCGTGGAAAGGGTCTTTAATTTATATTTGTACGCTGATTCTCGATTATATACACCCTAATCAAATATTATTGTAGGCGTTTCAAGGAATTCTCCGGGAAGGCAAGGCGGCTGTTAATGGCACTGGCAGCTCCAAAGTTCTGTAGACTAACATGTGGGAAGGAATCGCCGCATGACTGGGGCAAGCACGCTTGCCTGTTTAGCCAGTGGCCATGCGCTTAAATCGCCATTCAGGTCATCATCATCATCATCATTATCATCATCATCATCATCATCATCCACATTTGCTATCATGCGTCGAGGGGAGAAATAGTTTACGTTCCAGCGCCCGGTGGGTAGCTCTGGGTAGTCGTATTCCGTGTGACTATACAATGCCTTTGGTGTCGTCAATCCATTTTCTTCTCAGCCGTCCTCTTGCTATCGATTATTCCATAAATAGACCTGAACTTCCACGTCGATCCAGGCAAGACCCTTTACATATTTAGCAGTGAGTCACGAGATGATGCAGGAGCCTGAGCTATTGGAACACAGATCTCTCAATCCAAGCTTGAGTAAAGGTAGCTCCATGACAGATACTACAGATATATTAGCTAAAGATAAGCACAGCACCGTTGTATATGCCTTGTGAAGTATTTGGTAGATGGTTCTACCTCCATATTTGAACAGACTCGACAGGCGATGTGGTTAATACCACGCCGGTTGCCTTTACTTCCCATATCACTTCCTGGTATATATTTTAGACTGCGTCGACTGGCAGCCAATGTCAAATCATACATTCTTTGGAATTCACTCTTAATATATGTCCGAGGGGTAAATCACATTTTACCAATTAAATTTTGCTGTTTAACTTCGGGGTATGACTGGTTATTATAATTTGAAACTAGTTGCTTCAGATCGACGAATAACATAGTTCTACATGTGAACAAACAGATTATTAGAACAGAGCTGTATCGGGGTATGATTGGTTATTATAATTTGAAACTAGTTGCTTCAGATCGACGAATAACATAACTCTACATGTGAACAAACAGATTATTAGAAAAGAGTTGTAGAAACACTAGATTAGAATATGAACGTTACAATTTATTTGCCGTTAGCGTATAAAGTACCAACTTCTGGATTCATTATTTTTATGGAGTGTGATCAATTTAAAATTCAAAACACGGTATTCCTATTGTGAATTGTAAGCCAAGAAGCCGCATACAATCATCCTTATCATCGTGTGCCCTGTCAGCTGGCGTAGGTGAGAATGTTTCTCCACAAATCTCGGTCCTTAGTGTTCTGGGTCAACTCTGCTGATGATAATCCTCCATGCCACCAGCATCATTTCTCTTGGTCTGTCTCAGTCTGTTTTCCCATAGATCTTTTTTACAGTCGTCACGATGTTTATCAATGCCCCTATTCTTATCACTTAACCAAATAAATGTCTCCTCTGTTATTGTATAAAATTTTGGTGTCATCATCAAGAACACATTGCACAATTTTTATGTTGCCTGTCATATACCGTTGTATCTCGTCACCGCATGGTCATATATTGTATGAAGTGAATAGATGAATCGTATTTTGACTGCAACCCTTAACACATAGTCTCTAATACTCGTCGAGTGTAGAGCATTTGCAATCCCCACGGTAATCGCAGATTCACTACAGTCTTTCTGTCAGCACAACACTGGTTTTAAACACACAATGGATGAAGCTTCAGAATGTTTGAATAGTTTTTTATTGATCGACGATTACAGAGTACTAAACAAGTTTTACTTTGTTGACTTTATGGTCGCAATTTAAAAGTTGTTGAATGATGAACAAGGCTTGGATTTTATGGCCTGTCGACTGCACAGGGCTTTCAGGTTATTGATTAACTTTCTTTTCCATCCATACTGGTGTATGCTTATTTCCCTGATTTGCAAATTGTCATTCCCGTCTTGGTAAATTTGAAGTGATACGTGAATCGTTTCAAGTGGCGTTTTGTAAACTATGAGTTTAAAAGATGTCCCAAACAATGACTATTATCCTTCCTAACCCACTGACATAGGATATTACAATAATTTCATATCACGTTTTTCTATCGGCATCACAGTTATACATGAATGTTAGTAAAGCATATGTCAAATACGGAGTAGAGTTAGCGAAGTGGCTGGCACATATGCGTGTTGACCCGATGGTGGTCTACGAGGGACAGACATTAAGGAACAGGAATCTTATTATAAAGTGCACGGACGAGTATGGGTAACGGGAAATCTTATTTCATGACACAAACTGGCTCTTAAGCAATCCCTCATGTATGGGTCCTGAGGATTGAGCAATTTACGCGTGCGCAAAAGTGATTACAAATGGCTGCCCCTTGAACTACTTGCACCGTGGAAGAACAACAAAGCGTTATTCGTTTTTTGTGGTCAAAGGGTGTGAAAACTTATTAAATCGTCACAAGGAGTTCAGTACGCAGACAGTTGTTTGAGTCAGGATATTTTAGTTTAGTTTAGTCGATGGATCAACATCACGGCACACGGGTGTAACCCATAAGTACTCCGTTCTCCTCCTAACTCAAACCTGAGTCTGGAAAAACTCAGCTCAGTGCACGAACTCCGTAGCACCAGCGAGGATCCTGAAATACTTTGAGTATATTTTTAACTCGAAATTTTGCACGGGCAGCTCCGTTAGGCTACTCTTTTTTCGATTTCCAACTACCAAGGGATTTTTACGTGCGCAACAATACACACGAGCATCCGATCTCACTACCCAGAGACCAGGGGAAATTTTATTAGAAGTCCTCGTGAAAAAACCCGGTCCTCACCGGGGCTTGAACCTGGGACCTCCAGCACTCGAGGCGGACACCATACCTCAAGACCACGCAGCCCCCAAATGAGTCAGGATACTGTGTATGCATGGGTAGAAAGATTTCAGAGGAAACACCAGTTGTCTCCGGTTAAGAAAAGACTAAGGAACCCCATGGGAACATCATGATGATCATCTTATGGGATATTAAGGGCCATATACAGCTGCATTTCCTGGAAAGGAGTGAAACTGTTACTAGTGCTCGATACTGTGTCATATTAGTGAAGAAACTGAAGCCCGCTATAAGATCGAAAAGCAGGAGACTTATTTCAAAAGAAGTATTGTTGTTGCACGACAAAGCCCGCCCTCATACGGCTGCGTATGCAGTGGATATACTGCGTACTCAAAATTTTTTTAGGTCTTAACACCCAGCATGCAGTCCAGACTTGGTGCCATTGGAGTTTCACATGTTTGGACCCCGAGGAACATCTGCGGGATCAGAGATGACAGATGGGTATTGGAGTCGGTGCAAAATCGATTTAAAACCACACCAAAAAACTGTTTCCTCGAAGATATCATTAGGCTTGTAAACAGATGGAACATGTGTGTTGCCTAGCCAAGAAAAAAAATGGGGAGGGGGACGTACGATGTAGAGACATAACACACACGAAATTACTGGTTCGTGCTATTGTGTAGAGAGTTAATAATGAAAAAGCCTGTTATTTCTTCTTCTTCTTTTTTGCTTTCATCCGGAGTGTTTTTTTTTTTTTTTTCAGATGTGATTGCGGTGTGACTAGTTAGGCACTATTGGGTCGAAACCCTCAGGCCAACACATCTGACTTTTAGCATGATGTTTTGACCAGGTTAGCATTCCTGGGAGACTCTCACTTTTGTGGTACCGTCCACATGCCAGCTGGTCAAGTTGGAACAGTCGAAGACTTCGATCATCCCTCAAGGGAAGGCAGGGACAGTCCATAGTATTTTCCGTCATCCAGGGTGGCTTCCATAATTGCAGGGCCGACACATTGCGCCCTGGTGCTGGGCTCACCGCGGGAATCGTCACGTCGTGCTTATGGCTGCTTTAAATCCTCACTTCAATATATTGGGCATTTCGTTCGCCCCGGGCCGTTCCCGCACTAACAAGATCGGTCTGCAGACAGTATCCACTCAGCGAGTTTAATTTCGGACATGTGCTTTGTCCTTGTACCCATCAGAGCTGTTCCAGGCACGACGGACATTCGGAAAACTACCTAGTCAGAGCTGTTCCGAACAAGAGCTGCATTCGGAAACTAGGTAGATTTTAATAGCACGAGGGAAGACTAGTTAGAGCTTTTCCGGTCACGAAAGACATTTCACTCGGACGTAATTGCGTAGTGCCATTTTTAATTTGCCGCCCGTAGGCTGGCACTTCCGACTTCAGCGGGCATTTTTAATGAGATTAGCCTTCCTCAGGTTTCGAGACAAGTTAGACTCTTATTTCGACTTCCACATAGCAAGCTTTTGCTTCGGGCTGCCACATAATGTATTCGCAAGCCAAGCGTTCCATGTAGTGTCACCGAGACAATTTATCACCTTTGACTACGCTCACTCTATGAGTACGGTTACAGATTTTCATCGGAACGTGCGACCGAGGTGTTTTTCCACCTTGAGTACTCGCTTACGAGGTAGGCTATATGTGCTGCCGGCTCAGCACCTTACCTCCGTGCGTCTGTGGGCGAGAAACGGCCAGGCCCTCTCATCCGGGGATCACTCATATCCCCCAGCTAAGAGCCCTCAAACGAGTATCTGCACCAAGTATGTAGCGTGCTCAGCACCTCACCTCAATTTTGATGTAGGTGTCGTGTGTGTAAAGAATGAATGTCGTAGTAGTTATTTGTTCTTCTTTACCACTTTAGTGTCGTCCCTGGAGTGAGGGGAATCAACACCCACATTTGTTTTAATTCAATATCTCTATCCCGGAGATATCCAGCAGACTCCGTCCACAACACTCCCTCAATCTGAAGACACCTTCTTCTCACTCTTGCTCACCCCTAGATCATGCCCCCTCTCATTCTTCCCCAACATAACATACTTGACAACTCTAGCTTCAACAAATAAAACCAAGAAATTTATTAAAGCAAAGAGTATATGTAGGAGAAGTGTGTGTGTGTGTGTATATAATGTGTAGAATGTGTGACGTATACTCTAAAGTGTATATAGACTCAGATCAGTGTTCAGGAGTATAGTCATTCTCATCACTGTGCTGAGAACACACTAGCACCATGTATTCCAGACAAGCAACCTCACCAAGGTGATGCTTCTCCGGTCACGTGAAGACTTCCTCCGTTGTCTCTTGAACCACTAGGATGCTTGGACACCCATGACCAACACTGTCTAATGAGTCTTCAATCTGATTCCCACTATGAATTTACTGTTATTTAACTGATTGTTAATCAGAAAATGATAACACTATTGTCACTGTTACTGGGGAAATCTTAATGGATCTAGTGTCACTGGTTTTAAAGATTCCCCATGTTAACACCACACTCTGAATGTTCTAGGTATTTCTATAAATTTGTATGAATGATCCTGGTATCAGTAGTGTATATATACAATGTTCTGACTGTTCAGTGATACACCTATCACTTGCTAAACATCAATATCATCAGCATGTCCTGCTCAGCAGAAGCCAGGTTCCCGCAAACCAACTTGGGTATAAGCCCAATGTAGCGGCCTCTCAGCAACTTCTGTCTTCAAATTCAGAGCCATCATCTTCAAAAATGTGTTAGCTTCACTGTTGAACCTCATAGCACACATACATGGACCTGTAAATGGAACCTGTAGAATAGAGAATACTATGGTGAGGGCAACTCAATCCTGGCCGGAATTAGGTGAGTGTAGGCCAATAGCAGCACTCAGATCTATAACAGAGATCCGATCTCTGTCATACGGCCAAATAACTCATCATATGATCTGAGACATGGCAACACCAGGAAAGAATAAAGGAACGGGTAGAAACCCAGCAGATGCCCTACTGGAAGATCCTACCATTTCACATTCCTCTCCTCCCTCTCAACCATCCTTAATCTCTCTAATTATTATTCCACTACATTGTCCTCAACTCCCTGAGTAAAATGATATATCACTCAAGCTAGTTGAAGCCACACAATAGGATACTAGTGCCGACGCTCCTATGATACTTCTAGCACCGCACTTATAGAACATTCTATCACTAATCATAATACATTATATCCCCACACCTATAATACATTATATCACCGCACCTATAATACATTATATCACCGCACAGTACTGTACTCTATTCCTAATCATACTCTAGGTTAGATATGATTAATAGCCTACCATATGCCTATTCCGGTTGCTAATCGAAACTAGGCAGTCACAGACTGGATCTATGTCCGCCGATAAATATCAACAATTTGACACCCTAGTTTCTTTCATTGAACACAACTCGGAAAACTGCATTGATCTTTCCCACTTCAGAAATCTTGATCGACTAACTCCACTTGTTTACCGCAACGCTTTTTACATTGGGCTGGAGTGACGTCACCAAAAAGTCTAGACGCTGATCCGTCCAGAATATGGTTTCCTCCTCCTGTTCTAGACTAACTGGAGTCAACCCGCCGTCATGCTTTCATTTGGGGAAATTCTTTGTCCCGTACATCAATAGTTCAGTCTGTCTGTGAACCACAGAATTCCCCACATCACAGAATCCATCCCGCGTCTGTCCAGACTTTCCGTCTAGCACTTCAAAGGATACTGCCGCCTTGGCAGACGTTTGGCGTTGTTATTCGTTTCTCGAACAACCCACATCATAAAGATTCGCCGACCAGGGGTAGACATTTTGACGCGACGTATCTTGTTTATCAGTTAGAAATGCCGATCGTGTGTAGACAGTTTTAACGACGTATTTTTCTCAGTCTGTACAACATCAAAGGGTCGGTTGTTTTTGCAGACTAATGTCGGTTCTTGTTTGTCATCGATCGCAACTAACAAGTTTATTTTCCGTGACAGTAGGTATGTTTCGGCCAGGCTCTGACATCCGAGAGTTTATGGCTTAGAGACGTTCAGCCATACCCCTCGGCTGAGAGCGTTAGAGGTTGTGTCCAGACAGATTATTGGCATCGTTCGCCTGATTTAGACTGCTATCCTCAGCCTACATGCAGAGCAGCAGGTTGTGTCTCTCTTAGTCTGGTCCCTATCCCAAGAGCTGTCCAATATGTAGTTAATATCCATCGGCATAGCGCTTGGGGTCAGTGGATATATATAATATATATATATATATATATATATATATATATATATATATATATATATATATATATATATATATATATATATATATATATCGTCATATTTGAATTCCCATGAAGGTGGATTTGTTGACCTCAGCTGCCTGTTCGACCCGACTTAACTTGGGTACCAGGAAATGTCCTGAGTTGTAAAGATGGTCGTCCTGATACTGGTAGTATTACTCATTGAGTGCCGATTGGTTTATGTAAGGTTAACATCATATACCCAAATATCTGAAAGCGTTTAAAACGGTTTTTTACCTTTCACTTTATCTGTGAAATACTGTCCGTACAAAGACGTTTGGCTGTTATAGTGGATCTAATATTAAAGTCTAGTAAATATGCTGGTTTAGAATAATATCATTGTAAATCTGTTGGATATAGTAAAACAGCATTGTAATTATTTGGATCTAGTATGACAGCATTGTAATTATGTTGGGTCTAGCGTGACAGCGTTGTAATTAATTCGGATCTAGTATTACAGTGTTACAATTATGTTTGATCTAGTATAACAGCATTATAATTATGCTGGGTCTAGGATAACAGCGTTATAATTATGTTGGTTGCAGTATAATAGTGGTGTAATTATGCTGGTTATAGTTTAACAGTGTTGAAATTATGTTGAAACTAGTATCACATCGTTGCAATTATGCTGGTTGTAGTATAACAGCGTTGTGATTATGATGATTCGAGTACAACAGCGTTGTAATTATGCAGGTTATAGTATAACAGTATTATAAGTATGCCTATGGTAGTATAACAGCGTTATAAGTATGTCACAAATGTTTGTTACAATGATACCAGATATTCGTCTCTTTGCTAATCATGACTCACTAACATTACAGTGTAGCGGAAGTCTTAATGTCAGCTTGTTATGTTCAGCTTCTAATGGAAACAATATTAGTTATTACACAGTGTCGTTAAGTACTTCGAGGGGGTAGCTGGTTTATCTTAAGATTAATTCCATGTTTTAAAACATGTCAACAGACCTACAGCGGAGTCGGAAACGTATCAACTTAAGGGTATCAAGTGGAAGACTCGTTGAACTAACACCTGGCTTGGAGATCTTAAGTAATCCAATTTCTTAAAACATGAACATCAACTAGAGAAATGAGTAATATGTCACATATCCTCACTGTATACTCTGTCCAGATCTGTTGAATTCATCGAGTTTAATCCATATTTAGAGTGGAGACACTTTGACACTTAAATAAGCGAATTCCAGATAAGACAAGAGCCGATAAACCCCGCGATAATGGTTAAAGACCTGCCTGTCGGAAATGTTCAATGCACTTCAATTATCAAGAATGAATCATCCGATTTTAGACATGAATATACAGAGTAAAACCTGAGAGTGGTATAAATAGACAAGCTTTTGACTGGAATCCATATGGCAAACGATATAGGAGAATATCTAACGGGAGGGAAAAAAACATTTGAATAAACAGAAATTGTACGAACAGAAATGAACAACAAAATGAGCACATGGATGGATCTGCATGGGATAGCTGAGTGAGTTGTTTGAAGGCATCCTTCCCACTGAGGGAGCAAGAGCCAGAGAAGATTACAGAGTTGCTATTATAATACACATGTTTTAATTATTCCAATATTCTTAATCTTGTTACCACTTAGCCTTGTTGTGTTAGTTTAGTGCATCCAGCCAAGTTATCTAAGCCTCCTGATATTCTGTTCTCACTGAGATCTAACTTCTGTAGGTTACTTAGCTTGGGGAATCCTTCTAAGCTCTGCAGGCCTGAGATTATAAGGATTAGCATTTGAATATTTGTAACATTAGAACTGCAGCCTTCAATTTTTGCTTAAATTTTGATGTAGAAGTATTTACAGGCTATTTGCATTTACAGGCACTCAGTATAGAAAATAATGTATATAGTAAATTAGTCTTATCTGCCCAAGTATCAACATGGAGATTATAAGACAACTGATCAACAGCATATTCGTTCCAACTCTTTGTTACCACTGTCAGACCTGGTCTTTAACCAAAGTGCAAGAGAAGAAGATCACATGTGAGATTAGATACATGAGAAGAGCTGCCAATGTGACTAGAAGAGACAGAATGAGAAATTATGACAAGGGAGAAACGTTAGGAGCGAAACCTTGCATTCATTACATCAGAAAATAAGAATAAGGTGTTTCTGTCATCCAATGAGATTGGAGCCTGCAACTGCCCCTGTTGAAGAACGGGATACAGAGCAAGAGGGAGACCGACCTGACTTGGGTTCCCAGGTCGACCCAGTCTAAACTGAGTACCAGGAAATGTTTTGGGAATTAAAAGCTGTCGTAACATTTACCACACCCTTTACGTGTACTGGAAGACTACTGACAGACATTGCAAGCTGAAGTATCTGAGGATAACTTTTGACCGCAGCCTGGAGAAGATAAAACTTTACAATGAGACATACGAGGAATGGCATCACTTTGAGAACTTTGGCATCACTCACATTGAGCAGAGACTGCAATTACACCTAATATCATCAAATTGTCCTGGCCGTCACGAGCTGGGTGTACTCACGCAACACAATGCGAAATATTACACAATATCCTAAAAGAAATGATGCGAATAAAGCTGAGTTGTACTAGAGATATCCTCATAAAACAATGAGGCCGATGTTTAGGGGTTAGAGGTAACATCCACTATATAGAAACATCACTAAAAGCAGAGGTACAAGACTCAAGAGAGGAAATAAGATAGGTGGTGATTTGCAGAAACGATAAATCTACAAGTGATGCGAGTTTAAGGTGTACCATTGGGGACAATAGATTCATTTGCGAGAAGGCAATGCATCTTCTAACCATGTGCACATAGCTCTGATCAGATAATCTACGGAGTGCTGCTATGGTATAGAAGAGTTGGAAATGCGGCAGCTGGCAGGAGATATCGCTGGACAAGATAATGCAATCATATATACAGACGAATCAGTGCAATGAGAGGTGCTTCATCGCAGACCAGAGCGAGGCATATTCAAGTACAACATCCACCAAGATAATGGCAAGGGAGGCAGTCACTGCGGCTTTGGGGTAGTTATCTAATACTTCATTAAATAAGATAGTTATCACATATCTGACTCTTACTCACAGCTCCCATAGGCTCAATTCAGATGTCTCTGGCACATCTGTTGGTTGGCACATAAAAAGTTATCAGACCTACTAGAGCCGAATTGGCGCTTTTGTCAAGGCCCTGTCTGTTTACGTGGAAATGAGAGGGCCATTAGCTGGCATCCATGGCACAGGTTAGCATGGGCGACATGACACTGTCAGCAAATGTCACTGTCTATAAATGCCACTGTCTACAAATGATGGCAGTTTACACAAGGAAACACAAATCGATGGCTATATTCTGCTGTGGCTGGTGGAATGGGGAATCCAGTTTAGCACTAGCAGAAAGGGTCGTGGCAGAGGACCGAGTAGATGCGTGCTTAACAAACTATCCACTGAAACTATTAATAGTCAATATCTTCAGAGGCAGACGAATGCACATAGGTATAGCAGAAGTGCAATGACGTCTGTGTTATATGATCGATGCCGACATATGTGTAATCTGCCGTGTATTCTACTCACCAAATTCATGTATTCTATGCCATAATGTTATCGCTTTTATGCTTTTGTTTTCTGTCCCTGTTTATATCTTTAGCATTTTCGTGTTTTCCACCCCAGTTTTGTCATCGTATGAATTGTTAATGTATTCTGAACTGCAATGTTATTTGCAATCTGTTATGTAATGTTACTTGTGCTTTATTTCATGCAATATGTTGTGTAATATTATCTGTAATGCGCTTTGTGTATTCTTTTATGTAATGTTATCTCTAGTATGTATAATGTAATTTGTGTTGTAATGCTATATGTAGTATGATTCGAACATTCTGTTGCATAATATTTTTGTTTCAAATATTATACCTTCTAGTACTTTCTTTAACAAATTGTATGTTCTATGTTAAACATTCTGTCCACGATTCCTTCTGGTCGGTCGGCCACATTTTGTTACATGAACGTAAATACATGTGTTGACTATGGAGAACTGAAAGATGCAAATAACTTTTCCTTTCGAACATAAAAAAGCGAGAAATTCCTCAGCAGATTTGTCGCAGGCAAAATGTTTTACCGCCAAGCCTGAGGCCGCGTGAAAGCTACAGATCCGTGTAATAGTCGCAAGTGCAGACAAATAACCCTAATCTAAAATCAAGTTCTCCTGACGGCAAGAAGTGAGAAGAAAAACTTGCCGTCCTGTATACATCTCAATGGAAGGTGTTTAGATTACCTCCCTAGAAGACACACATTTACACACATTTATTTGCGCGTGCATCAACTATGCTGGCGTTATCGTATCAAGCCTGCGGGGTGAGCTTCCCTCTCTCACTTCTCCCCAAAAGTCCATTCTCAGAAAGTGAGTCCGTTTACAAAAGGTTAATACTGGAGCAGTCTGTATTTTGACTAGAAGATCGAGAGAGCTGGCAGGGGCATCTACATGAAATCTCAGAAAGTGAATGCTGGTTGTTCAAAGAAAGCATTGTTCTATAGATAAAAGCTTGCTGCATGTCCTTTAACATCCAGTAAATCAAGGATCCAGATCTGTGGAGAGAGATAGACGCCCACGCCAGTTGGCAGGTCACATGTTCATGGTGATGTTGTTGTTGTTGTTGATGATGATGATGATGATGATGATGATGATGATGATGATGATGATGATGATGATGATGATGATGATGATGGTGATGATGATGATGATGATGATGATGATGATGATGATGATGATGATGATGATGATGATGATGATGATGATGATGATGACGACGATGATGATGTTCTTTTACAGAAAGTCGTAATCAAAATCAACATTTATTGGCTGTTTGCGATTTGTTAGGAATATGTATCTTCAGTAGCTGGCAATTCTTTCTGAATGATTGACGCACATACCATTGTAAAAACAAAAGCAAAACAATCTGCTCCCAAACAGCCTGCGGTTGACTTTCAACTATTATGTTGGGATTGTGATATTGCGTTCCTACCCCTGAGCCACAATACCTTGTTCTGTACCCCTTTATTAAGTAATCTATAAATGAGTTTGCCAAAAACGATTTATTGTGCTATCAAGAAAACATCTACTGCGCAAGCTAGAACTAAACAACTTCTCTGCAATATTTGTCAGCTACAGTTCGGGACTGTAGTAGACGTGTCCCTCTGCGTCTGCTACTGCCACCATTTCCTGTGTTCAGCGATCTACATAAGATGTGTTGCTTCCATGAATCCAGTCACCAACAGGAGGTCATTTAACAGTTCCTCTATGACTTTGTACTCCAGGGGAAAAGACGTGACCAAGATGGTATTCATCTGATGGCGCGGTGGTGTCAAAATCATCTACACAGTTATAAGTTCGCGCGTTGTCCAAAATCAGTTTTCACATACACTGTGTGTCATTTGTTATCTATTGCAGATTTTCAGGTTTTCAACTACATCCAGTTCTATGGCTCTATTCATCGAATTCCATATAAACTTTAACAACATGTGTCAGAAACAATAAGATTAAAAAGAAGAGAAGTAGAAGGAGGAATAAGAAGAGGAAGAAGGAGAGGCATTAAGAGCTGGAGAAGAAGATAAAAAGGAAAAGAAAGAGAAGAAGTAGCAGAAAAAAAGACGAAAGAAAAGGAATAGGAAGAAGGAGGAGGAGTATGAGAAGAAGACGAAAAGAGGAATCGGGAGGAGTGAGAGGTGGGGTATGACAAAAAGAGAAGGTGGAGTGGGGGGGGGGAGTTACAAAGAAGAAGAAGAAGAAGCTGGAGGAGGAGGGAGAGGTGGAGTATGAGGAGAGGGTACAGTGGAGAGGGGGGGGGGCTGCAAAAAAGAAGTAGAAGAAAAAGAGACATCAGCAGATACTGTTAATGTTACGTAAAAGGCAGAATATATGACGGGTCAAAATTCTGAAGCTTTCTAAAACAAAGTTCTAACGCTGTGCTTGTGGCAACCATCTACTACAAACAGCATCTGTAAGCACACGATATAAATAAAATAAAACTGTTTCCTTACTTTATTCTCTTCGTGTTGTCACCAAGTCAGTTCCAGCAACACCGACAGCCAATCACACATGTTTTGTCTTTACACGCTCTTACACTGTTGAACGATTTGCGAACATCAGACACACTGCGGTAAGTAAAGTAAAGTACCCTTGTACATGCATTGAAGCGTTTCAGGCATATGGTGCTGTCTCACTTTCATTTCCCAAGACATTTCCAAGTGCTTATTTTAGGATGTGTCGACCTAGGAGCCAAGGACAATTTTCTTTTAAATCGCTGGTACTTTATTTTTAATTCACCTCAAACAAAGGAATTCCGGGAGTTCCCTGGAAATCACGTGACGTCAGAGTCATTCTTAGTGGGTGTAAGGGTGTATTGATAATAATTACAGATACAGACATTATTGCTTTCGCGAGTAGAAGGCAAACAAGTGTTATTATGTAATGTATTTATTGAAATAAAGAATCGTATAAATTGAATGTGTTGTCGATCACTTCCGGTTGAGTGTGTGGTGGACTGCTAGACCGATCGATGGATGAAATACATGTTTCTGGGCTGGGAGGGCCTTCATTGTTGTTGGAGTGTATATCCATATCTTGTGCTACTCGTCTTATCTTGTGTATGTTCCATCTGTCTCCGCTCATCTTTGAGATATCTGGGGGACAGTTTACGAAGACAATAACATCTGGTTTTGGGTACATCTTGCTGCAACCACATTAGGCGACCGACCACGAAGTGAATCCTGACATCCATATTCTGAAAATCGACGATCACACCAGATCTAGGTAAGTGCTAAAAATAACTACGCGGTTTGTTTGCGGTGAATTAAAAATGAAGTAGCAAACCACCTGGGTGAAATTCAAACCCATGTCCACCGGACGGACAGGCAATCGTGTTGGCCACTGCACGACCGCTGCTACCTGCACACCGCGGGCGACTAGAAATCTGATCTTTTAACACCGACTTAGACAGACGAACGCTTTGTGAAAGTCTAACATACTACAGGCAATCACAAATCTGCTCTGTTTATACCTGTTGAGACATAACAAACAAACAATGTTTAACTGTCTGACACACTAAAGCAATCACAAATTTGTTCTTATTACACCCGCTTGGACAGATGAACGTTTTGGAACGTCACACATACTACAGGCAATCACTAATCTTTACTCTTTGCATTCTCATATACGAAAATTTTATGAACGTTTGACGCACAATAGGCAATCACTAATCTTTACTCTTTACATTCACTTAGATCAGTGGTTCTCAACCTTTCTGGGCCCGTGCCCCCTTCACCATATTTTCAGAACGTCACCCCCCCCCCCCTTTAGTATTTCCTATCTAAAAATCCCCCCCCCCTTTTTTACACAGTATACGTAATAATGGAAGCTAAATTTAATAGCACATACTAAAACAAGTCTAGACGTCCACATAAAACGTGATTTGTGGGTCTACTTACTTTATAAAATTAATTTGAGAAGGGTGAGGCGTACAGAACCTTACAGTATGAAGAGAAAAACAATATCAAGTAATCGGTTCTTGTATTAACGCGATCTTGAAATAATCTTAACCCTAAAATTCCCCCCTGGGGGGGGGGGGGGGGAGAAATTCCCCACCGGTTGAGAACCACTGACTTGGATGAACATTTTATGAACTTCTGACGTACAATAGGCAATTACTAATCTTTACTCTTTACATTCACTTAGATGAACATTTTATGAACTTCTGATGTTCAATAGGCAATCACTAATCTTTACTCTTTACATTCTCTTAGATGAACATTTTATGAACGTCTGACGTACTATAGGCAATCATAAATATGCTCTATGTAGACTTGTTTAAACAGACGAACATTTTTTGAACGTCTGACATACTACAGGAAATATCAAATCTCTTTCTCTTAGATGAACATTATATGAACAATTGACACACTACAGGTTATCAAACACCTGTTCTCATTTACACCCCCATAATGAGATGAACGTTTTATGAAAGTGAAGGCATAGTAACGTAATCATAAATCTTTTTTCTTTACACCCTTGTAGACAGTTGAACATTGGATGAAAGTGAAACATTCTAACGCAATCACAAATCTTTTCTCTTTACACCCTCTTAGACAGATGAGTATTATGTGAGCGTCATACTTAATAAGTCATGTTTTCAAGGCAAAATAAAACAACTCAAACAATCGACTCCGTTTATATTACTAAGCCGGAAGGATTTACTGAAAGGTACTTCTGATACTGATAGCTTTATATGGAGATCTCATGCATTGTTGAGATAGTGTCAAATCTAACTTTAGCTCGACCCTAGACTAGTTACGGGACAAAACCCTCAACACACCGAAACGATTATTTGTTTACATTTTACAAGCATTTTAGAAACGAACTTTAACTAAATATGTTTCAGTATATTAACGTAAGTTTGACACCAAAACGATGGCATGAACTTGTAAGCTTTTGATGTGTGGCATTATCGAAGAATGCAAACGGTGAACTGGCAAGGAAACATGTCAAAGAAAAAATTCATACAGACACTGAGAAGAATGGACAGCCGTTGAAAAGAATGCAATAAAAGTGTACTACCTTGGTCACGGTATTAGCACTAAGATCAGTTACTAAACATAAGTAATACATAAAAAGTAAACCATCCTTTTATACGCCTAAAGGCTTATCAGGCAAACGATCTGATGAAGACGTATGTAACTATTCACAACGTTTTGGAGTCTGTCATTTTCTAAATTATCTGTAATATTTCGGGATATTATGAAATGCACTTATGGATTCAGAAAGTTGTTTTTTTTTTTTCATTCCATCAAGTCCCATTATATAATTGATGTGTATCATTTGAAAAGCATGCTTAGAAATGTATAAATGTTCAGTAAAGGCACCCCACACGACACGAGAGACCACACGAGGGAGCGTAAGTTTAATATTATCAAGAATCTATCCAGCAGACTGTGATGAAAGCTACATTCTACAAAGGTCTAAGGGCATGATGATGATAGCTGTCAATAAATGATGCTAACATTACTGTGGAAGGGCAGGCGTCAGCTGGTTATATATAGAAGGAACCGGAACTTCAAATTGTTACACCAAGTCCTTTTTCCTGTGTTTAGACATTTGCAAAGTGTCTTGTGGTGCACGGAATGTAAGCGCATCCCAGTATTTGTGTACAATTAGTGGGAAGTAACAAGTAAACTACACTCGCTCTCTCTTTTTTTTTTCTCTCCCACTATCTCTCTTCTATTATCTTTCTCACACTCTGTCTCGCTTTATATTTCTCTCCCACTATCTCTCTCCCCCATTATATCTCTCCCCAACTATATCTCTTTCCCACTATCTCTGTCCGACTATCTCTCTCTCTCTCTTGCTCTGTCTTTCTCTCCCACTATCTCTCTTTCCCATTATCTTTCTCCCCCACTATATCTCTCTCTCACGATCTCTCTCCGACTATCTCTCTTGCTCTGTCTTTCTCTCCCACTATCACTCACCCACTATCTCACTCCTTTTGTCTCCCTTCCACTATCTCTCTCACTCTCTCGCTGTCTTTCTCTCACTATCTCTCTTCCACTATCTTTCCTTCACTCTCTTGTTCTGTCTTTCTCTCCCACTATCTCTCTCCCACTATCTTGCTCTGTTTCTCTTCCACTATCTCTCTCCCACTCTCTACCCCACTCTCTCTCCCACTATCTTTCACCCTCTCTCTCCCACTATCTCTCTTTCCCATTATCTCTCTCACTCTTTCTCCCATTGTCTCTTTCCGGCTATCTCTATCACTCTCTCACTATCTATCTCCCACTATCTCTCCCACACTATCTCTCTGCAATTAACTCTTTCTCCCACTATCTCTTTCTCAGACTCTCAATCTCTAACTATCTACCTCACTCTCTTGCTCTCTCTCTCTCTCTTGCTCTCTCTCTCTCTCTCTTTCTCTCCTACTTTCTCTTTCTCGGATTCTCTCTTCCACTATCTCTCCCTCTATTTCTCTTCCACTATCTCTCTCCCACTATCTCTCTCATTCTCTCTCTCCCTCCACTATCTCTCTCCCACTATCTCTCTCCCACTAAATCTCTTCCACTCTCTCTTCCACTCTCTTTCTCACTATCTCTCTCCGCCACTATATATCTCCACTATCTCTCACTCTCGTGTTCTGTTTTTCTCTCCAACTATCTCTCTCCCACACTCTCTCCCACTGTCTCTCACCATCTCTCTCACTCTCTCTCTCACTCCCTCCCAGTATCTCTCTCACTCACTCTCCCACTATCTCTCTCACTCTCTCTCCCACTATCTCTCACTCTATCCCCCAATATCTCTCTCCCACTAATCCTTTTCACTATCTCTCTCACACGCTTGCTGTCTTTCTCTCTCTCTATCTCTCTCCCACTATCTCTCTCCCACTATCTCTCTCGCACTCTCTCTCACACTAGCTCTCCCCCACTATTCCTCTCCCACTATCTCTCTCCCACTATCTCTTTCTCAGACTCTCCTTCTCCCACTGTTTCTCTCCCACTATTTTTCTCCCACTCTCTCCCACTATCTGTCTCCCATTTCTCTCCCACTATCTCTCTCCCACTCTCTTTTCCACTCTCTCCCACTCTCTCTTCCACTCTCTCTCTCCCTTCCACTATCTCTCACTACCGCTATCTCTCTCCAGTTATCTCTCATTCTCTTGCTCTGTCTTTCTCTCCCACTATTTCTCTAGCACTATATCTCTCCCACTATCTTTCTCCCTCTATCTCTCTCATTCTCTATCCCACTAGCTCTCTCACTCTCTCCCATTATCTCTCTTTACTATCTCTCTCACACTGTCTCTCACACTGTCTCTCACACTGTCTCTCTCACTCTCTTCAACTATCTTTCTATCCCACTATCTCTCTCCCACTTTGTCTCTCCCACTATCTTTATAACATTATCTCTCTTCCTCTCTCTCTCTCTCTCTCTCTCTCTTAGTATCTATCTCCGACTATCTCTCTCCCACTATATCTCTCTCTGTGTGTCTCCCACCATCCCTCTCCCACTATCTCTCTCCCACTATCTTTCTCCCACTATGTTTCTCACTTCCTGGCTCTGATTTCTCTCACTCTCTCTATCTCTTCCACTATCTTTCTCTCACTCTCTCGCTCTGTCTTTCGCTCTCACTATCTCTCTCTCCTACTATCTCACTCTCCCACTATCTCTCTCCCCCCTATCTCGCTCACTCTCTTGCTCTGTCTTTCTCTCACCATTATCTTTCTCTCATTCTCTTGCTCTGTCTTTCTCTTCCAATATCTCTTTCCCACTGTCTATCTCACTCTCTTGCTCTGTCTATCTCTCACACTATCTCTTTCCCACACACTCTCTCCCACACACACTCTCTCTCTCCCACTATCCCTCTTTCACATTATGTATATATATATATATATATATATATATATATATATATATATATATATATATATATATATATCACTGTCTCTTTCCGACAATCTCTTACACTTTCTCCTCTCCCCCTTTATCTCTCTCCAACTTTCTCTCTCTCCCGCTATCTCTCTTCCACTATCTCTCACCCACTATCTCTCTCCCACTATATTTCTTCCACTATCTCTCTCACACGCTTGCTCCGTCTTTCTTTCCCACTATCTCTCTCCCACCATCTTTCTCCAAATATCTATGTTCCCACTATCTCTCTCCCACTATCTTTCTCCCACTATCTCTCTCACTCTCTTGCTCTGTATTTTTCTCCCACAATCTCTCTCCCACCATCTCTCTCCAAATATCTATGTTCCCACTATCTTTCTACCACTATCTCTCTCACTCTCTTGCTCTGTTTTTTTCTCCCACAATCTCTCTCCCACCATCTCTGTCCCACTATTTCTCTCCCACTATCTTTCTCCCACTATCATTCTCCTACTATCTCTCTCACTCTCTTACTCTGTCTTTATCTCCCACTATCTATATCCCACTATATGTCTCACTATCTCTCTCCCACTCTCTCTCTCTCTCTCTCTCCCACTATCTCTCTCCCACCATATCTCTCCCACTATCTCTCTTGCAATATCTCTCTCACACTATCTCTCTCCCACTCTCTCCCATCATCTCTCCCACTCTCTTGCTCTGTCTTTCACTCTCACTAACTCTCTCCCACTAGCATTCTCCACTTTCTCTCTTACTCTCTTATTCTGTCTTTCTCTCTCAATCTCTCACTCCCGCTATCTCTCACTCCCGCTATCTTTCTCCCACTATCTCTCTCCGACTAACTCTCTCTAACTATCTTCCTCCCACTATCTCCCTCAATTTCTTGCTCTGTCTTTCTCTCCCACTCGCTCTTGCAGTATCTCTCTCACCCTTTTCCACGCCCTGTCTCTCACACCATATTTCTCCCACTATCTTTCTCCGACTATCTCTCTCACTCTGTCTCTCCTACTATCTCTCTTCCACTATGTCTCTCCCAATCTCACTCCGACTGTCTCTCTCACTCTCTTATGTTCTGCACGCCCAGTATGTATGTATGTATGTATGTATGTATGTATGTATGTGTGTATGTATGTATGTATGTATGTATGTATGTATGTATGTATGTATGTATTTTAGGTATGTATGTATGTATGTATGTATGTATGTATGTATGTATGTATGTATGTATGTATGTAAGTGTGTCTGTGTGTCTGTGTGTCTGTGTGTGTGTGTCTGTGTGTGTGTGTCTGTGTGTATGTATGTATGTATGTATGTATGTATGTACGTACGTACGTACGTACGTACGTAGGTAGGTAGGTAGGTAGGTAGGTAGGTAGGTAGGTAGGTAGGTAGGTAGGTAGGTAGGTAGGTAGGTATGTATGTATGTATGTATGTATGTATGTATGTATGTATGTATGTATGTATGCGTGTTCGTGTGGAGGTGCATGATCATTACTAGAAGATGCCATGTATTGAACATACGACATACAGCCAAATCAAATACAATCAAATATCATGCAAGCAGTAAGCATGATTGCAGACTCCTTTTAGTATGGCACTTTATTTAGATAAACTCTGCATGCATCAATCTACTCTCGACTGTACAACAAAATACTCATACTCTGTGGAAAGTCCAAGACGATTAATTTACTGGAAATAAATGGTACCTGCAGGTGATTCAATATACATATTAAAACGTATACACAATGTAACTATTGAAACTATACACTGTTGAACACAATAAGTTATCTTTCTCTTCACATAAACAAGTCTAAAAACTATAGACCCGAATAATAACATTTATACATCAATGTTCAAACATTATAGTTTGAAGCAGGTGAGAGTAACAGCCGGTATACCTAGAGCAGGGGTCGACAACCCTGGTGTTGTATTGTGGCATAGTAATGTTGCAAAGTCACTCAGCGTGCCAAATGAAGTCCACATTCATGTAATCTATATGCGTTTTGTCGAAAAGTCTCGAAACTAGCATATATGAAGTTTTGCCGTGTTTTTTAAAGTCGTTGTAACGGTACGTACTACTTAATAACAACACCAACTTGTACGGTATTGTCAACGGACTGTACTGGCATGATAATGTGACGGCTGAGAGAATTATAGAGTTGGTGTTGGGGATGGTCCGTAGAGAGAGGAAGGAAAGGAAGGAAATAGAACTTTCGTCTAGGTCAGTCAGTGTTGTTACATCTCTGTTAGTTTGCATCAGATGAAGCAATCTTCATTCCAATGTCTAAAAACTTGTGTTTTTGGTGGATGTAAAAACAGTAACAGCATTACTATAATTATATGCTTCTGTTTAATTAACAATTCAAGTTTTAAATCAGATCATATACTGTGTTTCAATTCACTCAACGAGTCATTGAAAATCGTTCCCAGTGCCAGGCTTGGCACGCGTACCGTATGTTACCGACACCTGTCCTGGAGCTCACTCTGAGCAGTTTATCAACTAACATGTTTTACTTCACATTCGGCGAAAATAAATCCTCTCCTTTATATTATTATAACCCAAATCTTCTGACCCAGGGACCAGTACACTAACCAGTTCCATTTTGTAATATTTTCATGTATCTGAAACATCACATCTCAAGGTTTTCACGCAATATTCAAATTATTTACAGTATTTAAACACGTGAGTGTACAAATGCAGTTTAATTTCTTTCACATTGTTTTCTATGAGCCCCAGTTACAACCTCTCTCATTCATTCATTCATCTAGTCAGTCAGCCCGAAGACGTTTGTTTGGTCTTGTTTCTCCAATGCCTCCTATTCTCAGCAACACTCTTTAGCTCCGCTGTATGTACTTCATCATCCTTGCTTGTATGGGTGGTGCGGTTTTCCTTGGCTTGTCTGATGAAATTGTGTGTGTTCTGTTGGTGCTATGGCAAAGGACTAGCGAACACGATGTATAATCCCGCTTACTGCGTTCGACATTAGCTGTAGGAGAATTGAAAGCAGACCGCCATGGTTGAATTTTAACATTGTTATCATCGTCGGTCGTTCAGAAATCAACGGCACACTATACACGTAAACTCGCCTTGTAAAATTCACTAACGAAAAAAAAATGATGAGGTTGATTGCGTTGCGGC
Source organism: Cepaea hortensis (assembly GCA_963921405.1). Classification (NCBI taxonomy): domain Eukaryota; kingdom Metazoa; phylum Mollusca; class Gastropoda; order Stylommatophora; family Helicidae; genus Cepaea; species Cepaea hortensis. Next base: position 65,536,150 of record OY992877.1, on the reverse strand, counting down.
GTTCTGATTATTTTTGTGTATGTGTGTAGGGATGGGGGATGGATCTCCATGCGAAGTGGTCAAACCTCCTGCCTTGGGCTACAAAGGTCATGGGTTCGTTTTATACTGCGCCAATTTCTTTACGAGTGAAAATATTTTTGGGGGGTCGAACCAATCAGTGATGTACATACTTACGTATGTATGTTTATATGAGGGCATGTAAATACTTAAGTGGGTGTGTATGGATAGATGGATGTAAGTAGGTTTTCTGTACGTATTTATATGTATTTGTATATTAGTTAGTTAGTAGCGGTTCTAACTTCACGGCAACGGGTTGTCCCCATATTGCTCCGTTCCTGTACCAGTGAATATCCCACAAAATGCTCCTCACTGCCCCATGTGAACAATGGAATAGACAGGAGTGTCAGCAAGCCGTCAGCCCGCACAGGTACACTGTGCATAATGCCGCCGCCAGAATGCCAACACAATGGTCTTCCATGAAAAATACAGTTCATCGTCGATGGAAACAGCAGTCACCAGAAAGACTTCATTGACATGGGTTTTATCCCTATGGCTCAGTCTCTTTCCGCAGGGCGACCCACCGAAATTGCCACTCAAAGCACGAACTCCGTAGCTACAGCGACGACTCCCAGGAGTGTCCTGAAAAATGCACTCGTGAACCGAAAAGGCAAACCAGTCAATCCAGCAACAGCCGGCCGTCGTTCCGAACATGCAGTTCACACTAAAAACAACAGCGGACAGATGCAAAAGCATTCCACGCGAAATTCACAGCTCACAGTGTCGCGCCACGCACTCACTCAGTAGCAGGACGATGGAACCATAGCCTCCTTAGTCGCCTCTTACGACGTGCATGGTAGGCAACAGTGTTATAATTCATTCTTTGCTCCCCCATATGGGCCCCGGCAACACACGGGCGTAATATGTATTTGTATGTATGTATGTATATGTGAGTTTCAACATATGCAGATAAAAACCAACCAAATTACATGTCGGCGTTATGAAGAAAGTCGAACCCGGTGTGATCATGTGAGGTAAATTACAAACATACGAAGATTCATAATGTACATAATGTGTGAGAAATGTATTCATACACCCATACACATGACACTGGCTTAGAGGTAATGACGGCGTTTCCCAATTCCTGGATTTACCGGGTCGAGGAATAGAAATCAGCTGTGGCGATTTTAAAGCAGACCGCTTTTCATTGATTTCCATGGTATGAGGCGTCGGTCGTTCATAAATCAATGGCAACCTACTGAACTAACATTGTCTATTAATTCACAAGCAGTTAAATATGCTGGGGTTGATTGCGACGTCCTGTAAAAGACATGCAAGTAACGTTTTAATGAAGAAAACTGAACCTGGTTTGACCATGTGTGGTAACTTACAAACATATAATGATTCATGTTGTAGGCAATGAGTGAAATATGTATAATTATACGTACACATATGATGGTTCGCGTTCAAGATAATGAGTGAAATATGTATAAATATACATACACATATGATGATTCCTGTTGTATATAATGAATGAGATATGTATAAATATACAAACACATATGACACATGACATTGCGTTCCATCTTCTCCCTAAACAAGCAGATACGTCACAGTTGTCTACCCACAAAAAACGTAGACAACGCAACGGGTCTACAGATCAATTGGCAGCAACAGACGTCAAAAGTAGTATAGATAGTTGTAGGCTGACGCCGAGGCAGGGATCTGTGAGTACAGAAGGGAGCTCATGTAGTCTCTCTGGTCGGCCAGTCTCTTGCCGTCCTTCACCAACAGGGTCACTGCTGCTTTCTTGGCGTTGGCTGCCATCAGTTGCTCCTCGTGAAGCTGGCGTCGTTTTGTTTTGTATCGGCGGTTTTGGAACCAAATTTTGACCTGAGGAAAATAGAAATGGAAATCATCAACACGTTGTACTATGCTGCACGTTTGCGACAATCTTCTGACCAGAAATAGGATGTGATTTGAAAGGCGTAATCAAGAAAGTAAATTTATTTAACTGCGTGCAGGTCCGCATGACCGAATGGGTAAGAACGCGTGTTCTTGAACATCCGGTGTGCTGATGCTGAGGTGAGCGGTCCACCCCCTACACCGGACAGTTGGACTAAAATATTGACCTGTTGTCTTTGACTTGGGGACGTAAGTTACAAGTACCTCTGAAGTCGGAGTGGGTTCGCCTGATGGCGAGACACACTGTTAATAGGAAAAAGCTAATGCACACGCAATATTCAGTCCATCACTACTATAAATAGTGTGTATGGACTACGCTTGAGTTCAAAGCGAGCGAGCGCAAAAAGCAAAATAATAACTGCATTTCAATGAAAATATTTAGTAATTATTATTAATATTATTATTTTTGCGTTCGCTCGCTTTGAATTCAAGCTTGGCCTGTACGTGTTCTATTACTTCTAGTGCACTGGATTGTTTTAACGTGTGGATTAGCTTTCACTATTAATCGGCATACACAAGAACAGATGATGATGATGATGATGATGATGATGATGATGATGATGATGATGATGATGATGATGATGATGATGATGATGATGATGATGATGATGATGATGATGATGATGATGATGATGATGATGATGATTAAAGAGGTTATGAGAAAGAGTTTTAACCATACGTGTCATTTCAACCCAATCATTCACATGGCTTAACCGTCGTCTATAAAGATAATCGGTCTCCCTGGCGAAGGTGTTAGCGACTTTCTCCGTAATCCCATATATCCAGGTGGGGTACACAGCTGTGCGAGATTCGGCAGCGGATCGCGTCGCGTTGGTTACTTACGGGGTATGTGAGCCGGTCGCGCAGAAAGCAATGGCAAACTACTGAGCGTAATCTTGCCAAGAACATCAACAACCACTTAAAATGCTGGTGTTGACTGCAACGTCCTGTAAGGGATATGCAATTTAAAAAACAAATAAAGAAAACTGACTGAGTCATTTATTGAAGCAGCATCCTTCTAGAACATGAATTACCCAATTACTCGTTTGACCAAGCCATCAAGGTATTGTCTCTTTATATTTCTTTTGCTGCAAGTCAACGTGCCCGAATGGATAAAAGCCTTCGCTCTTAAACTTCCGGTGTGCTAATGTCGAGGTAACCGTTTCAACCCCTACACCAGTCTGGTGGACTAAAATATTGACTTCTCGTCCTCGACCTGGCGTCGTAAATTACAAGTACCTCAGAAGTCGGAGCAGGTTCGCCTGATGGCGAGTGTCAAAGACCTAGGGAGTACCACCTGCATGAGAAGTGGAGGAAAAGGATATAAGAGGATATATGATACAATCCCTACTGGGAGTGGGGGTAACAAGGCCCTACCCAGGGAATAGAAAAGACAACGGGAATGAGTGGTTGAACAGGTCTCCACTCAGACACACCAGTGTCAACCTAAGAAGTGAGAACTCTGGTCGGGTTGTAAGTACACCCGCCCAAAGAGACGTAAGGAACTCTTAAGAGAGTTTACCAGTGGATAGGCCACGTGAAGCATGCTGTGAACCGCAGCACGCAATCCTAGGGATCTTCGTGATCCATCCGCGCGTGGTGTGAATGCCACGGCTGAGTCTTGTCAGACGGGGGACTGACTGTTTAGATGAACACATCGGCCAAGGCGATGTGGTTTTTGTTATGTAGATATCAGTAGTGCTAGTGCCTAGGACTGACTTTGATAGAGTGAATATTGTATATTATTATGCTTGTAAATACTGTGTGAATCAATGATGGCTCTACATTTTGTGAGCGCCAAGCTGAATTAAAATGTGTAACTAATCCTCTTGTACGCCTTACGAGTTTATCGTGTGGTGCAAGAGAAGTATCCAGTAATGCTTGTCAACCTCGGTTGTTGACAAGCTAGGATAAAAATGATCCCACTTCTGACACCACTTTTATCCTAGCTTGTCAACAACCGAGGTTGACAAGCATTACTGGATACTTCTCTTGCACAACACGATAAACTCGTAAGGCGTACAAGAGGATTAGTTACACATTTTAATTCAGCTTGGCGCTCACAAAATGTAGGGCCATCATTGATTCACACAGTATTTACAAGCATAATAATATACAATATTCACTCTATCAAAGTCAGTCCTAGGCACTAGCACTACTGATATCTACATAACAAAAACCACATCGCCTTGGCCGATGTGTTCATCTAAACAGGCAGTCCCCCGTCTGACAAGACTCAGCCGTGGCATTCACACCACGCGCGGATGGATCACGAAGATCCCTAGGATTGCGTGCTGCGGTTCACAGCACGCTTCACATGGCCTATCCACGGGTAAACTCTCTTAAGATTTCCTTACATCTCTTTGGGCGGGTGTACTTACAACCCGACCAGAGTTCTCACTTCTTAGGTTGACACTGGTGTGTCTGAGTGGAGACCTGTTCACCCACTCATTCCCGTTGTCTTTTCTATTCCCTGGGTAGGGCCTTGTTACCCCCACTCCCAGTAGGGATTGTATCATATATCCTCTTATATCCTTTTCCTCCACTTCTCATGCAGGTGGTACTCCCTAGGTCTTTGACAGCGAGGGATAGTGGTAATAGGGAAAGCTAATCCATACGTTGTACGTGGATCAGTCCAGTGCATTAGAAGAAGTAGCGAACGAAGAAAACAAAACAGAAAGAATCATTTCTTCTGTTCTTGTTCTGAATCAAGTTGCCAATTGTCATTAAGTTGTCAATACGTCTCTCTATACAGTACACTCAAGCCATGTTTACCATCTAAGTGAGTCGCGAGAGCGGCTAGATTCCTTATCTGTCAGCATGGTGGTCATGGTTTCGAAACCCCATCAGGGTAGGTTTTTTTTAATGAGCTTGTCCAGATCGACCCAGCCTAAAACTGGTACCAGGAAATGTATTAGGAAGTAAAGGCGGGTGGCTAGACACTGACTACACCATCTTTCATCAGTTATTATGAATGTTCCATGATTGATTTAACTATTCACTTGTTTAAGAAGATAGCCTTTGTCAAGACAGTTAAAACTGTAGGCTGGCTTGAGAGTTGTCCTATTTACTTGCAATTTCCTAGGCTAGAAGCTTGTCCTACAATTAGGTGAGTCCACCGAGTGACACCGAAAGAACAAGTACATCAACAGGGTGTCTAAAAACTGAAGATGGCAAAATCATAATAGAAAAAGACCAGATTCTTCATGCATGGACAGATTATGTGAAACACCTTTATGATGATAACAGAGACGAACAGTATGATATTAGATTTAATTATGAAGGACCGCCAATTTTGGAGATGGAGGTTCGAAATGTTCTTAAGCATATGAAAGCTGGCAAGGCCCCCGGTGCAGATAACATCACAACATAAATGATTAAAGCTTTAGAAGAATCTGGACTAGAGCAAGTCACCAAACTGCTGAACACATTATATGATACTGGAGATATACCTCCTGAATTATGTAACTCTGTATTTATTGCAATCCCAAAGAAATCAGGAACCTTGGAATGTGATCAACATAGAACAATTAGTATAATGAGTCACATCACAAAGATTTTGCTAAGAATTATCATGCAAAGAGTGAGGAAGAAGATACAACCTGAAATAGGGGAAGAACAATGCGGGTTTGTAGAAGGAAAGGGTACAGTAAATGCTGTGTATATGCTGCGAACAGTTATTGAACGTGCTATAGAAGTAAACAAGGATATACATCTTTACTTTATTGACTATACAAAGGCTTTTGATAGAGTTAGACATGTCAGCATGGTGGATATGCTTGCAGATCTATAAATTGATGGGAAAGACATTAGAGTTATAAAAAACATATATTGGAAACAACAAGCTGCAATAAGGATTGATAATGAAGTGGGACAGTATCAGCCAATTAAGAGAGGTGTTAGGCAGGGATGTGTGATGTCTCCAGATCTTTTTTCCCTATACAGTGAAAATATTTTCAGAAATGTAGAGGATATAAATGGAATCAGCATTGGAGGACGAAACATCAATAACATTAGATATGCAGATGATACAGTATTAATTGCAGACAATGCGCAGGACCTGCAACAATTAGTAGATGCGGTTGTTGTACACAGTGAGCAACTGGGGTTAGAATTAAATTGTAAAAAGACTCAGGTTATGGTCGTCACTAGGAAGGAAGAAGTGCCACAATGTAATATACAAGTAAATGGAAATATTCTTCAACAAGTGAATCGGTACAATTATCTTGGAACAGTCATAACATCTGATGGGAGATGCCTTGAAGAGATTAGAACAAGAATCGCCATGGCGAAAGTAGCCTTTAGCAAGATGAAAAACATTCTGACCAATAAAAAGATGTCAATTGAAGCGAGAAAAAGCGTGTTGCGGGGATACATAGAGCCTGTTCTTTTGTATGGATGTGAAACTTGGACAATGAGCAGTCAAGCTGAAAAGCATCTGATGGCTGCAGAAATGTGGTTTCTGAGGAAAATGCAAAGAATACCATGGACAGACAGAAAAACCAATGACCAAGTACTACAGGAGACAAATGAACATTGTAAACTGATTAGAGAAATTAGACGTAGACAGTCAAGATTTTTTGGACATGTTATGAGAAGAAATGGATTGGAGAACTTAGTGACAACTGGCATGATCGAAGGGAACAGACCAAGAGGAAGACCGAGAGGAAAATACCTGGATGGCTTGGCCACATGGCATGGACGAGACAGGAACACTGAGCTGATCCACGACACTGGTGATCGAGTGAAATGGCGAGTCATGACCGCCCACGCTTTCCGGCATGGCACATGATTGATTGATTGACCGAGTGACATATAATATTGTCGCCTCTAAATATAGCGGTTAGCCGCGAATTTGTTAAATAAGTGGCCGTAGACCAATACAGACAGTGGACACCGAGAGTTAATTGGTAGGTTTGCTATCTACATGAAGTATCTCAAAACTCTGTGATGCAGCCATTGAACTCTCAGAGAGCCACACATCACCGTCCTGACTTTGAGCCAAGCTGCACTGCCCCAGATCTTCACACATCGTGCATGGTAAAGACACGGACGCTGACTCTTCTCCTGCGTGGATTAGTTCAGTTGGTATATTGCCACAGTCTGGTGACTTCCATTTCTTGGTATATTGCCACAGTCTGGTGACTTCCATTTCTTGGTATATTGCCACAGTCTGGTGACTTCCATTTCTTGGTATATTGCCACAGTCTGGTGACTTCCATTTCTTGGTATATTGCCAGTCTGGTGACTTCCATTTCTTGGTATATTGTCACAGTCTGGTGACTTCCATTTCTTTAGATTTTGCTTACAGTACTTCTTCTAATAAAGATTCTGGTTTTTACCTCTGCTTTCCTTCTATGCCGGCTCTGTGGCGAAGGTGTTACGAATACAATTCGTTATCCCACATACCAAGTTCGAAACACCGCTGCGGACGATTTTGAAGCTGACCATTGGTTGTCATACAATGGTTTGCGTGCCAGTCGGCCAGAAAGCAATGGGAAACTACTGAATATAAACTTGCCAATATATCATAAACAGCCAAAAATGATGGGGGTGAATGCAACAACCTGTAAAGGATATGCAATTAACTTTTTTTTATGAAACTTTCCTCTTAACTTCGAACATTTCTCCACAGTAGTCCTTCCATCTCTCTAGTATAACTGTACGTATGAAGGCAAACATGGGAGAATAAAGACACATTTTAAAAAATCCAAAAGAGGATATTTCATAGTATTAGAAAATGTAAGGCAGTCAAAAGAAATTAAATCTATTACCAAACATAGCATTTTTAACCTAGTACCTAACATATAATATTTAACTCTAACGTTACATCAGTATGATGTATGAAGCTGAAACATGGAGAACGGCTAAATCAATTACCAATAAACTACAAACATTCGTTAACTGGTGCCTGATCACACGATAAGGATTAACACAAACTCATGCAGAGATAGGGGCAGAAGTAGACAGATAATGGCTAATCAAAGAGGGGAAGACAAGACACTGACGCTGGACTGTACATAGACTGAGAAAACCTGATAATAGAATAATCAGAAAGTCACTTGTTCTAGAAATCCACATAGCTAAAAGTCTAAAAGCACACTAAGAAGAAAAGTATATATATATATATATATATATATATATATATATATATAGAGAGAGAGAGAGAGAGACGAATAATATAAGGAGTACATAGATAGAGACGCAAGAGCCTTATATGAGTTTATTGAGGGCCTATGCCCCGGTAGGTAATAAGGTTGTAAAGTAAAATGTGTGTGTGTTTTGCATATACTTTACAGGACATCGCTGTCAACATCAGCATCTTTCAGCTGTATGTTGATTTCTTGGCAAGATTACGCTCAGTAGTTTGCCATTGCTTTCTGAGCGGCCAGCTCATTATCCCGCAAGTCACGAGCGCGGGTCGAACCGCTTCCAATTCTCGCCTCGCTGCGAGACCCTGCGTGGATAAATGGGATTACGGGGAAAGTGGTGTTACCCCTCAGCCAGAGAGACCGGCAAAGTAAAATGTAAAAGACCCTTTTCACGTCTTAAGACGCATCGGGCAAACGACCTGAGCCATATTTTTAGAAACCAATCGGCTCGGCGCGATTAGTATCAAACAGGCCCAATTTACTGTCCATATTAGGCTAAGTCGACCTGGGAACCCATATCAGTTTTAACAATTGACAATTCTCCTAGCCGCGGATCAAACACATGGCCACCAGGTGGGCAGTTGGGTGTCTAGCCACTACGCTACCAGGTCTGCCTTGATTCCGTGTTAACCTGTAAGATAACTGTTTGTTAAAATAGTCTGGAATTCAACCGTGACCACCCTCTTCTTACCAGCAAAGTAATAAATAGTCGTTAGAGAATAATATATGTTAATGAGGCAAAATTGGAGTGGTGGAAAATTTCGAATATCTTGGGTCATTGATTACCAACAATGGTGATACAATGAAAGAAATTCAACGACGAATGTCTATTGCTTTTCAAAGACAAAACCAACTGAATAAATTTTGGAGTGGGACAGATAGAACTACAAAGATTAGACTTCTAAGAGCATACAAAATTAAACGACGAATGTCTATTGCTTTTCAAAGACAAAACCAACTGAATAGATTGTGAAGTGGGACAGATAGAACTACAAAGATTAGACTTCTAAGAGCATGCATCTTTCCCATTGCAACATACGCCTGTGAGACCTGGACACTTACTAAACAAGCAGAACAGCGCATAAATGCCTTTGAATATAAATGTTATAGAAGTGTTCTAAGATTATCTTGTATAAAGAAAAGAACAAATGCATCCATACTTCAAGAGCTGAATATTGAAGAAGACTGGCTATTAAAGACGATAAAACAAAGAAAATTAAAATATTTTGGTCACTTGAAACGTCACGAAAGTTTGGAGAGAACAATAATGGAAGGGTATATACCTGGGAAGAGAGGAAGAGGACGGCTAAAGAAAAAATGGGTGCATGATGTGGCGGATGATCTCCAGGTGAGTGTATCGGACGCGGAACATCTTGCTTATGATCGAGAGGTTTTCCTGGACGTTGTTATGGGAGCGAGGTTCCGCAAAGGACATGCTATTGAATGAATGAATGAATGAATGAATGAATGAATGAATGAATGAATGAATGAATGAATGAATGAATGAATGAATGAAGGCACACTTACCTGAGTCTCTGTCAGTTTAAGCGACTGCGCAAGCTCAGCGCGTTCCGGTCCTGATAAGTATCTTTGATGTCGGAAACGCCTTTCCAGCTCGTAGACTTGCGCATGTGTAAACGATGCCCTTGATCTTTTCCGTCTAATTTTTGATGAATCTGTGGCAACATTAACTAGAATTTGTTAATTAAACAAAGCTTAGGCCGTGTTACTGCATTAAAAGACATACTACCAACTATATTTTAAGTACTTCAATTAGGTCAACAGTGTAGATGAAATTACATGCCAAACAAAGATGACAATCAACGATAAAGAAATTAAAAATGTCGCTAACTTTGATTATCTTTACTCCTTAATCAACAACAATGGAGACTATTCAAAGACGTCAGACGTAACAATGCAGATGTTAAACAATGCAAGGAACATATGGCACAACATTAGTCAAACAAATTACATTAAAATATTTGAGAACATACATATTTTCTGTGGCAACATATGAATGTGAGTCATGAAAGATTCCGCGATCACTATATAAGAAAATTGAGACAATTGAACGTAAATGTTACCGAGAAGTTCTTAGGATACACTAGACCAAGAAAGACCAAGAAGAACAAACATACACATACACATACGCCTGATAAACAGCGTCATGTCTCGGAAACTAAAATACTTTAGCCATTTTAAACTTCACTTTGGAAAGAACAGTCTTGGAAGGTTGTCTATATAGACAGCATATGTAAAGAAACCAGCCAAATAGAGACCGCAAGAACACCACATGACGAATAGAACACTGAAGAAGAAACATCGGCAAATTACACCATTAAAGAACTAATATTTCCGGACGATCAAACACTAATAGCAACATCAGAAGCAGAAGTACACGACCACATTAATAGGCTAAACGAAGTGTGTAGGGAACATTAAATTAGCATAAGTAAGACAGGGGTAATTACTATAAGCAAAGAAGAAAAAACAACAATGATTCACCTACAAGAACACCCCCTGAAACATATAAAGAGCTTCAAGTACCTAAGAAGTATAATATCATCAAGTGACAAATGAGAAGACGACATCGAAATTAGATGCAATACGGCAAGCCAACTCATTGGACAAATGGCACTAATGCTAAAGAATAAACATGTATCAATAGCTACAAAGAAAGCACTATACAACACAATCTTCCTACCAACTCTATGCTACCAATGCCAAACCTGGAAAATGACAGAAAAAGAGAAAAGGAAAATCACAACAACATAAATGAGATTCCTGAGAAGAATACCCAATGTATCAAGAAGAGAGAAAATCAGAAATGAAGAAATCAGGACTAAAGTATGGGTTATAGCAGCGCTAGATTTTATTAGAAGGCAACAAGTAAAATGGTTTGGCGATGTAACTAGGTTACCAACTTACAGTATACCACTACAAAAAAAATGATGTACAGACCAGATGGAAACAGAGGAAGAGGCCGACCACGTAAACGATGGACGCAGGGAATAACAGAGTGCATGGGAATATCGATACATGAAGCCCATAAAAGGGCACTCTCCCTCTGTTTATACTTCACCTCGACACCGCAAGGTACAAGAGGAACATGATGAGATGAGATGAGATGAGCTGAAATGAGACGAGATGAGATGAGTCGTGGAAGGCGTGGTTCGTGGAAGCAGAGGCAGTGTCATCCAGCACAATGACTGAAACATGAAGATGCACGAGGAAGGCAAATTAGCAATGGATCTATAATCATTTGTGGGTGGCAGTGATGAGAGCAACGTCCTGCGAAGTATCTGCTACATGATGATGAAGGAGGAATAAGAAATATGCATGATGATGAAAGAGGAACCCACGAGGTTTGACGGCAAAAGTGGAAGATGATGATGATGATGATGATGATGATGATGATGATGATGATGATGATGATGATGATGATGATGATGATGATGATGATGATGATGATGATGATGATGATGATGATGATGATGATGATGATGATGAAAGATTAATAAGGAATACAACAGGCTATTTAGACAAGATGGAACAATTGACACACAACGAATACTTCAGGACACTTGAACATCCGAGATGCTTTATAGGAAAGAGGAAGACTTCCGCGTGTATGCGGTCAACATGGGTCGTTCACATTATTTACTGTTGAGTTTCGTTAAATAAAAAAACTGCATACCACTATAAATTGTAAGGACTGCATTCACTATTACAATTCTTCTTTTCTGTTAACAATATTTTAAGGATGTACTGCGTACGTACTATGTGATTGCGTCTGTGCTTCTGTACGTAGACACGCACGTACGTACACACTTACGTAAACACATACAGACACACAGTACATATAAAACATAATGTATACATTCATACCATCTTGTGATGCCATTTTACTCCTGTTTCGGGACGACAGCCGGCTGTCAATGTTGCCACTGCCATCACTGGCCGCCATGACAACAGCATGTTGGTCGAGCTGCCGCCGGCTGTCGCCCTCGGACCTGTACTCGTCATCGGAACACGGCGATGTGGAATTGATACAGTCCCACGGAGACAAGACTCGTCTTTTGGAATGCGGGAGAGAAAGATCCAGGCTGTTGTTGTGAAGAAATAATTATTCAGGTAAATGGTTTGGTCTGGTGTATAATAATAATAATAATAATAATAATAATAATAATAATAATTTTTATTGATATTATTAATATATCTAATAATAAATATACTAGCTCTCATCGCATTAGTACTAGTTGTAGTGGTAGTTGTTGGGTTTGTTGTTATTGGTGTAGCAGAAATAGCACGCTGTAGTTGTAGTAGTGTCAGTAAATTGTGACAGTAGTAGTAGTAGTAGTAGTAGTAGTAGTAGTAGTAGTAGTAGTAGTAGTAGTAGTAGTAGTAGTAGTAGTAGTAGTAGTAGTAGTAGTAGTAGTAGTAGTAGTAGTAGTAGTAGAAGAAGCAGCAGCAGCAGCAGCAGCAGTAGTAGTAGCAGCATCAGCAGCAGCAGCAGCAGTAGTAGTAGTAGTAGTAGTAGTAGTAGTAGTAGTAGTAGTAGTAGTAGTAGTAGTAGTAGTAGTAGTAGTAGTAGTAGTAGTAGTAGTAGTAGTAGTAGTAGCAGCAATAGTGGTTGCTGTTGTTGTAGTGGTTGTGGTAGTGGTGGTGATAGTGGTTATGGTGACATTAATAATAGTAGTAGAAAAAGAAGTACAACAGCAACATCAACAACAATAACAGTAATAATCGCAACAATAACCACAACAGTGATTGTATTCATATTTAGAAGACAATAGTTCAACTTATAATGTGGTTAAATATTAAAAGTTAGAAGTTACTTGCGTGCCCCTTTACAGGACGTCGCAATCAACCCCACCATTTACTGGCTGTAATTTATTTGACAATTTTACGTCCAGCAGTTTACCATTGCTTTCTGAACAGCCGACGCCTCATTCCATTTAAAATCAATGCAAAGCCACCTGTATCCAAAACTCCTGCGGCTGATATGGAAGCCTCGATACGGTGTGCAGGGCTATTGTGACACTGCTGTGAGCCACGGACGTGTAAGATATTTTTTTTTTATTTTGCATATCCCTTACAGGACGTTACGGTCAACATCAGCATTTTTCAGCTGCTGTTGATGTACTAGGCAAGATTACGCTCAGCAGTTTGCCATTGTTTTCTGGTCGACCGGCTCACATACCTAAGTTACCAACGCGGCGAGAACCGCTACCGATTCGCGCGCAGGTTACGTTACTCACGAGAATATACGGGATTACGGAGAAAGAAGTTAACCCCTAGGCCAGGCAGACTTACGGGATATGTGAGCCTGTCACTCAGAAAGCAATGGCAAACTACTGAGCGTAATCTTGCCTTGTACGTCAACAGCAGCTGAAAAATGCTGATGTTGACTGCGTCATCCTGTAAGGGATATGCAACACACAAAAAACTTACACGTCCGTGGCTCAGGGGTTGGTGACAGCAGTGTCACAATTGCCCTGCACACCGTATCAAGGCTTCCATATCAGCCGCAGGAGTTTTGGATACAGGGGGCTTTGCATTGATTTTAAATGGAATGAGGCGTCGGCTGTTCAGATATTAGTGAGCAGAATTTTACATACAAAGATATGATATTAAAAATAATTCGATTTTAAGTTTCTACTATGTGTTTGATGAAACCATGGACAATCCACATCATGGTTAAATTTCTATATGTTCACGCTATCCGTACATAAGTATGAGTTCTGATGGAGAACAGACAAACGTGGCATCATTAGGGATAGCACCACACGTGAGGCACATACAAAATTGGACGTTATGGATGAAATCTCTATCAACGATTTAAAAAAAAGGATTGGGGGGGGGGGAGGGGAACGGGACCAGACCGCAAAATATTTCCGCTTTCAGTAAAGTTCTGGTATTCTCCCCTTTGTTGTTTAATGATGACTAATTTTTTTTCAAATTGTTCTATGTTGTATGAGTCTTTCGTTTATCAGTTCCCTAATGAACATTTTACGTTAATCAGTGTTTGATATATTATAGAAAGCAACGACAAACTACTGAACTAACATTGAAATCAGTGTTTGATATATTATAGAAAGCAACGACAAACTACTGAACTAACATTGAAATCAGTGTTTGATATATTATAGAAAGCAACGACAAACTACTGAACTAACATTGAAATCAGTGTTTGATATATTATAGAAAGCAACGACAAACTACTGAACTAACATTGCATAGTGAACCGAAAACAGCAATTAAATGTTAAGGGCATATAGCTAGCATTGTTTTTTACATTAGTGATTAGTAAATATCGTCATCATTGCAACCAGAACATGTCCATAGATGCTCCGATCTCCTCCTTGACCTCTCCAGTGACATATATCTTCTTGTCGCACCAGTTCTGTGTTCTTGACCTCTCCGGTGACATACATCTTCTTGTCGCACCAGTTCTGTGTTCTTGACCTCTCCGGTGACATACATCTTCTTGTCGCACCGGTTCTGTGTTCTTGACCTCTCCGGTGACATACATCTGCCTGTCGCGCCGGTTCTGTGTTCTTGACCTCTCCGGTGACATATATCTTCTTGTCGCACCGGTTCTGTGTTCTTGACCTCTCCGGTGACATATATCTGCCTGTCGCACCGGTTCTGTGTTCTTGACCTCTCCGGTGACATACATCTTCTTGTCGCACCAGTTCTGTGTTCTTGACCTCTCCGGTGACATATATCTTCTTGTCGCACAAGTTCTGTGTTCTTGACCTCTCCGGTGACATATATCTGCCTGTCGCGCCAGTTCTGTGTTCTTTGTATCTCCGATGACATATATCTGCCTGTCGCGCCAGTTCTGTGTTCTTTGTATCTCCGGTGACATATATCTTCTTGTCGCGCCAGTTCTATGTTGATTGTTGTTTTTTTGCGACAGCACAATGTCACAATAGACCGCGTTGCGCTGGTATTTTACGAAATGGTATGGGTGCAGGTCGTTCAGAAAGCAATTGCAAACTACTGAACGTAAATTTGCCAAGACATCAACAACAGCAAAATATGCTGGTGTTGACTGCAAACGTCTTGTAAAGGATATGCACCTAACTTTTTGTTTAATGTCAATGTTGGCAGTTTATTTCACTTTCAATGTCAAGCACTTCTCGACTGTCTGTTTCTGCATGTTTCCATTGGTATCTCTATGTGTCTTATATGAAATAAAAACAGTTCATCAACATCCAGAGCCTTCTCAGCTGGCGTGGGTGATCATGCTTCTCCACAAATTGCGATCTCCGACGCATGGATAAGTTCGTGTGTTGACTCCCTTCAGTGCCATGATACAAGACTGTCAAGAATTTTCTCACGCTGTCTTCCTCCATCTCTCTTTCCACAAATCTTTCCGGCCGTCACAACATGTTTCAGTTTTGCCTTCTCACAACATGGCCAAAAAATTACGTCTGTTCTTTCTGATGTTTGCAATAAATTGTCTTTGCAACTAACCCTAAAAATGTCGAAAATGCTCATTTTGGCTGTCCAATTAATTTTCAGCATTCTTCTATGAAACCATATCTCCAACTATTTTTTTCCCGCCTGTTTACTAATTGTCAAAGATTCGCAGGCGTGTGTTAAAACTGTTTCTATGTTACATGCAAGAACTCTTTTTTTTCTAACTTCATGGACAATGACCTATTGCATAACATGTTCTTTATTTGATATAATGCGCTTTTTGTTTGGCCTATTCTGTTCTTTAAAAAGTTTAAACCATAAACAGAAAAACAATCTAGGTATGGCATGTTTTAATGTTATTCATCTCATCTCGTCTCATCATGTTCCTCTTGTACCTTGCGATGTCGAGGTAAAGTATAAACATCGTGAGAGTGCCCGATTATGGGCTTCATGTATCGATATTCCCATGGACTTTGCTATTCCCTCCGTCCAACGTTTACGTGGTCAACCTCTTTCTCTGTTTCCATCTGGTCTGTACATCATTGCTTGTTGTGGTATGCTGTTGACTGGTAACCTACTTGCATGGCCAAACCATTTGACTTGCTGCTTTCTAATACACCGGTTTCTGTGGCTAAGGGCTTGCGAACGCGGTTTGTGAGCCCGTATACCCAGGTTCGAAACACGGCGGTGCTGGTTTTTTTCGAAAAAGGTATAGGGGCCGGTCGTTCAGAAAGCAATGGCAAACTACTGAACGTAACACTTGCCTAGTACATCAACAGCAGCTGATAAACTGCTGGTGTTGACTGCAACGTCCCGTAAGGGATACGCAACACAATTTATTTTTTTCTAATACAATCTAGTGCTGCTTTAACCCCCACTTTAGTCCTGATTTCTTCATTTCTGATCTTATCTCTTCTTGATACGTTGAGTATTCTTCTCAGGAATCTCATTTCTTTTGTTGTGATTTTTCTTTTCTCTTTTTCTGTCATTGTCCAGGTTTGGCATTGGTAGCATAGAGTTGTTGGGAAGATTGTATTGTAAAGTACTTTCTTAGTAGTTATTGATACATGTTTGTTCTTTAGTATTGGTGCCATTTAATGTTATTAAATGTTTTAATTTCATGTTTTTCTTTAGATATGTTTGTTAGTATAACCGAAATTCGTTGTGTTGTAATATAACCTATATTTATTGTATATTTTTTTTAATATCATTGATTCCCCCCCCCCCGCCCCCTGTGATTTACGTTTGCCGTTGTAAGGTATGTACACTGTATCTGTGTTTAGTATCTCTCACCTTTTCGCAGGAGCCACATGTACCTAACCGTTATTATTTCCTATTGTTAATACCCGCGACATCCGTTACTTCTCTTAACTACTCGTCTTAGTTATTATTTTACACAACCCTGCTCTGTTATCTTGCTATGTTTTCTTAGGATGGATCCCGGAAATCTTACGGTCTCGTTGGTTTGATGGTCTACGGTGGTCCAGGTTCAGTACCCAGTCGTGCTTTCGTTCGTTCTCTTACCAGTCCAACTCTGTAGTAGACTCAGGCTTTTAAAATATATATTGAATAATTTTTAGAATTGTCTGAAAATGCTTCGCAATGTCTGGCGGGGAGGAAGGAAATTGGCCAACCCACCTTATCATGCCGTGGCCTAGAATAGGTGATGGTCTAACACTGTATGCGCCTAACGGCAGTATCTGTCAGTTGCTTATCATGTTCTCTTTACAGTGTCTGCCTTATCTTTAACTTCTGTTGTAGAATATGATTGGTTAAGTTCATGGATGTGTGACATAGACTGTCCTATCTTGACATCTAATGTATAAAATGATCGGTTACGATCGTGAATATCTGACATGGACTTTCCTATCTTTAACATCTATTGTATAAAATGCTCGATTAAGTTCGTGAATATCCGACAGAGACTTCCCTATCTTTAACATCTATTGTATAAAATGCGCGAAGAGAGGGTTAGGGTTTTCTTGTTACCCCCGACAGAAACAATCCACACCTTACTAAGGATTTGAACCCGGGTCTCTCGAAAGGGGGAGTGACATTCTAGCCCTCGGCCGGTTACTCCTCTTTAAGATAATGAAGACGTCAAAACCAGATAGTCTGTTAGCTTGCCCCGACCCAGCTTTCTATTATGGGTCTGTGATATAATTTTGCCATCACATTTTCTAGGATTGAGTGCACGGAGGAATTGGTGGTCAGTATTGTCCTCTGTTGACGAAAGACAATGGAGGAGTCTAACCATAGTCCACAGCGCTCATGGCTTTATTAGCTTGGCTTTCTGTTCACTATACTTACACGCCGTCTCAAAACCAGATGCAAGGCTTTAATTTAACAATACAACATTTGTACCCTCGATGGATGTGAAGATATGATTCTGTGTGTGTGTTGTTGTTTTTTTTTTTTTAGTAGCGGCACAGTCATAGAAGTATTTAATGAAAGTTTCGGTGCAATAAGAAAGCAGACTACGGCGAGGAAATCAAGCAAACATAAATATATGACTACAGTCCAGTGACGGACTGTCCAGTAACAATGATTTATTGTGTAGTCTTGGTGGCCAGCGTCAGCTGATAACGTACTTGATAGTGATAACAATGGTTACAATGTGGATGGTGATAATTACGTTAATGATACTCATCTGTCCCTTTATTTACAGCTTCTTGTATATACTAAAACAACGGGTGTGTGTCGGCTTATATATTATTGTTATTCTGCACACCATCTCGATTTGAAGCATGTCTTCAACGAATTCGCGTCTAGTTTTTGTAGAATTATTTATGATTAATTGGAGTCTAGACTTTTCGTCTTCATTTTCGCCCAGTGATTTTGTAAATATGCTTCTGTAACTCAAGAAGATTATATGGGTTTTTCAAAGGTGTATATATATTCAGCTGATTTGTTAGATGTCCAAGTTTCACACCTATTTGTTACCGCAGGAAAATACGCATGCACTCGGTACTTTGACTGTTGTTGTTCTACAGTTAACAAAGAAAAGGCGTTTCATATATTGTATTCAACAAACAGTTAACGATTACTCAAATACGTCGAGGCCACAGAAATTAGGCATCGAAACCTGGGGTGCGAACAATATCAGACACTATGTGTAATATGTATTTTAGCCAAAATATGATTCATCTATTCACTTCATGTGATGTACAATTGTGCAGTATACACCTGACGAGGTGCAGTGAAATATGACAGGCAATAAATTGTTCAACCTGTTGGTTGTGGCTCTTGTGTTTTGTTGTTCTGTAATAGTAAAGATTAACTGACTGATCATATACCTGACCAAAGCAATGGGAATACCGCACAGGGAGTCACCACATTTCGAAATTATGTTTCTTAATTATTTTTTTTCTAAACAAAAAAAAAAAATAATAATAATTAAGAAGCATAATCGGATATACCTGACCAGAGCAATAGGAATGAAGCACAGGGAGTAACAAAAATTCGAAAATTCAAGGATATAGGTAATATGACAACTGCGTTAACTGGACATTATGGGATTAATGAACCATAGAGCAATTAAAGCAAATTATAAGATTAACTGTTTGGGGGTCGTCTTAATTTGCTATGTGACGAAAGGGCGACTTCCTGTAAAGAATATCGAGCTAACTTTTTCATCTGCACCGCTGGGTGGGGTATTCGTTCAGGAAATGGCAGATGTGCTTAGGTCCTTGGGGATCGTGTATATAATGTCAAAGAATACCGTGGACAGACAGAAAAACCAATGATCAAGTCCTACAAGAAACAAATGAAGATCGTAAACTGATTAGAGAAATTAGACGTAGACAGTCAACATTTTTGGTCACGTTATGAGAAGAAATAAATTAGAGAACTTGGTGACAACTGGCAAGATTGAGAAGGAAAGAGCAAGAGGAAGGCAGAGAAGTAAATACCTGGATGGCTTGACCATGTGGCATGGTCGAGACAGGAACACTGAGCTGATCCACGACACTGTTGATCGAGTGAGATGGCTAGACATGACCGCCCACGCTTACCGGCATGGCACATGATGATGATGATGATGATGATGATGATGATGATGATGATGATGATGATGATGATGATGATGATGATGATGATGATGATGATGATGATGATGATGATGATGATGATGATGATGATGATGATGATGATATAATGTGAACGAATAGATACACCATCATTGGCTGGGGAGAATGGTGAAGCAGAGCGTGACCAGGGAACCAAGAACTCCGAGACAAAAACGAGACTGAGATATAATCAGATTGCAACTGGTACCATAAGTATTGTATTGGGACTCTTCGATGATTATTGAAGATAAGGACGGAGCCCGTATAAATAAATCCAGAGTGCTGTGATGCCGGTTCTAGGCTCAACTCAACTCTGGGGCCTCCTTAGCGAGGTAGCTAGAGAACGCTGCTGCCGGTCGCGTGGTTCATGGTTCACAGTTCTCCAGTAACGGAATCTAGGTGGCCACATGACTCTGAGGTTGATCAAGCCTCACAAAAACCTGAAGCAGCATCTTCTAGCTGGGCCGGCGATATGAAGACCACGTCTATTAGCGAGCGCCGTCTAGTCACGAAAGACGGTCTTGAATCATATTTTTTTTTTTTTAAGTTAGTTGCATTTCCTTTACAGGAAGTAAAAGACAATCCCAGCATATTTTGGCTGCTTGTGACTCCTGGGCAAGTTTCCATCCATCATGTGCCATGCAGGAAAGCGTGGGCGGTGACTCTCCATTTCACTCGATCACCAGAGTCGTGGATCAGCTCAGTGTCCCTGTCTCGACCATACTATGTGGCCAAGCCATCCAGGTATTTACTTCTCGGTCTTCCCCTTGGTCTGTTCTTTTCAATCTTGCCAGTTTACATTCAGTAATTTGTCATTGCTTTCTGAATTACCGGCACGCCAAGAGATCACAAACAGCCACAAAATGCTGGATTTGACTGCGACGTCCTGTAAAGGATATGCAGCTAACTTTTTAGTAAAATATTCCCAACAACCTTAAGGCGTGCAAAGGGGTCTTTTACCATAACTGCCATATGCTCAGCCGGCGTCTATGGATACAGGGTAGCGAACGCGTTTCACAGTCCCACATACCGGGTTCGAAATCAGCTGCAGGATATTTGGAAGCAAGCAGGCTTGCGTTGCTTTCTAACAAAGAGTTTTCAGAAACCAATGGCAAACTACTAAACGTAAACTTGCTTAGAAAATCACAAACAGCCAAAACAATGCTTGGGTTGATTGCGAAGTCCTGTAAAGGACAGGTGGCTACCTTTAACCATATGGCCAGTACCAATGGCCAAGGAGGGGGGAGGGCTGAGTGGTCTCGAGGTATGGTGTCCGCCCTCGAGTGCTGGAGGTCCCGGGTTCAGGCCCCGGTGAAGACCGGGATTTATTTTTTTTAAATCCACCTGGACTCAGTAATAAAATTTCCCCTGGTCTCTGGGTAGTGAGATCCGTGTGTATTGTTGCGCATGTAAAAAATCTCTTGGCAGTTGGAAATCGAAAAAGTGTAGCCTAACGGCGGTGCCCTGGCAAAATTTCGAGTTAAAAATCTACCCAAGTATTTTCAGGATCCTCGCCGATGCAACGGAGTTCGTGCATTGAGCTGAGTTTCTCCAGACTCAGGTTTCAGTTAGGAGGAAAACGGAGCACTTATGGGTTAAACCGTGTGCCGTGATGTTGATCCAACGAATACACTAAACTAAAATATTACCAGTACACCTGATAATGTGATAGGTGTCTTTTACTTTATTTAGTTAAGTTTATTGTTTTCATTTCATGTGTAATCATGATCATTACTAATTAAAGTATGACCATTTTAAAGGAAATCTCTGAGCTTGCTCCAATTTCACGTGTGAAAACGATGCTGGCCATGCAGTCACAATGAAAACAGTACATTTCCCCCCAAATGTTTCATATTTCGTGATTCGTGACTGAAGACGAGAATATGAAAATTCTCGACATGTCGTTTTATTTAGTGTTCATTCTCATTGAATAGCTTAACGTCGCCTTCAGACATGAAGAGGTTCGACTTGAAAACTGTAGCTAAAACAACTAATAAAGAAATGTGCATGAGAAAATAAGTGATACAAAACATAGTCACCTGTAGTTAATGGCAGGACACATGTCGACATTGACAATATCCAGACCTGCAGATGGAGCAAATGTTGAGGACGGTTGATGTCCACCATTAAATTTTCTGTAAGATGGTCTCGTACATGAGAAATATTCAGACTCCAGAACACTCCTAGCACCAGGTAGAGGAGGCTGGGGTTCCAAACCCAAGCTGCGAGACAAGGATGAGCTTGAGCTGTTGAGGGTAAACCCTGGAAGTGTCGTGTTTCTTCTGTCTGTACTAACTGCGGGTTCTGAAAGTAGCTTTCTGAATAGTTCTTCGCTTTCATTGTTGCCATGGTCATTATCCGCATTACAGGTGTTATTACCGTTTGGTTGTAGGCTAGTTTTGTTTCTATTTCTCGCGTGATTATCATTGCTATTGTTGAAATTTGGACTTGTGGGAGATTTGCATTTCCTACGGTAACTAAAGATTTTATCAGAATCTTCATCGGAACTGTCATCTCCACCTGTTTCATATTCTGCACTGTCTGTTTGAGGTATTGGGCAGTAGCGAGATATTAGTTCTTGTCCGAGATCAGCTGCAAGGTCAAGATCGTGAACTTTCAATGATGATTTGACCTTACTCCGGCTATTTCTGTCTGTGCTGATGTTAGATGGTTTGGCATTGGCTACAAAAGGAGTCGCCAAGATACTGTCAATGGAAAACGACAGCTTGTTGGGAGATGCTGCGTTTACCGTGGATCCTGCAGCCATTGGGATGCTGACCGAGGGACATGAGGCTGACACGGATGAAGATGTGTTATTATCAGGACTATTACTTTTTCTGTCGGCTGTTTCTTCGGAAGTCATGTTTTGTTCTGCAGTGAAGAAATGTATATTTATAAACAATAGGTTAAAACTAAATAAAATCTGGAATAAATATTATTATCATCGCTAGAAAACGAAATCAGCTATCCTATTAATTTTATATCACGTTATTTAGTATTGTAATATCTTTAATAATTAATGGGCTTAGAACACAATGTTGCCATTGTGATAGCAGTATAAGTTTGTTTCATTGAAGCTTCGCAGAAGAATACTGAATATATTGTTAATATTCAAAATGAGTAACATAAATGTCATGAAGGAGTTTACGACATACATAAAGTTATCGCAATTATCCGAAAGAGACAGGCAGCACTTTTAGCCACATTAGCAGCAGAGAAAAAATGGAATATATTGTAACAACTTGACAGATTAATGAGATTATAATAGGGATAACAGTGAGAGATTATTCTTAATAGCCATTCATCATACCTTAAAAATATAAATATCCCGGTCGCTAACTATAACTTCAATTGTTATATTGTCATGTGTGTTATCTAGTCTCTACTTGTTTCTCCTATTTCTATGAGCTCCTAACAATACATGTATGTTTATTCATGAAAAAGATAAACACATTAATTGGTACATTCTGTTGGAGATTACAAGATGTAGAGAAGCATGATCGTCACTGTAATTTGTAAGGTATTCCACTAGATAAAAAAAAGTCGCTTAAAAGTGGACAGGGTCGACTTCATTGCACCGGGTTTTATCCCATATGGCTCGGTCTCTTTCCGCAGCACGGAAAGCGTCGCACAAAGCAAGAATTCCGTAGCTTTTATCCACTAGATAATTTACAGGTATAATAAAAATCTGCCGGTGTCCGTAGCGAATGACTTGCGGACGAGGTTCTTAATCCCGTATACCCGAGTTCGAAACACAGCTGCGCGCGATCTGGCAGCAGACCGCGTTGCGTTGGTTTTGCGTTGGTATCAGTGCCGGTCGTTCAGAAATAAATGGCAAACTGCCGAACGTAAACTTGGAGATCACAGCGGCAGAAATGCTGGGTTGACTGCGGTGTCCTGTTAAAAGGATATGGGGGGAAAAAATCTGACTACAGGCATAGAAAAAAACGAAGAATCAGATAGGCAGGTTCCATCAAGGGTTAGGTACACATAGCCCTATAGCAAATATTGACGTTGGCATGTGAAGTAGGACACAATATATCAGGGGAATGAACAGTTCCCGTCCTCGTCACCTTTCCTTTACAGACAATTCCCAGAACATTCTGACAATTGTCAGGTACCCACATTTAAAAGACTGAGTCGAACCCTGAGCCGCCCTGGTCGGAAAACATAAGGCCCCCTCTGCTGGGGATTCAACCCGGACAACTGTCCTAGCAGGCAAGCACACTAACCATCAGGCCCCCGCGGTTCCGCTACCAAAAGTATATTTAAAAGTTAGTTGCGTGTTATTTACAGGACGTTTCAACCAACCCCAGCATTTATTGCCTGTTTGTGATTTACTGGGCTATACAGTCAAGGTTGCCCGAGCGACACGTCTGATTCGAGATGGGAAACTCCAGCTCCACTGGTGATGTGGTCAATACCACGCCCATCGTCTATACTTCCCAAGATATTTCTTGGTGACCTGTCTAGGCTGGGTTGACCTGGGAGCCTAGATCTACCTTTCAAGTCACCTGGATGTGGATTCTAACACGTCCACCAGGCCGACAGGCAAGCATGCTGGCAACTGTGCTACAGTGGCTCCCAATCGTCCATATGGGGATAGATAAATGATCATGTGCAGTATATTTATTGCAGTTATATATATATATATATATATATATATATATATATATATATATATATATATATATATATAGCAATAAAAAGTTAATTGTGTGTCCTTTTACATGATGCTGCAAACAACCCCAGCATTTATTAACTGTGATTTACTCTTCAATTGTACGGTCTGTAGTTTGCCCTTTCACGTTGCCGAACGGAGAAAAGCGCTCGCTCTTAATCTTCTGGTGAGCTGATGCTGAATTAGAACGCTCCGTCAGTACACCGGCATTCAGTTGTAAACATTCACTTCTCGTTCAGAAAGCGGGGAAACTACTGAACGTTCAATTTGTCTTGAAAGGATCCAATATTTTAGTTTGCCATATGTTGATGGCCGGCTTCGTGGCTTAGAGGTTATGACTTTTCTCCGTAATCTCGTATACTCTCGTCGGTAACGTGATGATGGTGAGAATCAGCAGTGGTTCGAATCGCATCGGTAACTTACGGGGTATGTGAGCCGGCCGCTCAGAAAGCAATGGCAAACTACTGAGTGTAATCTTGCCAAGAAATCGACATACAGCTGAAAGATGCTGGTGCTGACAGCGATGTCCTGTAAAGGATATGCAAAAAAAAAATATGTTGATGACAATAGCATCGAAATCAGTGCAAAACGATCTGCTTCCAAATCGCCTGGGGTTGATTTTGATCCCTCGAACTGATATGTTGTGGAATTGTGAAACTGCGTTCACTAATCAATAAATCGCAGCAATAATAACATCAAAATGACAACGAGCAACAAGAAAACTCATTTCTGAGCTTGTTAGTGGTACAAAACTTGAGGATACTTACTTTATGTTGTCCGCCAAGCTAATTATTCTCGGGAGTCTTGCTGACAGACTTTCCGTAAAAACCAGACAGTTGTATAAGGTAAGTGATGGTAGGAACTAACAGAGCAGTTAGTTTAAAGTATGAATGCTATAAGATTGATATATGTTATGTCCTCGTTTATTAGTATACATCATATGTCTTTTTGCAAGCCATTAGAAATTATATTTAGTCATTTCATGGATGTTTGTATATTTTTCGGATGTCGTTATATAACCTTACTAGCACACAGTACCCATTGTCTATTTAATATTGTGTTTAAAACAGTGATTTATATAAATTATACAATAAGAAATCTAGTTAAACACTCGCAAAACACAATGTCTATATTCATCTGCGTGACTGTTAAATGTCTGACAATGACTGCGAGGTTCCCTGTCAGTCAATGAAACGAAACCGAATAATTAAGTTGCTAAGAGGAACTCAGCATTCGTTGAATGATTCCACAACAATTACAGATATCTGGAAAGGTTTCAGCAGCAACTGTTTGATTATGCTGATTGAAAACAATTGTTGGAACCGCGTGGCACCACTGACTTGCCAATAGCTCTGGTACTGTAAGGGGAGGAGCTCCAGACATCCGTTAGCCCCGCCCTCTTGCTAATACCGGATAGGCTAAAAGAGAAGCGCACGTGCGATCGAAGACAAAGCGGAATGTCATGGTTTATGCAGATGTAGCATGGAAAGAACAAGTATGGTGTTGTTCTCAGAGCAAAATTGTACACGCATTTTTCTTAATATACTTCTGTAACGACTGTCTGAAAGTCATGTACGTACATGTCTACAGTATGCTCACGAACCACTAGGAATTATTCACGGTTCTTTCATATGTATTCGTAAAGTCGAGAAGTGTTAACACATCAAGACGTTTCAAGGAAGACGGTTCAAAATAAAACGCATAGTTTCCCATATATATATATATATATATATATATATATATATATATATATATATATATATATATATATATATATATATATATATGTGTGTGTGTGTGTGTGTGTGTGTGTGTGTGTGTGTGTACGTGTGCGTGTGTGTGTGTGTGTGATGTGTGTGTGTGTATTGCATATCCCTTACAGGACGTTGCAGTCAACACCATCATTTTTCAGCTGCTGTTAATGTACTAGGCAAGTTTTACGTTCAGTAGTTTGCCATTGCTTTTTGAACGACCGGCTCACATACCCCCGTAAGTTACCAACGTGGCGCGATCAGCTGCCGAATCTCGCGCAGCTTCCCCCCCCCCCCCCACGTGAATAAACGGGATTACAAACAACTTCTTTAACCCTTGGCCAGGGTCATGGGTTTGATCTGCATGGAATAATTCAAGCTGACATGAGCTCCCAGGTCTGCCCAGGGTAAAATAAGTTGCAGGAAATGTTTTGGGAAGTAATTGCTGTCGACGTGACACTGACCACACCACCCACCCAGTTCCAGTTGGTGTATAAAATATTGGTCTGCTACCATATGTCCAGTGCCCCTTCTGTTATGTTATGTTTTCACGATCGACATCCCCACACATCGCGTATTCCCAGGTTTTCTCATTCCTCTGATGCAGCATCCATCTCAAAATACTCTCTATTCACTGTTTCCGTGAGGAGTTGGATGTAATGTCTTCTCTCTCGTCCTTGAAGACGGCATCGGCGTCTTCACTCCCAATTCGTGTAATCGAAAAATCGCTGGAGACTGGTCGCTATCAGTCAGCCGAGTCCGTACTGGATTTACGATTTCGGCCCTGTCCATGCTTCTTCCTGTTTGTATTATTAGTGCATTGTTTGATAGCGTGTCGGGGTGTGTACATCCAGGTCAGTGATGTGAGGCGTGTCCAGATGCGCATATCCAGGTAAGTGATATGAAGCGTGTCCAGGTGCGTACATCCAAGTCAGTGATGTGAGGCGTGTCCGGGTGCGTACATCCAAATCAGTGATGTGAGGCACGAGTTTCCAATGCTGTTTATCCACTATTCGCGGAGACAGCAGTTTGCAATTTTCTGAACCATTTCATGCTGTCTAATATAATGATAGCGTGTGTGTCTTCTTGTCCTGCTGCTCAAACGAACGCTCTGGATGCGGCATGATCTCCATAGTTATGCTTCATGTAATTGTATGCTACTTGGGGCGTTAAAGAGGTCCTTTACTTGTATTTACTGTTATTCTGTTATTTAGTTATGCGTTACATCTCCCATCTATATGAATGTAACATGGGGGATAGTGAACTGACTTACAGCCACGGTTGTCCGGGTGCTAATATAATTGATGGTGTACTGATCGGGTGCAATTCGCACTTTAAGAAATTATTCTTTTACCGTATGTTTGAATATGTGAGCCGTGGTTGCATGGTGGTTAGCATATTTGCCTTACAACTAAGTGACCCTGGGTCGATTCTCTACAGGGTTGATTTATTCCAGTTAATTTCTTGATCTAGAGAAACAAATGGCGTCATATAGATCTGGGAAAGCAAACACTTGCCATACTACCTAACTCGTTATCACAGTGTGTACGCGTCAAATAAACACACATGGATCCATCAGTATACTGTCATAATGCTTGTTTTCTTGTTATCCTTCTTCTCCGTATCCCCTGTTAAGAGCATTGGCCTTCAACCATCTCACACCAAGACATCCTATATGTTGCTATCTCACGGAACTCGCTTCATGTATTGCCCATGTTGGATTAAGAATGACTTGCACGATGAATTGGATTAAAGTGAGGAAGATTGCGCAATTCGTCGACCTCGCCTGAGGCCATCTGAATCCAGTGGCAAGAAACGTCAAGACGACTGGAGACGAATACAGGCGCAGTGGATGACCGGGGCGCTCTATGTGCCTTGCCGTGCTCATTAAAATATATTGCCCATATTATTCATCTGTCTCTAGTTTTCTACTCCGCGTTATTTAGTTCTCCCTCTACTTCGTTTATCCTGTAGGTTCCAATGACAGGACTTTGTAGGTATACTATTCTCAGATGTACTCACTGCTTCCTTCCAGCACCTTTCCCTCATTTCTTGATATGCTGGACTCTGCCTTGATCTCCACCAAAGCTCCGTATTAGTGATTCTGTCATACTATTTTAGTCGTTCTGTATTGCCAAGGCGCCAAACTTTTAGTAGTGTTCAACTCTCTCTCTCTCTCTCTCTCTCTCTCTCTCTCTCTCTCTCTCTCTCTCAGGAGTGTGTGGGTGGGGGATGGGGGCATGGGTGGGGGATGTGTGTGGGGGATGTGGGCGTGGGTGGGGATGTGTATATTGGTGGGTGTGTGGGTGGACGGGAGATGTGTGTGGGTGGGGATGTGTGGATGAGAGATGTGTGTGTGGGTGGGTGGGAGAGGTGTGGGATGTGCGAGTGAATGAGGGATATGTATGAGGGTGGGAGATGTGTGTATGGCTGGGTGGCTGGGGTGTGTGAGTGTGGGTGGATGTGTGTGTTGATGAGTGGGTGGGGGGTGTGTGGGTGTGTGTCAGCAACTTGCTTGCGACAGGTCTTTCAAGACTCTCCTACTTTTGCACCACACGAAATAAAAACTCGTGTCATTTGCAAAAGGAATGCAATTTATTTAGAGCTAGCGATAAACAAGCTCTGCGAGCGGAATACTTCATTGACAATAAACAGCATGGTACGTTACATAGATGCAATGAAGAACTGATAGTGATACTATTAAACACTAAACGAAATCTAAAGCCTAACAATCACTATTGTCTAGAAACTTATAGCATTCGTAAGGAACACGTCTATTCTCTAGCTGTCTCAGTCCTGGTCTGTCCTCACGCAACTCATTGCGTGTTCAAACACGGACGTTGGATTCTCCGTGCGCTGGTGAGTCTTGCGTGCATAGTCACCCAGCACGCTGGCCAGCTCACTCGAGTAACCTGGTACTCCACGGTTACTCGTAGAAGCGTGTTTCCCAATGTCTTGGGGAAACCCTCGCTCTGCTGTACTTAATGCTCCCTTGGTTGACACAAGTGTGTCCCGTTGTGAAGCTATTTATAGCGCTGGTGTCTCTCCTGTCTGGTGTCCTCTACTAGACTCTGTCTTAGCTCTATTACTTATAATCTTAACTCTCTAAACACTTATATGGTTAACATCATACCTACACATCCTGCACCCACCCACACACACACATCCTGCACCTTACATGTGTGGTTGGGTGGTGGAGATTGTGTCGGTGGGGAGGGATTGTTTGAGTGGTTGAGGGATGAGTACGTGGGTGGGGAATGTGTGTATGGGTGGAGGATGTATGTATGGGTGGAAAGATGTGTGTGGGTGGGGGATGTGTGTGAGTTGGGGATGTATGGGTTGATTGTGGGAATGTGTGTGTGTGTGGGTGGAGTGTGTGATTGAGGGATGAGTGGTTGGGGATGAGTGATTAGGGATGTGTAGGTAGATGGGTGGAGGATGTGTGGGTGGGTGAGTGTGTGTGGGTTGGGGGATGGGTGTGGGATGTGTGTGTGGGTGGTGTATATGTGTGTGTGGGTGGTGTGTGTGTGTGTGGTTGGGTGGTGGAGATTGTGTGGGTGGGGAGGGATTGTGTGGGTGGTGGAGATTGTGTGGGTAGGGGATGTGTGTGTGGATGGGTGCAGGATGTGTGTGTGTGGGTGGGTGCAGGATGTGTAGGTTGGCAGGGGAAGTGTGTGTGAGTGGGGGAATGTGTGGTTTGGGGGATGTATATTTGGTTGAGTGGTTGGGGGTGTGTGGGTGGGTGGGTGGAGGATGTATGAGTGGGTGACTGTGTGTAGGAGATGTGTGTATAGGTTGGGAGAGGTGTGTAGGTGGGGTATGTGTGGGTAGGGGATGAGTGGGTGGGTGGGTGCATATATTGTGCCTGGGGTGTGTGTGTGGTTGGGGTATGTGTGTGGGGGTGGGGTGTGGTGGATGTGTGGTGGTTGGGGAATGTGTCTCATAACATGGTTATATGCATTGTTTATGTTTACAACATTCATTTGATGTTGTTTTTTTTTCTGTGTGAATGTATCATGCACTATTGTTGAACGAAAGATGAGTGATTGGAAGGGCCGAGTGTAAGACAGGCTTGCGTGCCCAATTTGTAACCCTTTGAAAATAATGATCAATCAATCAATCAATTAATCAGTCAGTCAATCAATCAATCAATCAATCAATCAATCAGTCAGTCAATCAATCAATCTCACTTTTTTTTCTCCTGTCTCTCTCTCTCTCTCTCTTTCTCTCTCACTCTCTCTTTCTCTCGCTCTCCTTCTCTCTCTCTCTCTCTCTCTCTCTCTCTCTCTCTCTCTCTCTCTCTCTCCCTCTCTCCTCTATCTTGTTTTGCATATCCTTTTTCTTTACAGGACGTCGCAGTCAACACCAGCATTTGATTGCTGTTGTTGATGTCTTGACAAGTTTACGTTCAGTACTTTGCCATTGCTTTCTGAACGACCGGCTCCAATACCAACTCGTCAAAACCCAGCTTTAAAGCGGTCCTTTTCGACCTCGTCTACCGACTTAGTGGAAACAGCAGAACAACAGGCCTGTTCATTCCCCCCCCCCTCCCGCCCCTCACCCCCCCCCCCCCACAAACATGGTCGAATGGATAAGAACGCGTGTTCTTAAACATCCAGTGTGTTGATGCCGAGGTAAACGGTTCACACGGGACAGTTAGACTTACATGTTTACCTGTCGTCCTTGACTTGGGGACGTTAATTACAAGTACTTCTGAAGTTGGAGTGGGTTCGCCTGATGTCGAGGGACACTTTTAATAGGTAAAGCTAATCCATACGCAAATCTGAGTCCAGCACCGCTAGAAGTAGTGTGTATGGATACGCTTGAGTTCAATGCAAGCAAGCGAGCGCAAAAACAAATGAATAAATGAAACGTGTCTCAAGGACCTTTCCCTCATAACGCCAGCACTTCCACTTTTCTTAGAGAACCCAACTTTCTACTGCCTTACACATGCAATAATAATCTCATGGACGTAATGGTCAAGAATAGATCACGTCAATCTTCTGATCGCCATTCAGGCCCCGTGGTTTGTGTTTGACCTCCTTCTAAGATCTTGCCGAGTGTGATATTTCCTAATGCCATTTTTCACATTCTTAATGGGTTCTTAAAAACGAGCCGCAATGTAATGTATGTCACCATTCGCAACCGAAGCGGCATGAAATACATGAGCGACATCAGCTTTCGCTTGGCAGACATATTTAGAGAACATTTGTCGGATGTTAAGGCAGTGTCTATAAACAGATGTCTACAAATTTCAACAGTGTGGATCATTATGGCGTGTCTGATATCCAGACTACTGCCATTAAAGCTTGCCCATTTCATTGAATAAATCGCAAGACTGTAAAGCCTCTTCATTTTTGAGTAAGGGTTAGTTTTGCCGTACGACTTTAATGTCCAAAACAGTTTCATTTAAATTTACATATTTATTGTATATTCCTCTCAACCATCATTGTCTGTTTCTGTGTTGACGAAGGTGAAACGCCTTACTGTTATTTGTTATTGTGCTCTTATAAAGCTTTCAATTTCCCGCTTTTATTTATTTACTTGTGGCACTCGTATTTTTAGAGCTTGACTGTCGTTAAGTTATTTCATTTCACGTCGACTACCATTGAAGCATTAAAGGAACGATACTGACATTTGCAGATGCTATTCTTGCGTATAAGCAAGGTAGAGACAGGGCGCAAATAGCGCAAGAGTTGCTGGAGTGTAAATAGTGACCAACTGGCGTACAGGCGTCTCAGGTGGTGTCATTAACCCAGATATAGCGCCTGTGTTATGGTGCTCTCTGGACAATAGGATTCTTAAGGTTGACGTCCAAGGTCTCATAATAAATGACGGAAATGTTAACACAGAGACTGAGATACCTGGGAATCAGTTTCGTCAGTCGCACTGCCCTTCGGGGATCATGTAGCAGAAGCCTGCTATTCAATGATCATGTTGAAGGAGGTTGTTTTTTTTTTTTTTGTTTTTTTTTTTTTTTTTTTGGGGGGGGGGGGGGGGGGGCGCTTGTTTACTTTGAACTTAAGCGTAGTTCATACATACAACTTCTAGTAGCACTGGATTGAATTTTGCGTGTGGATTAGCTTTCCCTATTAGCAGTGTCCCTCGCCATCAGGCGAACCTACTCTTACTTCAGAGGTACTTGTAATTTACGTCCCTAAGTCAACGACGAGAAGTCAACATTTTAGTCCAGCTGTCCGGCGTAGGGTTTAAACCCTTTACCTCGACATCATCACATCGGATGTTCTTATCCATTCGGCCATGCTGATCTCTAGGAGTTGTTATGAGATCTAAGAAGGGGCTTGATGCGCTGAAAACAGTGGCACTATCAATGAGTGTCGGTCACTCTCTATCAACATATGATTCTATTAGTAATTGGCTATTAGTTAAGACTACTCACTGTGTCAAAGCCAACTGGCGAAACTAGAGAGCATGCAGAATGAAGGTTGGGCAAGGGACACAACATCAGTGTATATGCCAGACATTCCAATTTTACCAACAACAGCGGACAGGCTCAACAACTGCTGCATGCTAAATCATATCTAGCCAAGCGTATCTATTAGTTCTCTCCCATGAAGAAATCTGCATTTCGTGCCTCTGTATGTTTAGTTTATTAAGTCAATTATCGTCTGTGAGATCCCAAAAAGTGCCTTGTCAATTTTCAATAAGACATGCTATCAATTCTGTTAAAAGCTTGTTCATAGTTGACTAATTCAGTATTTAGTGACAAGTTCAGTGCACTTGTTTGCTTTGTTGGTATGAGTAATCTGGCTGTCTGATCAGTACAAGATTTCTTTAGTCACAGGCCTGCCTGATCTTCATTTAGTTGTTTGTCAATGGTATCTATTAATATATCCAGCATGATACTGCTTAACTGATTAAGTATATGGGATGATATATCTTCTTATTCAAATTTTCAGTAACTGTCATGTGCTTATAAATCAAACTATAGTTACAATATCAATACAGTAGTTTTCACAATACAACCCACTTTAATTTTGTATATAATGCAACGTGTATACTACTATATTAAGAACTGTTAAGTCATAACTATGACACATCCCTAACCCCCATTTTTCGCTATCCATTTTTGTTTGGTCGAAAACAACTTTTTGTTTGCCACTTAATTAGTTCATATTTCACCATGATCTGAGGATAATATTTTCCTTTATAACATGCACACGCCTGTAGGTCCTTTTACTTTGGCAGCTAAAATGGAAAATGCTCTCTTCGATCCCCTAGTACATCATCGGTTTCCCAGACCTTGTTAAATAATTCCTGCAGCAGTTCAGTTTAGTTTATATTTGCTTTAAAAGCTTTTGCAGGGATACCATCTGTAGCAGCAGCTTTTCTATCTTTTAGAAGCCCATAACTTTTCTAATATCTTCTTAAAATGGTTTCTTACAGTTGACATCCAGCTCCACTTCATAAGGCTGAATATCTGGAGCGTCTAGTGCGGCTGGTGTATTCAGAAGTTCGGAATATTCCTTTCTGTCTTTGTAAGATATGTATGTATTGAATTTCAGTTTAGTTCTACTTATTAGCAGATGGTGATGTGAATCCACATGTGCATCTCTTAAAAACCTTCACATCATGTAGAGATTATTTCAATTTCCTGTTAATAATATGGTCGATTTGGGTTTATTGCGTGCGTGCGTGCGTGCGTGAGTGCGTGCGAGCGAGCGTGCGTGCGTGTGTGTGTGTGTGTGTGTGTGTGTGTGTGTGTGTGTGTGTTTGCTTTATTGTGGCCTGGCGTTACTAAAAAAAAAAAAAAAACTTCCGCTTATGACATTGATTCACTGCGACAAAATTGTACGAATAATTCGCTTTATTTTTTCGTGCATTACCTCAAGTCGTGTCTCCAAATGACTTCTTCATAATTCATGGTGTCCGATCCTATCTTGATACTTACTGATCAATATGTTGATACAGCCATTAATTTCATTACCTACAGTACTATCACATTTCTCGTAAAATCCATATTTATTTTATTCATCCTGGTCGTTAATTCACATTCACACACGGGTGTCTCTGAATTTGACATTCTGTTATTGTTATCGGACAACAACCTGTTATTCAAGGAACATAACTGTTTATATAGGCCACTTGAATAAGATGAACAATGGGTTGTCTCTCTTTAAATTATTAGGTTTATGAAGGATGAACGTGACAACTTCCGGCGCTGTGTGTCTAACTCGGTATATGGACACGTAGGTTATGATATCCCTGTTGTTCACGATATGAGGCATATTTGGTATATGGTGCGACCCCCATATTTACTTACCTCTGTATGGTTCTAAGTGATGCTGTTATTACTCTAGAACTCACTGCTTCCAACTTTATTAATGATTTCTCTGCCTCATTAGATAGTATTAAGGAACTCACTGCTTTCTGCTTTATTAATGCTTTCTCCGCCTCTTAAGATAGCATTATTTATAGTCACTCCGTCAGTGTGGGGGAATTTTTATGGCTATGGCCAAAGAAAGTAACACTGACCTCTGCTTCTTCCGTGTTTAGACGTATGTTCCTGTACTGTTTCGTTGTTTCGCATAATCCGAAAAATGCTACTACTATATTTCATTTCTTCTACCGTGTGTGCTACCTTTCCCAGGGCAATCATGGTTCTAACAATCCAGGGGTCAGATCTTGAGTTTTTTCTTGGTGAAAGGAGGCAAGTCGGTAATCCAGATTCCTTGCATCTTTGTCCGCGTCGCGGCATACGTCTCATCTAGAAGCCTCCTTTCAACTTGAGTGACTCAGTTATTCTTGTTTCCTTATCTTTAGACTAGTTGGTGGTTGGATGTTGCAGGTAAAGTTTTCTAGAGCATAATGTAGCCACTCCCCCGTGAACCCTCCTCAGTGGCCTCTTACGGCATGCATGATAGGTTACAGAGTTAATATTCTTAGCTTCCCTCGCGGGCCAGGGTAGCACACGGGAGTCGCTGAATGTTACATTCTCTTATTGCTATAACGGGTGTCTCTGAATGTTACATTCTCTTATTGCTATAACGGGTGTCTCTGAATGTTAGATTCTCTTATTGCTATCACGGGCGTCTCTGAGTGTTACATTCTGTTATTGCTATCACGGGCGTCTCTGAATGTTACATTCTCTTATTGCTATCACGGGCGTCTCTGAATGTTACATTCTCTTATTGCTACCACGGGCGTCTCTGAATGTTACATTCTCTTATTGCTATCATGGGCGTCTCTGAATGTTACATTCTCTTATTGCTATCACGGGCGTCTCTGAATGTTACATTCTCTTATTGCTATCACGGGCGTCTCTGAATGTTACATTCTCTTATTGCTATCACGGGCGTCTCTGAATGTTACATTCTCTTATTGCTATCACGGGCGTCTCTGAATGTTACACTCTCTTATTGCTATCACGGGCGTCTCTGAATGTTACATTCTCTTTTTGCTATCACGGGTTCTCTGTGGCGGGGTCGTTACACCGCCTGTCTCGCGTTTCAAAGGTCGTGAGTTCGATTCCGGGCTACTTAGTTTGATTCACGAGTGCAATTTTCTCGGAGACTCCTATGGGTTGTTGCTGGAGCTACGGAGTTCGTGCTTTGTGCGACGCTTTAGGCAGGTCGCCGTGCTGAAAGAGACCGAGCCATGTGGGATAAAACCCTTTGCAATGAAGTCGATCCTCTTGCCTTTTGAAACTCTGTTGCTATCGAACAAGGAAGAGTCTTTCAAGGAACATAACTGTTTATATATGCTTCCTGAAAACGGATGAACAATGGGTTGTCTCTCTTCGAATTCTATAATAGATGCAAGGAGAGTTTATGACAGAAATAAACAAAAGAGGCAAGTGAAATATTTCGGCCACGTTAAAAGATTTAACACTCTTATAAAAACTATACTGGAAGGCAAGGTTGAGGGCAAGCGAGCAAGAAGTAGACAACGATACAAGTGGGAAGATAACATCAAGAGATGGGCGAACATCGGGCTGACATAATGCACAGTCAAGGCTAGAGACAGTGAGTGTAGAAGAAGATCCATTGCAGCCAACCTTCATTGTGGAGACGGCACCTGATTGTTTGATTGAATGAATGGAAATGACATCTTACTCCATATGACGTAAGTAGGTTATTTTAATGAGTCATATATGTCACCTGGAGGTTATTTTATTTTGTCATGTATCTCTCTCGTTCTGTATTTGTATCCCAATCAACATCTCTCTCCTGCGTTATTTTATTAATTTATCTCTCTCCTGCGTTATTTTACTAATTTATCTCTCTCCTGCGTTATTTTATTAATTTATCTCTCTCCTGCGTTATTTTAATTTATCTCTCTCCTGCGTTATTTTATTAATTTATCTCTCTCCTGCGTTATTTTATTAATTTATCTCTCTCCTGCGTTATTTTACTAATTTATCTCTCTCCTGCGTTATTTTATTAATTTATCTCTCTCCTACGTTATTTTATTAATTTATCTCTCTCCTGCGTTATTTTATTAATTTATCTCTCTCCTGTATTATTTTATTAATTTATCTATCTCCTGCGTTATTTTATTAATTTATCTCTCTCCTGCGTTATTTTATTAATTTATCTCTCTCCTGCGTTATTTTATTAATTTATCTCTCTCCTGTATTATTTTATTAATTTATCTCTCTCCTGCGTTATTTTATTAATTTATCTCTCTCCTGTATTATTTTATTAATTTATCTCTCTCCTGCGTTATTTTATTAATTTATCTCTCTCCTGTATTATTTTACTCGGTTATTTCATTCTCTTTCTTTTAGTTTATGATGGACCCTAATTTAACTGCTATTTGAGGTTGAATGGGGTAGGGGCAATGGTATGTTTATTATGTCATTAATCTCTCTCCATGCAGCCTTGTCTCTCTCTCTTGCTCTATTTTCTTCAGTCATTTATCTCTCGTATCTACTATTATATTCATTCACCACTCTATCCCGTTATGTATATTTACGAGCATGTATTACGCACACACTAACTCACTTACTCACTCACTTACTCACGCACGCACGTGCGTTTTATTTTTTTCAAGATATGTAGTTATGTATGCACGGAGGACAAATTCATACACGGTGTTATTAGTTGTCTGTCGGTAAATAACCTATCAAGTCGCTTTAAGCTACCTCTCCAAAATCATACACTTAAGTACACGTATTTCAGTAATTACCCCTCACAGAACCTCACACGAAACTATTAAAACAATTATACATACTAGACAACAATAAATAACCGAACACATACATTGATCGATATTAAAAATATATAACAATTTATTAAAACCTCGCTACGGATTAAGTTTCCTCTGACATCTAAAATACCAAAAGAAAATGGGTATCTTGCACTGAATTATTGTATTTCATGAACAATACAAAACTGATACAAAATTGATACAAACTTGATTCTTCTTCTTCTTCTTCTTTTCGTTCATCCGGAGTGTTTTGCGGTGTGTCTGTTATGCGCCCTTGGGCCGAAACCCGTAGGCCGACACATCGACTTTAGCGTGCTTTTTTGACCAGGTAGCATTCCTGGGAGACTCTCACTTTTGTGGTGCCATCTACAAACATGCTGGCCAAGTTAGAACGGTCGAAGACAACGGTCATCCCTCAAAGGAAGGCAGGGACAGTCCATAGCATTTTCCGCCATCCAAGGTTGCTTCCATAGTTGCAGGGCCGACACATAACGCCCTTGTTCTGGGCTAGCCGAGGGAATCGTCACGTCC
Organism: Cepaea hortensis; assembly: GCA_963921405.1. Lineage (NCBI taxonomy): Eukaryota > Metazoa > Mollusca > Gastropoda > Stylommatophora > Helicidae > Cepaea > Cepaea hortensis. The sequence continues at coordinate 65,498,403 of OY992877.1, read as the reverse complement.
TGCTCATGGCTGCTTTAAATCCTCACTTCAATATATTGGTCATTTTGTTTGCCCCGGGCCATTCCCGCACAAACCAGACAGGTTTGCAGACGGTATCCACTCAGCGAGTTTTCGGACATGTGCTTGTCGTTGCGCCCGTCAGAGCTGTTCCAGGCACGACAGACATTCGGAAAACTACCTAGTCAGAGCTGTTCCGAACAAGAGCGGCATTCGGAAACTAGGTAGTCAGAGCTGTTCCTAGCACGAGAGACATTCGGACGAGACGTTTCACTCGGACGTAAATGCGTAGTGTCAATTTTTAGTTTGCCACCCGTAGGACGACACTTCCGGCTTCCGGCGGGCATTTTTTAATGAGGTTAGCCTTCCTCGGGTTTCGAGACTCTTGTTTCGGCTTCCACACAGCAAGCTTTCGCTTCGGGCTGCCACGTAATGGATTCGCAAGACAGGCGTTCCATTTCGTGTCAACGAGACAATTTTCCACCTTTGACTACACTCACTCCATGAGTGTGGTTACAGACTATCGGACGTCTGCGAGACGTGCGACCGAGGTGTTTTTCCACCTTTTTTACTCACTCACGAGGTAGGGTACATGTGCTGCCGGCTCAGCACCTTACCTACGTGCGTCTGTGGGCGAGTAACGGTCAGGCCCTTTCATCCGGGGATACCTCATATCCCCCAGCTAAGAGCCATCGAACGAATCTGCGCTGAGCATGTAGCGTTGTCAGCACATCATCACAATTTTGATGTAGGTTTGTGTCGGCCAGGCTCTCACTTCCGAGAGTTTATGGCTTAGAGACGTTCAGCCATACACCTCGGATGGGAACCTTAGAGGTTATGCCCGGACTGAGATTTAGGGATCGTTTGCCTGATTTTGACTGCTATCCTCAGTCTTACCTGCAGAGCAGCAGGTTGTGTCTCTCTTAGTCTGGTCCCTATCCCACGAGCCGTCCGATATGTAGTTTTCACCCATCGGCAAGCACATGGGGTCGATGGGACACGCAAGCTCCCCCACCACGGCAAGGTGGAGACACATCGGGGGAGCAAACTTGATTCAAAACTGATAAAAAATATTGATACAAAACATTACCAATAAGTCATTATATTTTGATTTATTTTATGAAGCTCTAAAATTAACAGATGAATAACTCAAGAATATTCCATGAGTTCAGCGGCCCATTATGATCAATAGCAAACTTATTTTAACAGGTAAACTAATGTCATGTCTTTTACAGTTCAACCTTAGAGTGTATCTCGTGCACTGAGTTTATCTACTTTAGGTGTGGCTTTCCTTTACTCTGAATTCATATTATAGAGTGCATCAATTAATGAGGCTCCAGAATCCCCCCAAATTTACCAAGCAACCCTTACAGTGGCTCTAGTAGTTGAGATAAAGATCCAGAAAATTTAGAACTCTTTACTCCAGATGAAACAACTGATTCACTGGAAATAAAATGAACTTCTATTTGCAGACGATCGGTGCCTGTTTTACAGCGATGAGGGCAGACTACAAAATAATATTAATAATCTGAGTTCAACATGAAGCAGATACAATATGAGTATAAACACAGCCAAAATCGAAGTAATGCAAGTTAGCAGATCGCCTGGTCCACTAAGTATACAGATAAATAGCACAACTCTGAAACAAGTTAAAGAATTCAAATATCTTGGAAGAATGATCACAGAAGATGGCAGATTGGACAAAGAAATCAAAATCAGATGTCAAAAAGCTAGTGCACTTACACATCAACTGTCACCCTTACTGAAACATCCAAACATACCCATGTCCGCAAAACAACAGATAATAAACAGCATATTCACACCAACCCTATGCTACCAATATCAAACTTGAACTTTATCCAAATCACACTTTCGCAAAATCAACGCCTGCGAAATGAGATGTCTGAGGCAAGCTGCCAACTTAAAAATCCGAGACCGAGTAAGAAATGCTGTTTTCAGACAAACTGTGGGATCAACATCTTGTGCCACATTTATGGAAAGACAGAAGATCAAGTGGTTTGGCCATGTCGTTAGAATGCAACACCAACAACTACCATTACTGGCCTTACATCAAAGATCATCTGCGACGAGACTAAGAGGACGTCCAAGAAGAAAATGATTGACGACATCAAAGACATTGTACAATCACAAAGAATGATGCTATCCAGTGCCGCCCATCGGGCGCTGGAGCGCAAATTATTCCTTCCCACGACGCTTGACGGCAGAAGTGGAAGATGATGATGATGATGATGATGATGATGATGTGATGATGATATGATGATGATGATGATGATGATGGTGCTAGTGGTGCTGATAGTGGTGGTGGTGATGATGATGATGATGATGATGATGATGATGATGATGATGATGATGATGATGATAATGATGATGATGATGATGAATGATGATGATGATGATGATGATGATGATGATGATGATGATGATGATGATGATGATGATGATGATGATGATGATGATGATGATGATGATGATGATGATGATGATGATGATGATGATGATGATGATGATGATGATGATACGACTAAAGACAAAATATTACTAGGTTAAGACAACATTCATGAATTAGATGAAGGCCAGAAGGTTTGCTAGGTTTACCTAGATAAGTCGTATTTGAGGCAGTCTTGGAGATTGTAATCTATTGACTGCGGCGCCAATCCATTTGCACATGACTGATTTGTCAGTATTAATATTTTCCTATATGCATATGGTTGCGTGATCGATTGTATCTTGTTATGGGGTGCAAACTAATGATTTGTTCTGATCTTTCCATAATATTGTAAACATCGTGTTCTGGTGTTGGCAGCCTTCTGACTCGTTTTTTGATTCTTGTCTCTTGGTGGTATGTGACAGATAGCTCTTCCATTAACTAGTAGATTAGTTCTTTCATTTCCAGGCACTCCACGTGAGATCGTGTCCACTTTACGCTAGCTGCCTAATTCAGATAGTAGTATTTTATGAAGTAGTGGCAAGCATCGTCTGGATATTTTCTCTGGAGCATGCTGGTGTGCTGGGGAATGAACAAGCAGAAAGATTGGCTGGCTCTGCAAAACTTGGTGGAGTATTGATGCATGATAAGGAAGACGTGGTTGCGGCCTTGTGGGAGCACGTGTACACCTCGGAGGAGCAAATGGATCACCATGGTCTGGCAAGAATGCGACAGCGTGGAGTGACGAGAGGATCTGGCCGATGCACGACGCTTAGAGGAAAGGCGAGACGGACATATAATCAGATTGCTGCTGGTACTATTGGGGTTTGAACTCTTCGCTGGCTTCTGAGGATGGGGACTGAGCGCTTATGGGAATGCCCCGAATGCTGTGATGTCGGTTCCTAAATCAATCAATCAATTCAGATAGTAGTATCTGTTGTGTTTACAATTTCCCAGACTGGAGAGCCTCAAGTACTAACTGATCTTGCATAAACAGACTTGATTTATATTCAGTAATGTCTCTATTGCTATCTTGATTGAATGTGCCAGTTATTGCAACACATCACATCGCCGACAAATGGAGAGAATATGAATGTGATACCATGTTACATACACACCACAATAAACAGTAACAACACTTACTATCTGAAATGTAGACAGCAACAATTATTCATTGTTTTGAGTTTATTTTAAAAGAATATCTTCATTGCACACGAATACAAATCTGTAGTGCTCAAATCTCCTTATAAAATCTCTATAATAAAATAAAATTACAACGCTGCAGATATGATATGTAAGAAATAGATGACGCTGCATACTCATTTTTATTACATTGAAATTGTATAAGAAATTTAATTCACATATGTTAATGTTGGGTTGGTTTTGAAGGGCTATCTTCATTGCACTGGGAATAAACCTTTAATGCTCAGACCCCCCTCCATTTATCACACAACGAGAATGTCATCACACAGCACACAAGCGTAGCACCCGTTCTAATCCCGTTGTGTATTAAAATTAAATTGCTGCAAAAATAATATGTATGAAATATATATCATATATTGATTGATACTCATTCTTTATTTCATTGAAATGACATGATAAATTTAATTCAATGATGTAGATTTGAGATAGTTTTGAAGGGCTATCTTCATTGCACAAGGATATAGCCTTTAGTGCTCAGATCGCCTACCTATATCACACAATGAGAATCTCAGCACAGTGCTCGAAACGATCAGCGCCAGCTGTAATGCCGTTGTGTAATAAAATTAAAATGCTGCAAATATAATAGTTATGAAATATATGACGTTGTATACTCATTCATTATTCCATTGAAATAGCAAGATATATTTAATTCATAAGTATTGATTATCACTCATAGAAATAGAGGAAAGGTGTAGAGACTATTGGACACAATAAACAATATAAAATTATAACGTTATGGTCTGGCCGCACCGCAATTCGAACCTACCGTCTCCATGACGACAGCAAGTATACTTCAACACACAAACACCTGTATCAATACCTTTACTTACCAGATCCAGTCAAACACCTTAATGGCCTCACGGGTTCCCCGAAAAATGATATTTTTGTTTATTCCACTGAGTAGAGTTTCATTGATCTTTAGGCTTTTTATTCTTCTGTTATTTTATATAAAAGGCTAGTTGCATATCCTTTACAGGACGTCGCAGTCAACCACAGGCGTTTTGGTCGTTTATGATTTACTAGCCAAGTTTACGTACAGAAGTTTGTCATTGCTTTCTGAACGACCAGCACCTATACCTTTTTCGAAAAAACCAGCACCGCTGTGTTTCGAACCTGGGTATACGGGATTACAAATCGTCTCCGTAACCTCTTCACGACGGAGATAAACAATAATATAAATCCTTCATTGATTCTGCTTTTTATTTTTTAAACATAATCGATGAAAAATACAGACTAAATTGTAATTTCTACATAGTCCGGCTTCTTAACTGCTACTTCATTGTATGTTCTGTTGTCAAAATAATAACTGTAACAGGCAATTGCTATTTCAATAAATATTTTGGTACAAAGTGAGTTAATTAACTGTCTGAGACGAAGTGATATTTAATGTCCGAGATAAAAACATGTATAGTAGCTAGCATGCCAGAGCAAAATCTCCGTGGTGCTAAATTAGAAAATACGTAATAAAATGAATGCGTTTTCAGAGCTCAACGTAGACGAACCGGTAAGAGCGCTCACTCTTTAACTTCAGTTGCGCTGGCTACGGGATTGTTCCCTCACACCGTTCGGTTGTACTTAAACATTGACTTCTTGTTCATAATCAATGGCAAACTACTGAACGTAAAAGTGTTTATGTTATTAACCTGGAGTTGGCAATGTCCTTAAAATGGCGCGCAATATTTAAAGTTTATTTACGGCATAAAACTGGTGCATGTCCTTCGCATAACATTGTGATCAACCCCCAACTCCAGCTTGATTTTATAGACAAGTTTACGTTCAGTAATTTGCCATTACCGTTCAGTGGCGAAGGAGTAACGGGCGTAGTTCGTAAAATACCACATACCGCGTTCAACATATAGCTGCGTGCGATTTGCAGCAGACCGCCTTGCGTTGGATTTTTATGAAATGGTATAGATGCCGGTCGCTCAGAAAGCAATGGCAAACTAGTGAACGTAAACTTGCCCAGGAATTATGAACAGCCAAAAAAATGCTGGGATTAACTGCTACGTCCTGTAAAAGATATGCAACTAACTTTTAAGAAGTTTGCCATTGTTTTCTGAACGAGAAGTCAACATTTGAGATCGGTGTAGGGTTTGAACCCTTATCCCACCATCAGCGCACCTGAAGTTTAAGCGTAAGCAGATTAAGCCCCGCGCGATCGGGTGTAAACTGAGATACGTATGGTACGAGTAATTTGATTGGTAACAAATAAGTTAATCAACAGAACTTAACTAATAAAATAAAAATACTGATTAGAATCTTAACCCCATGTAAAAGAACTATAGCTGTGAATCATAAAGACAGTAAAAATAGTGTATTAGTATACGTTCTACAATTGTTTTTTGCAATCTTTAGCTTTCCTCTCATAGTCTAACAACGCTTTACTTTTTCTCCCTCCTGCGCCCATGGGCGGACAGTAGGAGCCAAACATCTTGTCCAGGTGATTGAAGAAAGGCTGGTAGTTGGTCAGGGGTTTCTGGTGGTGCATGTCGTGCTTCGGCGATCCCCCGATGAGTCCAGTGGGGTCAATGTTATGAAGGAAGAAGGGGAAGTCGAATCCAATGTGAGCCTCCACGCTGCAAACGATGCTTATCAGCATATAACTGCAGACGAGACAGGGAGAGGGGAGATTTAGCATAAACCAATACTTATAAAATGTTTTGCATATCCTTTACAGGACATCGCTGTCAACATCAGCATCTTTCAGCTGATTGTTGATTTCTTGGCAAGATTACGCTCAGTAGTTTGCCATTACTTTCTGAGCGACCGGCTTCATACTCTCATAAGTCACTGGCGCTTCCAATTCTCGTGCGCTCACGTCAACCACGAGAGTATTTTGGGGTTACGGAGAAAGCTCCTAACGCCTCGACCAGGAAGATCGGAAAACCAATATAGGATTTAGAATAAACCGATACATGGATTTAGCATAAACCAAGACAGGGATTTAGCATTAACCAATACAGGGATTTAGCATAAACATTATTCAAGCTCGTCTGCCGGTCAGATGGTCATGGGCTCGTGTCCGCATTGGGGTATTATAAAACTGACCTGAGCTCCCATGTCAACCCAGCCTGGAATGGGCACAAGAATATATTTTGGGAAGTAAATGCGGCCGGCATAGTACTAACCACAGCACCCACTTAACGCAGAATGGTCTATAAAAATATGGGTCTAGCACCGTATGTCTATTGCGCGTCAAGGCGTGATAAAGAGTCGTTTATGTTCTTTCTTCACAACAGCACTGTGTTGAGTTGAGTTGAGTTGAGTTGAGTTGAGTCAAGAACCGACATCATTGCATTCGAGGCATTCTCATAAGCGCTCAGACCTCATTTTCAACAGCCAGCGTAGAATTCCAATACTAATAGTGCCCGTTTAAGTATGACTATATGTCCGTCTTGCTTTACCTCTGAGTGAGGACTGTCGACTAGATCCTTTGACCCTCCCCCCCCCCCCCACCCCCCACCCCCCCCCCCCCCCCCAGCTGCTGTATTCTCTCTAGACCATGCTAGTCTATCTGGGTTTTTTTTTGCATTACTCACATTCTCACAGAGGGCCTTCACCACATCTGCCTTATCATGCATCAAATCACCTCTTAATGATGCGACACCAGTCAATTTGTCTGCCTGTTCATTTCCAACCACACTAGAACATCCTGAAGAAAAGATCCAGCGAATGCTCACAACCCGCAACCTCTGAATCGATGCAAGCCAGTCTGCACGAAGCATGCCAGTCTTCACCTTTGCCAGCATGCTTTGTGAATCAATTACAATCACAATATGCGTACATAGTGGGTTCTCCAACCAGTGGAAAGCTGCAGTTATCGCCTTCACCCCCATTCTTAGACTTTAGGTTGTGGTGTAATATGTCAAGCTCTCCCTTACTAGACATTGGCCATTTTCTGTTGCTATGAATCCCCGGGCACTTTTTTGTCTCTTAACACAGAGCCGTCAGTATGGATAATCACATCGCCAGGACGAGAGTAGTCATGAATTAGATGTTGAATTTCAGCTTCCGTTGCACCTGCTGGCCACTCCCTGTACTCACAATACCACTAAGTGTATCAAACACTAGGCCTACATCAGAAGTTTCAATAGTGCACGTAAACTATTCCTTACTGAATATGTGCTAGTTTACAAGGAAGCAAACAGTCCAGTATGCACGTTTTTAGCAAAGATGTAAAGCTCAGGCAGGTCTCTCTTGTCAAATATACATGTTATACAGTAACACACTGCGAATATGTGACATAGATTCGAAGAAAAGAATCGCTATATTTAAGGATTCTAATTCGACTGAGTAATGTCTTTGTTTAAAAAACAAAAACAAAAAAAACAAAGGACATGCAGAAATGTCACAAATGAAGAGAATATGTTTACATGAAAGTTGTATGTGGTCCGTCTCTGTATATTTGCAAATGTTTGACAAATGGCAGTGAAATAGTGAAGAAGAGTAAAAACTGGAAAGTTGTATGCGGCCTGTCTCTGTATATTTGCAAATGTTGGACAATTGGCAGTGAAATAGTGAAGAAGACTGGAAAGTTGTATGCGGTCCGTCTCTGTATAATTGCAAATGTTGACAATTAGGAGTGAAATATTGAAGAAGAGTAAAAACTGGAAAGTTGTATGTGTGATAAGGTCCGTCTCTGTACATTTGCAAATGTTGGACATTAGCAGTTAAATAGTGAAGAAGAGTAAAGACTGGAAAGTTGTATGCGGTCCGTCTCTGTATGTTTGCAAATGTTGGACAATTAGGAGTGAAATAGTGACGATGAGTAAAAACTAGAACGTTGTACGTGTGATAAGGTCCGTCTCTGTACATTTGCAAATGTTGGACAATTAGCATTTAAATAGTGAAGAAGAGTAAAGACTGGAAAGTTGTATGTGGTCCGTCTCTGTATGTTTGCGAATGTTGGAAAATTAGCAGTGAAACAGTGAAGAAGAGTAAAAACTGGAAAGTTGTATGCGGTCCGTCTCTGTATATTTGCAAATGTTGGACAATTAGCAGTAAAATAGTGAAGAAGATTAAAAACTGGAATGTTGTATGCGGTCCGTCTCTGTGTGTTTGCGAATGTCATTGCGAACTTGTCGTACTCCAGATCTTATGGTGAAGGGTTCTGAGTGTCCTCCATATGTAGACAACATATGTAAAGAAACCAACCAAGCAGAGACAGCAAGAATACCGCATGACGAGAACACAGAAGAAGAACCATCTGCAAATCTAACCATTAGAGAACTCCTGTTTGCGGACGACCAAGCACTAATAGCATAATCAGAAGCTGAATTACAAGACCACATGAATAGTCTAAACGAAATGTGTAGGGAACATAACATGAAAATTAGCACAAGCAAAACAGATGTAATGACTATAACTAAAGAAAAACAAACAACAACAATTCACCTAAACGAACATCCCTTGAAACAAGTAAAGAGTTTCAAGTACCTAGGAATTATAATATCATCAAATGGCAGATCAGAAGACGAGATCGAAAATATGTGCAATAAGGCATCAATAACTAGGTATCAATAACTACTAAGAAAGCACTTTACAACACAATCTTCCTACCAATTCTATGCTACCAATGCCAAACCTGGACAATGACAGAAAAAGAGAAAAGAAAAATCACAACAACAGAAATGAGGTTCCTGAGAAGAATACTCGCAACGTCTCAAGAAGAGATAAGATCAGAAATGAAAAAATCAGGACTAAAGTAGGGGTTAAAGCAGCACTAGATTTTATTAGAAAGCAGCAAGTCAAATGGTTTGGCCATGCAAGTAGGTTACCAGTCAACAGCATACCACAACAAGCAATGATAAACAGACCAGATGGAAACAGAGGAAGAGGCCGACCACGTAAACGTTGGACGGAGGGAATAGCAGAGTCCATGGGAATATCGATAAATGAAGCCCATAATCGGGCACTCTCCCGCTGTTTATACTTCACCTCGACACCGCAAGGTACAAGAGGAACATGATGAGATGAGATGAGACTGCGAACTTTAGACAGCAGAATAAAAAGTGACCAGACATAACATTAACTTCATTTAGACATCAGATAAAGAAGCAGATTGAAAGGTCATAATCGACAGTCTGATCCACTCTACACATCTGAATAAAAGGAAAGTATTAACTGGCTTATTATATCCTCAGTTAGTATGTATGTTGGTGAGTTTGCGTTTTTCTCAGCATTGCGACTTTCATGGGGGGGGGGGGAGGGGAGAGAGAGAGAGAGAGAGAGAGAGAGAGAGAGAGAGAGAGAGAGAGAGAGAGAGAGAGATGATGTAAAGCAGCGAGATCGGCGATAAGCATTCTGTCTAATAAACAAGAAACATGTTGGTATTATGTCATAGATTCCCCACAGAAATAATAGAGTAGTGGCTGATATTTCATTATTTTACAGTCCACGATTGCCAAACAGATATCAATGGATTCCTGTGTCAAACAAACAGAAATCAGTGAATTGCTGTGTTAAACATGCAGAAATCAATGAATTCCTACGTCATACATACAAACGTGAATGAATTACTATGCAAGAAGCAGGCGAAATGAACAGATAATCAATGTTTCAGAAGTGGCGCTATTGTTCTGGTCTCACTGGTGTTCTCCAACACTGAGCGTGGATTTAAGGGCAACAAATTCAACTGCAGTGGGAATATTGCAATCACAACGGAAAGATATTGAAAACAAGTGGCCTCTTTGCTTCACTCAACAATCATCAATAATCATAAAAGTCTTATGAGTACATGGAAACAAAGTATTTCCAGAAACATTTGTTTATTTATCTACAATCTCTGCAGAATGATTAGAAATAACCAAATAGGACCGGATCTCTGGCGAAGGGTTTACAAATGCAATTCGCAATCTCGCATACAGCGTTTGAAACACTGATGCGGGCGATTTGTCAGCAGAACGCCTTGTGTTGGTTCCCAGACATAGGTGTGACTGCTGGTTGGTAAGAAAGCAATGGTAAACTAAATAAATGTATTGCATATCCTTTACAGGACATCGCTGTCAACACCAGCATCTTTCAGCTGTATGTTGATTTCTTGGCAAGATTACGCTCAGTAGTTTGCCATTGCTTTCTGGGCGGCCGGCTCACATACCCCGTAAGTTACCGATGCGATTCGAACCACTGCTGATTCTCACCGTCATCACGTTACCTACGAGAGTATGCGAGATTACGGAGAGAAGTCGCTAACCTCTAAGCCACGAAGCCGGCAAGGTTAATCTACTGAACGTTAAAATGTCAATAAATCACAAACAGCAAAAAAAAAAAAAAAACGATTGCCACGTCCTGTAAAGGATATGCAACTAACTTTTTTTTTAAAGGAAGTAAAACAGCAGGAATGTTATTGACTGCATTTGTTGATATCTTGAAAGATGTTAATTCATAAAGAGAACTGACTATAAGAAGATTTGTTGATGTTGTACGGGATCAATATAACTTATGTTATTACATTTCCTGCTGAGATTCGGTTAAGTAATGGTTTTGCCGCAACCAAAGCAAAATTAAATTCGCAAAAACTAAACATGTAGAAATACTGTAAAGTGGCTAATTAAAGAGTGACTGATTGTCTAACTGAACGTTACCTCCAAACAGTTAAAGGGTGAGAGTTGAAGAACCAGGTGTTGGTAGTAGTCAGGAAGCCAACAGTTGAAAGCTCCCAGGGATGTAGGTACTCCGTTACTAGTACAAACGGGCTGTTGTAGCGATGGTGGACGGCGTGGATGTGGCGATACAGAAAACGAACCTACATTGAAAAATATAAATAATTTCTTGAATAGTAAAGAGCGTGAAGATTTGAGCAGTGCATTAGATTATGTGATGAGATGGCGTTTCATTTCTTTGTCGTTTTTACTTACCCTGCGCACATTAAGTATTTTTCAGCTCTGTGTTTGTGTGATTACGTGACCTCTTCTATAAACAATACCTTTATCTGCTAATTTCAGATTCTGCTTCTTATTAGCGTTCAGGTCATTGGTCGTGCTTAAATCCTCAAGGTTGGTGTGGGGGGTCCCATAAGTTCTGCAATAGGTCATATAGGGTGCAGTCATATGTGAGGCAACCAGGACTGCAAGAGCTGTGAAGAAAAGGCAGGACAGAAAAACCACTGCAGGAAATCCTCCTCCAGAAACGTCAAGCATTCTTTGCCCATATTGTCAAAGAACATTTCGAGCCAAAATAGGCCTTATCAGCCATCTTAGAACCCACGGCTCCATACCTTCAACCCCACTGGATGAAATGAATGGTCATCATCATTCTTGATGGACAAACAACAACAACAACAACAACAACAACAAGCTATAGGTCAGAACTCTGAGCAAATCAGTCAGTGCAAAAGTTAGGAAGGCTTCAAGGCTGTATTCGGGGTTCTGAATTCGAGTTCCATTCGTCTATTTGGGAAACTTTGAAAAAGTAACCATTTTCAAGTTATACACAGAGGCCTGTCCTTGCGATAAAGATTGCAGTTTGCTAGTGTCTTTCTTCTCTATGTCTATATATATATATATATTTTTTTTTTTTCCATGAGCCGTTTACTGGCCTCCGTTGAGGTATGACAACAGTAGCTGAGCTGCTCCATTTTGATGACAAGTTTAGTTGTGGTATCAGCTCTTTCATTTCAGGTAGATTGCAGTTGTTATGGTCTTTGGAAACTGTTGATTATCAACGCATGCTGGTGAGTAACAGATTCTGCTCTGCTCTGATAATGATGCATTTTCAGTTGAAACAGCCTTTCTGACACTTGATTTCGTGTCTTTCATTTAATCTTTAAAAGTGGATATCCTAGCGAGAATGAAACTTGCTGTGCTGGAACTTACTAAAGTTTCCCAAATTATTGTTACTATTCACGTTTGTGAATTATACTCTAGAAATTTGAATGCACTGCAACGCAGTCTTTAAGCTACCTTGGTCAGCTTAGCATATGTCTAAATTACTTCATCTAAACATTACAATATGGTAATCTAAATGTAGTTGTTGGAAAGCACAGTAAAGTAAAGGATACTTTTACTTGCATTTTGGTGTATTGGGCATTTGGTGCAAGACCCATATTTGTATTGACCATTCGACACTCAGGGTGGTCCCGCCTTCACTTCCAAGACATATCCTTGTGCCCACTTTGGCTTGGATAGATACTTATTCAACATTTATTAAACTCTCTTCTTGTACCCACACTAGTCTGGATAGATACTTATTAAACACTTATTAAACACTTTTTTGTACCCACTTTGACCTGGATAGATACTTTTTTTTTAATGTTGCATATCCCTTACAGGACGTTGCAGTCAACACCAGCATTTTTCAGCTGCTGTTGATGTACTAAGTAAGTTTTACGTTCAGTAGTTTGCCATTGCTTTCTGAACGACCGGCTCCCATACCAACACGTTATAACACAACGCGACACGGTCTGCTGCACAAATAGAAAGATACTTATTAGAGGTCACAGATTGTGAGAATTGTATGGATATTTTGCCCTGGTCATGCGGGGGTACGGGGGAATGAACAGGCTGATAGGCTAGCAGGGAATGCACCTCTTGGTGGTAGTTTGCCTATCGCTTGTGGGACCAGCTGGAGAAGGTGGAGGAACAGATTGAGAACCCATATGTGGAAAGAATGAGATTACGGGGGATCGGCAGGGGTTCTGGAAGAATCTTAAAACAGAGAGGGAAGACCATGAGAACGTTTAATCGGATAGCAGTGGGAACGATTAGTATTATGACTCTTCGCTGGCTGTTGAACGAGGGGACGAAACACGTATGAGAATGTCCTGAGTGCAGTGATGTCAGTTCTTAACTCAACTCAACTAAACACTTATTAGACTCTCTTTGTGTACCCACACTGTCCTGGATAGATAATTATTAAACACTTATTAAACTCTCTTCCTGTATTAACTCTGGCCTGGATAGATACTAATTAAACACTGATTAAACTCTAGTTTGTATCCCGGGGGCTGAGTGGTCTCGATCTACGGTGTCCGCCTCGAGTGCTGGGGGTCCCGGGTTCAAGCCCCTGTGAGGGAAGGGATTTTTTCACGTGGACTTCTAGTAATAAAATTTCGCCTGGTCTCTATGTAGTGAAATCGGACGCCTGTGTGTGTTGTTGCGCACGTAGAAAATCCCTTGGCAGTTGAAAATCGAAGAAGAGTAGTCTAACGGCGCTGCCCGGACAAAATTTCGAGTTCAAAATCTACCCAAAATATTTCAGGATCCTCACCGGTGCTACGGAGTTCGTGCACTTAGCTAAGATTCTCGGAACTCAGGCTTGAGTTAGGAGTAAAACGGAGCACTTATGGGTTACACCCGTGTGCCGTGATGTTGATCCGTCGACTAAACTAAATTCTTTTTGTACCCACTTTTGCCTGGATAGATACTTATTAAACACTTATTAAACTCTCTTCTTGTACCTACTATGACCTGTTTCGTACAGTTCGTTCGTTCGTTCGTTCGTTCGTTCGATAGATACTTATTAAACATCTATTACCGGCTCTAGCCTACCTTGTGATGAGTCATGTGCCAGACGTAATACTGGAAGTCAAATATAACCAGCCCTGCCACCTGGTGCCACACAAAGTCAAACAGAGTTGGCGCTACCTGCGGTAGCGGAGTGGCAGGTTGCCATATCCACTGAGCCACGGCCGCTGGCATGATGAAGAGGACATGGTTCCAGAATGTCAAGGTTATCGTGTCGTACAGGTGAGCATTGGTCACCTAGATTGTGCACAAATATGTTGGTCAGTACTTGTCCGAATAAGATTTGCTCATCTCTCTCTCTCTCTCTCTCTCTCTCTCTCTCTCTCTCTCTCTCTCTCTCTCTCTCTCTCTCTCTCTCTCTCTCATATCATTCTTCTTATTGAGGTCGCTGTTCAAACATTCTGGATCAATACTCTCCAATCATCTCTGATGATTGGATGTATGTGGTGGTTGTATATCTTTGACTTTTTTTTTCTTTTTTTGCATATCCTTTACAGGACATCGCTGTCAACACCAGCATCTTTCAGTTGTATGTTGATTTCTTGGCAAGATTACGCTCAGTAGTTTGCCATTGCTTTCTGAGCGGCCGGCTCACATACCCCGTAAATTACCGATGCGATTCAAACCACTGCTGATTCTCACCGTCATCACGTTACCGACGAGAGTATACGAGATTACGGTGAAAAATCATAACCTCTAAGCCACGAAGCCGGCTATCTTTGACTACTGTGTGTAAATTTGATATTTCGGTATATTTTTTGACAACTGGTTAAGATTACCAAAATCATCTTTCTCTGTGTTAGGTTATTCTCTGGCCTAATAATTTCCCACATTATCGTTATCAATACCATGTGAGAAGGACCCTCTTCTGCGCATTAAGGTGTAACTGATATATGATGATAACCCTATGTTGCTATAGACCAGTTGGCACTCGATTGGTGGTGTGGTCAGTACACAGAACTATGCTGTAACATGGACGTGAAACGTGGACATTAAGCAAAGAAGCTGAGAAAACTAATGACATAGGAAATGGGGTTTCTGGGGAAACTGCCCATAATATCATGGACGGGCCGAATAGCTATTGTGACAGTTTTACAAGAAACCAATAAAAAGCATAAAATAGAGAAATTATAAGCAAACAGTCGAGATTTTTTAGGCACCATATGAGTACAAATAAACTTGAAAACTGTGTGACAACTGGAAAATATTATGGAAAAGAACAAGGAAAAGACAAAAGAAGATAAATACTTAGATGACTTGGCCACACAGCATACAGCATAATCGGGACAAGGACAGAGACCTGATCCAGGACTTCAGTGATCGTTTGAGATGGTGAATCATGACCACCCACGCTTATCACCATGGCACATGATGATCATGATCATTACACAGAGTTGGGTGCATGTTTGCTATTCATTTTCTACTAACTGTTGTGAGTTATTGATTTGGCAATTTTAAATTGTTTGTTTAAATAAGTACAAGCAGTCTATATTGTTGAAGTACGGAGTGTCTATTTTTATATCAGATACTGTATGTTTGTTTGTTTATTTTCATTAATGTTATATGTAGTAAAGTAGTTGTTTTTGGCATTCTTGCAAGAATGTCGAAATAGGAAAACAAAACATTAAAGATGTCTGCAAACCTAAGAAGGTTCAGTGGCCAAGCACAGTGTGCCATCTGCAGTAAGCGCACGGGACAATACAGCATTGTACTCACTGCTGAATTGTGTGAACTTTTGATGGAACGGCAGCGAAACCACTGAGACTCGGTGGTAATTCAGGCAATGTGCAGCTGAGGGTCAGGAGAGTGTAGGAAGAGATACTTGCCATGGCTACTTTGAAAGCTAAGCCATGGAACTAAGCAATGAGGACTTAGGCACGAGTATCTGGACTTGCGGTAAAATCACCATCGTTGGCCATGCGATATGAGTCTACGATCACGGTTCTTCATCTCGTATGATCACCAGTGTCTCAGATTAGATCTCTGATCTTGCATCGATTATACTATTTGGCAAAGCCATCGAGATATGTGCCTCTTTGTCTCACTCCAGTTCTTTTCTTTGCCAGCAATTATATTAACTTTGCCAGTTGGCATTGTGTTTTGAAGTGTATTATTGTAAAACATGTTTGCATCTAAAGGATTTCAAACGATAACACTATGGAATCATTCAAACAGGTGTCTTATCCACAATGAAGGTTGACTGCAAAGGATCTCCAACGCTGTCTGTCTCTCGCCCTGACTGTACATTCTGTCAGATTGCTGTCCATCCATCTCCTCTTGATGTTATCTTTCCACCTCTTGCTCGCTTGCCTTCAACCTTACCTCCAGTATGGTTTTATAAGAGTGTTGTTTCTTTTAACGTGACCGATCCATTCGCAACTGCGGAGCGCTATCGAGAACAAGTAACCCAAACTGCTCAAGAAACCTGATACGGGGAAGAAAATGGCACGTGGCAAGACTAACACCAGAAGACACCCGGCATACAAGATGAGCAGCGTGGAAGCCGCCAAGACCTTAAAGAAGACGAGAGGAGATAACCTGCCTGCGAGCTGCAGCAAAGAAACTGAAACTTCAGTCACCTCAAGTGAAGCTACCACGAGGAAGAACGAGGACAACCCACCACAGACAAGAGTCAAGACTAGTGAGAAGCATAGAGAGGAGAAAGACACCAGAGCCAGAAAAACCGGTTTACAGACGATCAAATGGGTTATCAAGTGCATCCAGGTGGAGCTGACAGATGATCAGATGCTGAAGCAGCTGCAACAGGAAAACCTCCATATCCGAATCTTGAAGGCGGAGCAGCTGCTAACATACTCCAAAATCCCTACGACTTCAACGGGGGTGACAACAGAAGGTAGCGAGATGCCGATCACAGTAACTATGAACAAGAAAGTTCAACAGCCGGAGCGATTCATCCATAGAATCACACAATGCTCAAGGTGCCAGAGGGCCGGCCACAGCAGAACAACATGCCGCAGGAAGACAGAGATCTGCTGATACTGCGCCGAACACCGTGCCTTCAAGGAATGTCCGCTGGCCAAACAGGACAAGGACTTCCGAGCACCCAACAACAAGAGAAAGTGCGCCAACTGCCTTGGCAAGCACGGAGCAAGATACCTGGGCTGTCCGTACCTCCAAAGACACAGAGGCGTCTTAAAGATCGCCATAACCACAAAGGCACCCTACAAGGAAGCAATGCTCAGGTGCGATACAGCTCCGGGCATCTCACAAACCGAAAAATCATTCCAAGACCAGATTGACGAGCTGAAGAAGCAAGTCAAGGCATTGCTGACACCGACATCAACCAGCGACAACGACAAATTATTGGCTGACATGAAGGAAATCCAGCACAATATCAAGAAAGAGGCGGAACGCATGGCACAAATTAAAAAGGAAAGTGATGAAATCCTACAAGCAAACAAGACAGAAAGAGAAATGCTAAAAGCCGAAAGGGAACTAGTCAAAAAAAAAAAAAAAAATACAGAAGCCATACAAAAGACCGCAGAGAAACCGCAAGCAGAAACCAAACCAAGAACCAATCAGAAACCGCAAGCAAACGTCAACAGCCCAACCACAATGTCCAAGAAACTCAAGGGGAAACCAGCATTCCGCCAGCGCCAGACACCAGAAGAAAGCCTAGACTAGGAAACACATCTGAAATTGACTGGGGCATAGACGATGAGGAATACATCGAATGGAAAGAAACCTCAACTTGCAAAAGAAGCTCGAAGAAGAAAAACAGCGCAAAACAAAGGGAAAATCTGATGCATAGCTTCAACGGGCAATGGGTGAGTTTGCGGCAGTGATGTCCAAACAACAGATCAAAAAATAGTCCTTATAAGGACTGCAACCAGTCAACACATATGAGCCAGAAGCCAGCACCGACAAATGGAACTACAGGAGGAGACGAACACAAAGGAGAACCCGCCGACCAATCCCCCAGCTGACGTCAGTCATAAACGTTTCAAAATCGAAAAGCCAGCTAACACTAGAGCAGAAAACTAGACAAACTTAACGTGCATTATAAACCACCACAAATATAACCAACGCCACAGAGGCTAGTTGAACGGGTGGAAAGTTTTTTTTTTTTTTTTTCCACAACGGGAACTGGAACTGGAACGTGAACGAAATATTTCACTTGCCTTTTTTTTTTTTTTTGGATTTCTTTCATCAACTCTCTTTTCATTCCCAATTTTTCTTAGAACCTCTGTGTTTGATTATTTTTGTTTCCATGAAATACGACATATTCGTCTGTATATCCACATCTTCACTATGGAATAATAAAAAGGCGTGAAGCAACGAATGGAATGTAGTGGCTTCTAGTGACGACCTCTTGATAATTGAAGGATAAACCAGTAAATGGATATCGAGTTCATCTGCATTAACCTACGTACCCTATTTCATGAACAGAGTATATGATCATGAACCATCTCTTGCTCAACTCTCTCTCTCTCTCTCTCTCTCTCTCTCTCTCTCTCTCTCTCTCTCTTTTTTTTTCTCTCTCTCTTTCTCTCTCTCTCCCTCTCTCTCTCTCTCTCTCTCTCTCTCTCTCTCTCTCTCTCTCTCTCTCTCTCTCTCTCTATTCTTTGCTATATCTTTTAGCTTCACCCAATTTGTTCTCGAAAGTCGTATCAGCGCAGTGTGTGCGTTCGTGCGTGCGTGTGTATATTCACGCACGTACGTGTGTGTGTGTGTGTGTGTGTGTTTCTGTCTGTCTGTCTGTCTGTCTGTCTGTCTGACTGTCTGTCTGTCTATCTGTCTGTCTGTTTGTCTGTCTGTCTGTCTGTCTGTCTGACTGTCTGTCTGTCTATCTGTCTGTCTGTTTGTCTGTGTTTACATCACAAATAGACTGTTTACGAGAAATCAAACCTCTTTCTCTGGCTGAATCTTGTACTTCTTATACCACGTTTGGTTCTTGCAGCAGGTGTCGAAAATCAGAAACGGCAAGCACAGGGCGAAGTAGAACAGAACAGACAGAGCTACTGGAAATAACGGCGAGTGAATGTAATCTTCGTAGCCCAGTCGAAGGTCCCACAGTGGCTGTGAAAATTTCATTTAATTAGTTGATACAATCTTTGACTTCATCGTGTGATGTTGTGATATATTCTATAAGTTTCCATATAATTAGTTGATACAATCTTTGATTTCATGGCATGATTGTGTGATATGTTCTATTAGTTTTCATATAATTAGTTGATACAATCTTTGACTTCATGACATGGTTGTGTGATGTTCTTTATAAGTTTCCATTTAATTAGTTGATACAACCTATGAATTCGTGGCATGATTGTGTGATATGCTCGATAGGTTTCCGCATAATTAGTTGATACAATCTTTGACTTCATGACATGACTGTGTGATATGTTCTATAATTTTCCATATTATTAGTTGATACAATCTTTGACTGATACACACTATTTCTTACTCGGTCTCGGACTTAACAATTCGAGACCAAGACCAAGTAAGAAATGTTGTTATCAGACAGACAGTGGGATCAATACTATGTGCCACATTTATTGAAAGACAGAAGATCAAGTGGTTTGGCAATCTCGTTAGAATGCAACATCATCAACTACCATCACTGGCCCTACATCAAAGATCATCTACGACAAGATCAAGAGTACGCCCAGGAAGAAAATGGATTGACATGAAAGACATTGTACAACCACTCGGAATGACACAATCCAATGCCACCCATCGGGCGCTGGAGTGCCAATTATTCCTCCCCACGACTTTTGACGGAAAAAGTGGAAGATGTGGAAGATGATGATGATGATGATGATGATGATGATGATGATGATGATGATGATGATGATGATGATGATGATGATGATGATGATGATGATGATGATGATGATGATGATGATGATGATGAATCTTTGACTTCATGGTTTGATTGCGTGATATGTTCTAAAAGTTTCTATATAATTAGTTGATGCGATCGTTGATTTAATGGCATGAATATGTTCTATAAGTTTCTATATAATTAGTTGATTCAGTCTTGGACCTCATTGCATAATTGTATGATATGTTCCATAAGTGTCCGTATAAGTGCTTAGGGGTTCATGTACTGTGCTCGGAATACTTCTTGTATTATGTATATGAACAAATATGAAGCACTTTATGGAGATATCCGAATGCATGAAGATGACCTGTAACAAAGAAACACTACCACTTAATATTGTGATTTTTACATTGCTCCTCGTAGTATTGTTTCAATGAATGAGCCGACAACGATAGGTATGCCTGCCTGCCTGCGGGGCCGCTGATCGTGTGTTCAAATTCGCGTCCAAGCGGATGTTGTTTTTTTTTAAAGTTGACCTGAGCTCGCAAGTTGACCCAGACTAAGATGGGTACCCAGAAATGTCTTTGGAAATGAAGAGGGCCG